>JARQZJ010000111.1:0-367500 GCA_030704895.1 Henosepilachna vigintioctopunctata | reverse complement strand
CAACAATAAAATAATTCCACGATGTAATCGCTCATGTCTTTGACGGAACGGACCAAAAAAATAGCATAACGTACTAAAACCAGCTTGAGAATTTTCATTTCGAACTCTTGAAAAAGTATTTATATTGCTTAGGTGTTGTAACACACGAACAATAAATACTTAGATTTCAGATATATATTTATTTATTTAATATACACTGTTTTACAGGACAGGTCCTAATTACGAAACAGGAAACAAAACAGATAAAAAAAACGAAACTGGTAGTACAAAAGTCTGAATTTTGTACTTCAAAATCAATTTTGAATGAAAGAGTTTGTGATATGAATCATTGAAATTGATATTGAAATATAAAAAGTGATCCTTATTATAAGAATTTCTTAATTCCATGAAAATTAGTAATATACAATGTAGAAAGTCTCTTTATCAATACACACAATGAATACAATCGGAATGAGGGGAGTAACGCTGCTTGAGTTTCTTTTCATCTGATGTGGTAATATTTATTATTTATTCAATTTTTTTTCGAATCAACATATATTTAATATAGTAATGGTAACTAATTATGACAGATCTCATTTCAAAACATCGAACCAACTCAGGAGAGCATATGTTCATGTTATGATGATGTCGAAAAATTTTTCGTTTCATATAGAACATACAAAATAAATGGAAGCATTAATTAAATATGAATGAAAATATGGAAATTGCTAATCCTCAATCGTATTCTCATATTTCGAACCTATTCAAAGAAAAAAATATAATAATGAAAACAATACTAAGGCTCACACACCAACACGTATTTCAAGTTAGAAGTCAGGAATTAACTCGTGACGTGGGTTGCTACCCTAACACTACAACAATAAAATAATTCCACGATGTAATCGCTCATTTCTTTGACGGAATGGACCAACAAAATAGCATAACGTTCTAAAACCAGATTGAGAATTTTCATTTCAAACTCTTAAAAAAGTACCTACTTATATTGCTTAGGTGTTGTAATACACAAACAATAAATACTAAAATTTCAGATATTTATTTATTTATTCAATATACACTGTTTCACAGGACAGATCCTAGTTACAAAACAGGAAACAAAACAGATAACAAAAAACAAAATTGGTAGTACAAAAGTTTAAATTTTGTTCTTTAAAATCAATTTTGAATGAAAGAGTTTGTGATATGAATCATTGAAATTGATATTGAAATATAAAAGAGTGATCCTCATTATAAGAATTTCTTAATTTCATGAAAATTAGAAATATACAAAGTAGAAAGTCTTTTTACACACAATGAATACAATCGGAATGAGGGGAATAATGCTGCTTGAGCTTCTTTTCATCTGATGTGGTAATATTTATTATTTATTTAATTTTTCCTCGAGTCAACATATATTTAATATAGTAATGGTTACTAATTATGACAGATCCCATTTCAAAACATCGAACCAACTCAGGAGAGAATATGTTCATGTTCTGATGCCAAAAAATTTTTCGTTTCATATAGTACATACAAAATAAATGGAAGCATTGATTAAATATGAATGAAAATTTGGAAACTGCTAATCCTCAATCGTATTCTCATATTTCGAACCTATCCAAAGAAAAAAATATAATAATAAAAACAATACTTAGGCTCACACACCAACACGTATTTCAAGTTAGAAGTCAGAAATTAACTCATGACGTGGGTTGCTACCCTAACACTACAACAATAAAATAATTCCACGATGTAATCGCTCATTTCTTTGACGGAGCGGACCAACAAAATAGCATAACGTTCTAAAACCAGCTTGAGAATTTTCATTTCAAACTCTTGAAAAAGTACTTGTATTGCTTAGGTGTTGTAATACACAAACAATAAATACTTAAATTTCAGATATTTATTTATTCGTTCAATATACACTGTTTCACATGACAGGTCCTCATTACGAAACAGGAAACAAAACAGATAAAAAAAACAAAATTGGTAGTACAAAAGTTTAAATTTTGTACTTTAAAATCAATTTTGAATGAAAGAGTTTGTGATATGAATCATTGAAATTGATATTGAAATATAAAAGAGTGATCCTTATTATAAGAATTTCTTAATTCCATGAAAATTAGAAATGTACAAAGGAGAAAGTCTCTTCACCAATACACACAATGAATACAATCGGAATGAGGAGAATAACGCTGCTTGATCTTCTTTTCATCTGATGTAATATTTATTATTTATTTAATTTTTCTTCGAATCAACATATATTAAATAGCCTCACCATGTGATGCGGTGTCTCTCTAATATTAGACGAGGTCTTTTCCTGGATCTATCGTCTATATCACAATCTGTGGCTTTAAGAATGAGCTAATATAATAATTATGATTTTTTGTTTTTTCATATATTCTTTCGTCGTTTTCCTCAATTATCTTCTTAATAGATTTCATTTTAAGATCTACATGTTTTCTCTTGTTCTCGCAAACCAGGAGGCATCTACTATTTTTCTAAGGCACTTATTCTGTAGTGTTTGGATTTTTTTTCAGGTTGGAATTGCATTCATCTTCCCATACTGCCGATTCGTGACGTACAACTGCTCTCATTATGGTTTCATACCAACCGTTTGTTCTCAATCGACACTGCTTTTTTTATCATCGGAAAAAGTTGGTTCTTGACAATGATCACTTTTTTGTTGAATATTGTTTTCCCAAGAAAGTTACTTCTTCAGTATTCACCTAGTTATGTCGTCAATTTTTTACAATATCTCTCGTCCCTCTTGGAAATCATAACCTTGAAATTTTCCATACATAAGTGTTCTTTGAGGAAATCATATTTCGAGACATTTATTTTAATCATTTATTTTTGAGTAGAATAACTTCGAGGAAGTCAGAAAATTATATAGTTAGGAAATTTCTCGAAGTATACGGGAAATCTTGATCAGATCATTTTCGTGAGAACTGAATTGGGGATATTTTGACTTTCATGAGAATGTTTGTGGAATAAAATCAACTAGACTAGGAAAATAGTAACTCTTAATGCGTCGGGCGGTTGTATCGAGTTTGAATCATTTGTTCATATTTCGTATGATTTTGTCAAATTTTATCGACAATAACGACGAAACTTCATTGAATTTACCTTAATGAAAATGCTAAAAGCAAAGTACTAAAAGAACGAAACAAAATTGAAAACTCGAAAACGACCACGTCATCCCAAATAGGATGACGACTAATCCATTGATGCAAATCACTTTTACATTATCGGCAATTGTCATGTTTTCTACCATTTTCGCTAAATCATGGAATTTGCCATCCAATTCGGCAAGGAGTTAGAACAATTTCAATTGATACATGCAAATTACATGCAATTAAATTGAAGAATTTATCCGTAGTGCTCAAGAAACTAACCATTGACACCCGTTCAGAGCATTCACTCTTCCGATCCCGAGCGGTGATATACGTTGAGGTAGCATTCCGTATGGAGGATCTTTGGTGTGAAACTAAAACTACCTTTTGATGCTTTCTGAGATGTCTGGAGTTTTAGGCATCTTATTTGTATACATATCCTGTAGATATTTTCTTGTATTTACCTCATTACAACACTCACACGAAGTTGCATTGGCTGACAAGATTCTACTGAGCTGATAACCATATCCCAAAGTAAATAGTACACCATAAAGTTTATCATGTACGTCTGATGAAGCCAATGTGTTGGCGAAACAATATTGTTGTGTTTCGACTCAATTATAGTGAAAATGACGAAACTACTTAGTTTTATTCAAATTTTAAATAATATACTATAAAATACGAAACGAATACCGTTTTTGGTTGGTATGTTGCTTTCCTGTAGAGTGAAATTACTCTGTTATAGATTGTATTTGTTTTATCACAACTCAATGTCCTATCATTTGAAGATATACTCTCTGGAAAATATGTTCTCTGGAACATTCGAATATTGAGCTATGAAGAGAAATTTTATCTCGTAATGTCTTCGATGGTTTTATAACTTATTTCAGGAAGTATGCTTGTTGAATCTCTGATTCAAAATCGCGTTGATCGTTTACACGGGATTATCAGTTATCTGTTTTTCTATATTATTTTTTTCACTCCACTTGTTGATGGTATCTGGCTGGTATTTCATATTAATCAATATAGTGGTTGGACCTACTATCTATGTGTGAAATGTGGTGCACGAAATCGAGATTTGAATAGCGTCCCAACCATGGTGGTTTAGTGAACCATTCAGCTACTTTACTGTTGGAATTATGTTGTAACATCATAACTGAGAAGTTGTGAAAATTAATCAGGTTTTTCGAATCTGCCAGTATAAAAATTCAATAATTTGTGATTTTTGTTGAATGGGCAAAAAACGTGGTCTTACTTAGATATTGTTATAACTGTGCTGCAATAGTTAACATATCGATAAAACACTGCATCCTCAGATCTCATTTTGGAATTACTTCATTCTCAAAATGTTTCAATACAAGTCTGCCAATACTCGCATTAAGTAAGATTGAGTACCTTGAATTTCTTTGAAGAATGGAGGAATATTTTTGAGTATTATACATGTATATCGTTCGGTGGACATCAGCGTCCTATAGAAACGATTGAACCTCCAGTTCCTCGACGGTGGGAATCCAACCCATCAACACAAGTGAACCGAAAGCAATATAGGGTCATAATACCGTTTGGCTACTGAGAGTCTAACATGTAGGGTAAGTGAACCAATTATTTTGTTTAGGACATCGTTTTTCACGGAAACAGTATATTTTATTGTTTGTATTTCGTTATCATTGATTTATAATTCTCAGTAGTTTGTGTTCAAATCGGTGGGATCGTCCCAAATTGTCCAAATCACTCCTCAAAATTACGTCATTCGAAATTTAGAACTAGCTCTTCCAGTACGCATTTGTTTTATTTCGAGTATTTCAATTCGAAAGAATATTTCGTTTAGGGCTTAAGCACACTGTTTAAGTCATATGTTGTTCGACTGTTCCATTTCTCCTGAATAATATTCAGGACTATCTGAGACTATCACTCGGGGGATGAAATCCACTTGCTTGATGTATACCCGTATATATTATTTCCGGTATTCTATTTTAGATTTCTCCGTTTTCACATGGTCTCTGCTAGAAAACTTGTTCTGATTGATGGTCTTCATTTATCATTTTTCCTGTGATGTATTCTGAAGTATTCCTGTGATGATTTGGTGAATTGACTAGTATCTTCTAGACTGATCTTCAATATTATCAGCGATACATTCAGGAGTTTTAACACGTATTTTATTTGATCTGAATATTATTCAGTGAAAGAGTTTTTATTTCGTGGAATGATTTGATTTTCCTTTTTTAACTTTTTCAATTTGAAATCTCATTGCTGAGTATTCTCACTTTTGCAATAAATTCACATACAGGTCAAATACGGGTTTTTCTGTGTGTTTTGTAATGAAACACTTGTCCTGCTCATCCTAATGTTACTTATAAAACTAGATGCCATCAATGTATATCCAATAATTTCTTCATTGGATGTGTTTTGTCGGGATTAAGATTTCTGGCTCAGCATATTGTTGTTCACAATATCTTCAACCGTCGGTATAAGAGTCGCATTGGTTTCTGAAAACTCCCCCTCATTATACTCTCATTAGCCAGCAATATATGCTTGTATGCAAACTGATCTATACTTCATATGATATTGTACATATGAAATAATTTTGAACAAGATTATTACAAATTCAATTTCAATTTAGTTTTGAATTCTATATCATATGTGTTGATTCTCTGAAATTTTTTCTTTTGTTTTTAAGGGTACCTCTAAATCGATACAATTCCTGAATCTTTTTGTTTTTGTCTCACCATCCCTGTAATGAGTTTCGAATGATCTTGAAGCAAAGAAATTCGTTCGATTAATGACTTCTTGCCACAATGAAATTTTTGGAATCTCTTTATTTGATCAATGTATATTATGTTGTTGAAAAGGCGTAAACGAGCTGAATACTTAATCTTATTAAGATCAAAGTATAATTGGAATTCGAAACGAAATATGCAGTGCTACAACGGTCTGATTTAGGTCAGCATCTAATTCTTTTATCTGTGAATGATTCAATAGAGTGTCTATGTGTTCATAGTCGTATATACGCTGTTGCTCAGAAAATGTACGACGAAATCAGCAGTCTGAGCAATTGGATAAAATAACAGAGAGATCTCAATACTGTTTCGGAACGGTGTATAAAAATGAATATTCATGTTAAATCAGATTGAACTCTTGGCTTGATGATTCACGATTATATTCAACAATATGAATTTGTCAACATGTTTCGAGGGAAGGCTCATTTTCAAAACTGAAAATGAGCTCACGCTCGAAACATATTGACAAATTCATATTGTTAAATATAATCGTGAAACATTAAGGCAAGAGTTTAATTTAATTTGATATTTAACTATGTTTCATCAAGAGTTGAGCGAGAATTGAATCTCAGAATATTCATGTTGCTACATGTTAGTTTGGAATATTTACGAAGAAAAGAGAAACCTTAGAACTTGATTACAATTTTCACGGAATTTTTCCAATCACAGAATAAGATTTGCTAATGAACTCGCTTCTGTTCCACTCATTGAAAATGATTGCAGCATCGTTGAAATCTTTACGTTTCATAATGGTTGCACTATCCTGGCTGCACTACAACTGTGAGTGTCAAAGGATTTCGGCTATATTCGCTTGATCAATACATCCAGAGAATATAGTTAAAATTATTTGCTGAAGAGGTTTAAAGCCGATATTTTTGATTTTGGCAGTTGTCACTTGTCGTTTGAATTCTTTCACATTTTCTTGCATAATTATATAGAGGGAAATGCTCTTCTAGTTCCTATAATCCCAACATCGAGCCTTTCAAGTTTTGCTGACATTATTCTGTTCTATTCAAAATAAAATAAACAGAATCACTCACATTTCAATAATCTCGATTTCATAGGAAGAAAGGGTAAAAAGGTCATATTGCATAGACACACACTATTTTTTGTTATAATGAATTGTTTGCTAGAATTCAATCACTGAAAACTTCAATCTCTCCAAATTTTACGGAAGGAAAAAAACAAAAATTTAAAATATCAATATCAGACAAAATCATCATTACATAGAAGAGTATATGGTTCATTAATCCTTTGGACTGCTGGGCCAGAGAATATTGTTCTGCTATTACTTTCAGTAATAAGAGATTCATCAGAATCGCCGTCCGACCCTTCTCAAACCTGCAAAGTTTCAATGTGCAATAATGTAACTTTAAACCATAACGGCCTTATTGAATAAAAGTTAGAACTTCGTATTCAAGGTTAATTATTGATGGGTTCGCGTTCAATGAATATTTCAAAGTTGTGGTTGCTTTGAAGTGGTTCCCTGTGGGTAAATTAACGTCACGACGAGAGGTGGGAATTGGAGGTGATTCCCACGACCTGGTGGGACTCACGCTCCATGGAGTTGTTGCGTTACTATTCCTGAATCAGGAACGCAACATATAATTGGAGTGTTTTCCAATATCGACAGTAGAGGTGATAAAAATTCGATATCAAACTTTTCGTCCCTACCTTTCGGTACAGACGTATGATTCTTACTCAGCTTTTGGCGCTAACAATTTTTTACAGTATTTAATAGTGTTGGCGTTTACTTGATGTAAATCCATTATAATTGAATATAACTTAAATTCAAACACTTGAACTTATGATTTACACTTTATTGACTACATAGCATGACGCGTTTCGTCGTTACAAACGACTTCTTCAGATGCTTACAGAATAATTCTTACAGAACATTATTCTGTAAGTATCTGAAGAAGTCGTTTGTAATGACGAAACGCGTCATGCTATGAAGTCAATAAAGTGTAAATCATAAGTTCAAGTGTTTGAATTTAAGTTATATTCGATTTTTTATAGGCTCATAAATTTTAAATAATGTCTACCTTCGTAAAAATAGATATAATGTATGTATATTTTATATATATTTTATATATATATATATATATATATATATATATATATATATATATATATATATATATATATATATATATATATATGTATGAAACTTGGTTCTCGGAATGAGCTGCGTTCTAGATTTATATAATCTCGACGTTTCGGCTTCCGTTGTGAAGCCATCTTCAAGAGTTGGAATAAATTAGTAAAGGTAAGGGTTACTCGGTTACGTGGCCGCAATATGCCTATTTCACGAACTGAATGAAGGAAAATGAGGAAAGGTTACCTGGTTACGTGGCCTCAATCTGCCTACTCCACGAACCGAATGATGGAAACTAGGATCGATAAGAAATAATTCGGTTGCGTGGCCTCAATCTGCCTACTCAACGAGACAAATCGTTTCTAATATCTGCAAGTAGTATTATCTACAAGTGCGATAATATAGCACGAGAACTACAGAATTCGTTTCCTCGTAGTAGACTTTCAGTAGAATTTCTGATATATATATATATATATATATATATATATATATATATATATATATATATATCAGAAATATATAAAATATATATATATATATATATATATATATATATATATATATATATATATATATATATATATATGTATACAATAATTTAATTTAGTGGGAGTTGCATTTCGAGAACTTTATTTTCTCTTCATCAGGAGAACTACAATAATGAGAAATAAAAGAGTTTATTAACCTATTTTTAGATTTTACGAAGTTGAGGGTGCAACCGAGGATGTTTTGAGTAATTCATACACATATATAAGATAATGATGGACAAAGAATATAATGATAATCTGTAATTTCATATTATTCCTAATTCATTCCTATTCCTATTATTATTAATCTATATTTCACGTAATAGTCCAAGATCCCAGGGCCACCAGGCGTCACGTATTTTCTGATGAAAGAAATGTGGACCTTTGAGTAGCGTTAGTAAGTACTAAGAACGCATGCCTACCTGCTAGCTTGGCTAGACGGCCAATTTTCAGGTATCAGGTAATCAAGGTACATAAAAACAATAATTACCTCACGTAAATTCTGAAGGCTGATTTTCACGTATATTGTCGGCAATATCCTCAAAAATAAGTCGCCAATACTCCCAGACACGTTCCGTCGGCCGTATTGCTTTACAGACGCTTTAAAGCTCCCAAAATAAATACTTAACCTCACGTATTTTCTGATGCATCATTTTTATAAATGTCCACCAGACATTAAACTATTTTGAAACCTTTTCCAAAACGACAGACCGATCCAATGGGCCAATCATCCCCTAAACTCAATTTAAATGCCTCTGTGGGTAGGAGCGCGAGGGCAATATCCACGCGCATGAGGCTGAATGAGACATGTATTAGGATATATTGACTTGTGTCTCTTACTCTCTTACAGCTTACTCATATCAATTGATTATTGATGTTAAAATAAATCAACTAAAAATGCTGATTTTTAGAATATGATGAGATTAATATGCTGATTTATAAGTTCTGAGCTATTTATCGAATACCGAACATGTGTCAGTTGAGTGCAGCATTGTTTGAATTTTTTTTTACAGGAGAAAGAAATGAGGATAATGCTGATGATGACAACAACAATTTAGATATTCAATATCAAGATTGGTTAGATGATAAATTGTCTAATTTCAATGACGATGATAATGAAGATTATAGGCACTATTCAGAAATGTTCAGAGATTAATATTTTTCTACTTTGTATTTTCTACTATGATTATTTCCGAATAATAATAATAAATAATAATAAGCGTCGAGATCAGATGAAAATTCGATTTTCAAAAAACGGGGTAAAACCAATAACTTCCCGATTTTTGAAAACTTTTAATTTTCTTAGTGGAAAGTTAAAAAAGTTTAAGTTTTTACAAATTCAACAAAACAGCTTGCAGCATAAAATTCTAGAATTATTGTAGTCGATTGAACATTTTTTTAAGAGTTAATTTTTAATTATTTACCTGATTTTTCAATTTCTAGCTGATTTTTTTCAATATAAATGATTAATTGATATGAGTAAGCTGTGAGAGAGTGATAGAGAGAAGTCAATAAATACTAATACATGTCTCACTCAGTCTCATGCGCGTGGATATTGCCCTCGCGCTCCTACCCACAGAGGCATTTAAATTGAGTTAAGGGGATGATTGGCCCATTGGATCGGTCTGTCGTTTTGGAAAAGGTTTCAAAATAGTTGTCTGGTGGACATATATAAAAATGATGCATCAGAAAATAAGTGAGGTTAAGTATTTATTTTGGGGGCTTTAATGCGTCAATAAAGCAAACATGCCGACGGAAAGTGTCTGGGAGTATTGGCGACTTATTTTTAAGGATATTGCCGACAATATACGTAAAAATCAGCTTTCAGAATTTACGTAAGGTAAGTATTGTTTTTATGTACCTTGATTACTTGATACCTGAAAATTGGCCGTCTAGGCAAGGTAGCAGGTAGGCATGCGTTCTTAGTACATACTAACGCTACTCAATCGTCCACTTTTCCTTCATCAGAAAATACGTGACGTCTGGTGGCCCTGGGATCTTACTCTATAAGGAGCAATTTGAAGTTATATTGACAATTGAAGGTTCAATTCAGAAATTTATATTGTTTATCTATTCATGAAGTATGATATCGATAAGCTTTTCCTGTTATGCTCCGGTGGTGTCCGATAGGCCACTCTCTAGGTTAGGGTCTGGATTGTGTTGTATTGAATTGTTCTATTAAATATGAATACATGGAGCTCAAACTCGCGATATCCTTTTTGGAATGCATCGAGTTCGAATTCTGTGTGATTCTCAACATTTTCAGAAATGTTCTCTTCTTTGTGTTCCCTTTTGTTTCCAGTATTTCTATATTTTCAAAATCGGGTTGGTGATTCTCCCTGTTTGCATGGATGGTCAATGCGCATGTGTCTTTATATGTTCTGATGTTGCTTCTATGTAAAGTGACTCTTTGTTTGAGTTTGGTTGATGTTTGTCCGATATAACATTTATCATAATCCTTACTATTTATCCTATAGACCACATCCGATCTATCCAGAATATTTACCCTATCCTTGAATTTATTAAAAAGTGTCATTAGGGAAATAATGTTTTTTGTTACAATTTTGAACTTATCTTTGGGTATGAGGTTTTTTAGTCTTTCAATTGAATGTTCCTCGTGAGGTAGGACTGTGTATTGTTTGTGTTGTGTTACTTCCTGGGTTGGAGTTTGTTTTGTTTGATTGTGAATTTCTCTGGTGTTGTTAGGAATGTTATACAGGATCTTTCTCGAACACGTTTTTGAGTGTTTGAGAAAGATCTCTCGTCTTGAGGTTTTGTACCACATTGATTTTCATCTTCATAGGGTGATATGAGGACCAGTGCAAATATCTTCTCGATGCCATCGATTTTCTATGTCAATCCGTCCGCAATCTATTACTATCTCTGATCACCTTAATATCCAAGAATGGTATTGAACCTTGAGTTTCAGTTTCAACTGTGAATTGTATTTTCTGATTGATATTATCGATAATGTCTAGAGATTGCTGAACTTGATTTGTCGGTTCTGCTGTTATAATATCATTCATGAACTCTTTTATGAACGGAACCCCAAATGGCAATTTTTCTAAGGATTTCTTCAGAATGTGAGAATGTGACTCAAAACATCATCAGTTGCATCCTCAACTTCGTAAGATCTAAAAATAAGTTGATAAACTCTTGTGTGTATATTTCTCATTAATGTAGTTCTCCTGATGAAGAGAAAATGAAGTTCTCGAAAGCTTGAGTATAGAAAAAAGAGTACAACTAAACTATCGTGCTGGAACTTCCACTGAATTAAATTATTGTGCATACAAGTCAACAAATAATATCAATTGAATTATATATATATATATATATATATATATATATATATATATATATATATATATATATATATATATATATATATATATATATATATATATATATATGTATATTTTCCATATTTTATTTGACGAACGGATGTGAAACCTGGATACACAAGATAGCTCCAGGTCGTGCAAAAATCAATGGAACGCAACATGCTGGGCATAACAAGATGAGACCATAAAAGAGTAGCATGGATTCGACAGAAGACCCAGGTAACAGAGGTTATCCACAGAACCAAATCACTCAAATTACTGTGAGCGGGACACTTGGCGAGACAACAGATGGAACACCATAATAAAAACATGGTACTCACGAGACATCAAGAGACCCAGAAGAGGACCGAACCTGAGATGGAACCATGACATAAAGAAATTAGCATTCTGAACATGGACCCGATTTACTAACGACAGACATCAATGGGCCCAACTAGCAAGACAATACGTTATATACGACAATACAATGCAAAATTGGCAGAGTATGGCTGCAAATGATGATGATGGTATAACAGTAATAATCTTTATTCAGTTGAAAGTTTATATAATTACAATGTTCGCTTTCCAAAATATTCGAATCACTCATCATTGCTGAGAGAAAAGCTTATAATTTCCAAAATGGAATATATATATATATATATATATATATATATATATATATATATATATATATATATATATATATACTATATAACAGTATTAATCTTTATTCAGATGAAAGGTTACATAACTACAATGTTTGCTTTCCGAAATACAAATCACTCATCATTGCTGAGAGAAAAGTTTATAATCTCCAAAATGAAATATATATATATATATATATATATATATATATATATATATATATATATATATATATATATATATATATATATATTATATATTTTAATAGTGAAAATTGAGAATTGAAATGACATTTCAAATGCTTTGAACTCGACTGGGATTCGAACACAGGTCTTCAGGTTTACGCGCCACTGCTTTGGACCGCTAAGCTACCGAGGTCTACACTCTGAGATTCAACTTCAATTCATATCTAACAACTCGTTTATTCGTCAACTAGACGAATCGACGCTCGGATTTTCGTCTTCGATACTTGCAGGCGAAAGTGTGTGAACACCTACCCATCCTCCCAGATGTATTAATTTTTCCGTTAGGAACAATGATAATTATGGTACAGTAAATTTTCTTGTTTAACCAACCACGTGTGGACATGAGTAATATATTAATATATTTGGAGGATCGGTAGGTGTTCACTCACTTTCGCCTGCAAGTATCGAAGACGACAATTCGAGCGTCGAATAACTAGTTGACGAATGAACGAGTTGTTGAATATGAATTGAAGTTGCATCTCAAAGTGTAGACCTCGGTAGCTTAGCGGTCCAAAGCAGTGGGGCGTAAACCTGAAGATCCCAGTCGAGTTCAAAACTTTTTGAATGTAATTTCAATTCTCAATTTTCACTATAAAAATATTAATATATTATTCATGTTCACACGTGGTTGGTTAAACACGAAAATTTACTGTACTATATATATATATATATATATATATATATATATATATATATATATATATATATATATATATATATATATATATATATATATATATATATAAATATTGAGAAACTTGTTTTTACTCTTTTTTTATATTTAAAAAGTCAATACTGAGACTCCTCATCAAAATGCTAAACTCGCGGGGAGCTTTCTACGCAAATGTTGTCGACGAATTCGTTGACAACATTCGTGTAACGAAGTTCTGACAAATTATACGAAAGTCAACAAAATGTTTTCATCTTGGATTAGTGAGAAGCAGAAAAAGACAGTTGGAATGAAAATAATCACTGGAGTAGTTATACAATGTTTAACTTTTTCTGCATTGAGTTCGATGTTTCAAATTTCAGCCAGTTTATGCCGAGTTATATTTCACTGTTACTATTTCTCATACAAAATGTAAATGATAGACGTTATTTGTTCTGGAACTGCACGAAAATTCAGCTCGGAAAATGGAAACCATTTATTCTGCAAATATCGTTTCGGTTTTGACATGAAAATATGTTCTTTTAACATTGTTTTCCGTGAGCAGTTAGCTTAAATTTTATATTCCACTAACATAGCTTCATTCAGAAAAAGCTTCTGAAATGAAATGCACAAAATACTTCATTAATTTGTATAATAACTTTGCGTTCGTGAAATCTTCGTATATAGCAGGTCAAATGAAATGATTTGCACATAAAAATTAATTTAAATGATGAATGTGGAATAATTAATAGGTTAACTTCTAATTAATAACAGAATAGAAGTTGATAGGGTTCCGAATATATATTCGGAACCCTATCAACTATTTCCAAGATTATATAATCTTGGAAAAATTAGTGCTCTAAATCTGATAGAGATTTCATGTGTCCATAAAGTAAGCTCAGTCATGACATTCATTCGATTCAGTTCGAATTTTCAAATGCATATAATAATGTTTTCTTCGTTTTATTATACACCTTCTCATTCGACCGAAGTGAAATTAATTTATACATATACGAGTATATATGTATTTATATGTAAAGGGTGGTTTTTTTGGAGGTATAGAACTCTAAATTGCAAGAAAACAACGATGGATTATTTGATTGGCAAGAATTTTTTTCTTATTCGGGAGATAATCTTGTGGCATCACATTTCAAATATGATTTCTGGCATATGACCGCCACAGCTGTCTCGGATGTAGTCCAATCTGGACGTCCCGATGACTTTTTTCAACATTTTCAGCCGTATATCGGCAATAACACGGTGAATATTGTCTTCCAAATGGTGAAGAGTTTGTGGCTTATCCGCATATACCAATGACTTTACATAGACCCACAGAAAGTAGTCTAGCGGTGTTAAATCACAAAATCTTGGAGGCCAATTCACAGGTCCAAAACGTGAAATTAGGCGGTCACCAAACGTGTCTTTTAATAAATCGATTGTGGCACGAGTTGTGTGACATGTTGCGCCGTCTTCTTGAAACCACAGCTTCTGGACATCATGGTTGTTCAATTCAGGAATGGAAAAGTTAGTAATCATGGCTCTATACCGATCAACATCGACTGTAACGTTCTGGCCATTACCGTTTTTGAAGAAGTAAGGTATAATGATTCTACCAGCCCATAAAGCGCACCAAATAGTCAGTTTTTCTGGATGTAACGGTGTTTTGACATACACTTGAGGATTATCTTCACTCCAAATGCGGCAGTTTTGTTTGTTGGCGTAGCCATTCAACCAGAAGTGTGCTTCAGATAAAATGGACGTAAGGCGCGATACGTATTTTGCACAGAACCATTATTTTCGAAATAAAATTGCATTACTATTTACAAGCGTTGTTCAGCCGTGAGTCTATTCATGATTAATTGCCAAATCAAACTGAGAATAAATCACTTCTCAGCTGTTTAATCGGTCGCCAAATTCAACAGTAATGCCAACTTAAAATTTTATACCTCTATTAAAACACCCGTTATTTGTTCATTTGAAATTATAAACCTAACGTACACAGCGGTAGCCAACTGATCATAGCTTACGTGTCATATTTTGTTCATCAAAAATCTCGGAGGCCAAGAGAGTTGATAATTGAAAAGTCAGTTTATGTTGATCAGAAACGTACTTTATATTATGAATAAAACTAAAATATTCGTAATATATCAAATAAAATTGCGGCCGTAATTATTAAGCACCAATACGTTATATGTCTACATCGATATTTGTTGTGGCAAGTCTAATTATATCTTCGAGAATGGAATCTCTCAAATTGAAACTATATTCTGAATTCATACGAGTATATTTCATTTAGGAACACACACGCACATCATTTAATTGAGAAGACAGGAATGTGTTTCTTAAAAATAAGCTGAATTAAATTATAGATGTAAAAATATTCTTATGTACTCACTAAAAACAATGATAGGTGAATAATAGAATAGAAATGACAGGAGCACGGAGACGTATTGACACTGAAAAACGACACAGAGCTGAGAGAGTAAAATCACCTTAGTAACAAATGTCATATTACACACGTAACACATAAAAGTCTATTAAAGTTGTGAGATGTCTGCGAAGTTTCGACGGTTACCTAAGATGATTTGAGAGTAAATAACTATAAATGCAACTAAGTCTGGAAACGTCCGTCTTCTTATTGAAACTGTTGGAGTTATTATTAATGTGGACCATTTCCAAAAATATCCTTTTCTGGTAACTAACAGCTACATCCAGTATTCCTACATTCTCGAAGTCAAAACGATGTCCCTGTTGTGAGGAATGTAGTGCTAAGGCACATCTGTCAAGGCGAAGTCTAACATCGCTCTTATGAAGAGTTATTCTTCTTTCAATGGTCTGAGACTAATGGTGATTTTACTCACTCACCTCTGTGTCGTTTTTCAGGAACAATGTCTCTCTGTGCTCCTGTCATGTCTATTCTATTATTCACCTATCACTGTTTTTAGTTAGTACACAGGAATATTTTTACATCTATTATTTAATTCAGCTTTTTTTCAAAAAACACATTCCTGTTTGATGGTTTTTGGCCATAACTTTTAAACCTAGTTATATAAATAAATAATAAAGTGTATAATATATATAAATAATGTTCAACACGGGGGAAAATTTCAATCAAAAGTAGACACTGTCGGCATATCCCGCAATTAGTAGCAGCCGTTGACAAGTGTTTCGAGCTTATTGGCTCTCCTCAGAACGGCGTAGCCCAGTTCAAGTTGTACGAACCTGGAGATGGAAAAACAAGAAATAACCGACACTCCACTGAAGGAAGTCGACACATTTCAGGCTACCGTGTTTCTTCTACTCTCCGGGTTGGGAGATTTGAAAAAACCACTTCGCCCATGAGGAGATATATATATATATATATATATATATATATATATATATATATATATATATATATATATATATATATATATATATATCATAAGTGGGATATAGAAATCGGATATAGACTATTGGCCCATTTGAGCAACAAATTAGCCAGATTGGAATATAGGAAAAATTTCTTGTTAAGTTGTAAATAATTGGTTTAGCCTAGACACATTTTATAGATCTTGTGGTGTTTTACCAATCTTTCGACAGCGGAGACTTGATAATTTTTAGATTATTCTAAATATCGTTTTCTTATTCTTCATAAATATGATTATGAATAAAACTCTCTCAACGCAATGATATTCAGGGTTCTATTTATGTCCAGCCGATTTGAGCTGTGAGTATTGAAGTATTTCAATCGATTGTTTTCATGTGATGAAAACAATCCTGATGAAGTATAAAATATGTACAAATTGATTGAGTCTCTTTGTGTACCAAAAAAATTCTTCAGTTGAAATTATACGGCTACACACATTTATTAATATTCAAATATCAACATGGATTTGTATTTGGATGAAGGATCTAGATACGGAGCGCTTGCAGTCACCTGCTTAAAACACAAGGAGATTTATGCCCTTTGAACGGCAAACTAGTCGAATTGAAATGTAGGAAGGATTTGTTGTTGAGTTGTAGATCATTGGATGTGTTACCTGAACCCAATCAACATAATTTGAAGTGTTATTCCAATCTATTGGCAGCGGATAGTGATATGACAAAAAGTTGTTTTGTTCACGGAAAGAGAATCCACAAAATTTTCAATCTTGAGAAACTTATTTGTCACATAATCTCTGCAAATGACGCGACTGAAGATTTTTGTAAATCTGTTATTTCTTTCAATGTTTTTTTGAATTGAAAGAGACTTGAGTGAATACCTTCAATAGTGCATTCAGGTTTCACAAACCGTTACTCAATTCTAATTTTTTTGATCTTAGAACTTCACGCATGGATAATATGGGGGTAGAAGGCTAATGGTTTAGACAGGGTTTCCTGATGTCACTACTATCTTGAGCCTTGACCTATCGTTCTCGAAAATTTCTACCCTTCGAACTGAGATGATGTCTATTAAACATGTGTTGCGGATGGTGAGTTCTTCATTAGTTTGGCTCCTACAGAGGTGAAAGACATAGTACGACTGAGATGCACAAACGCGTTGACCAACTTTTTCCAGAAGAGTTCAGATGCCATCATAAAATATAATATTCTAACTTGGTTAACGCGTTTGTACATCTCAAAGACTCAACATCTGACAACACATGTTTAATAGACATCATCTCAGTTGGATGGGTAAAAATTTTCAAATTTTGAGTAGCAA
The DNA here is from genome assembly GCA_030704895.1 of Henosepilachna vigintioctopunctata. Lineage (NCBI taxonomy): Eukaryota > Metazoa > Arthropoda > Insecta > Coleoptera > Coccinellidae > Henosepilachna > Henosepilachna vigintioctopunctata. The sequence goes on along the minus strand of JARQZJ010000111.1, from coordinate 349,463 downwards.
ATTATATGCTACTTTCTACAAAGTTTTTCTCGAAATAACATCCTGGCCCAGAGGGTGAAAAACGATGAGAATATCTCAGCTCTACTCCAAGATATTTCAGTATATAGGAAGCTTAACGCAGACCCTTAAACCAGAGTCCAAAGCAGACTCAATAATCAAGGAGCTGAACGATAGAAAATATTTTGATTCTATTGTGGCTGGAAATCTTATATGCTACAAAGGCCAAGCGCCTTGGCTTTATGATTTGTCCAAGATATATGAACCTAGACAATCAATTTATCCTATTTTTTGTACCTCCAATTTATGTAAGTCCATAGCTAACTTTTTATGTCTCTCATTCAATAAGTTTCATATTTATACGGTATGAGATTCTATCACAGCTGCTAGAGAAGTGAATGGTTTTCTTCTTTCGTGACATAATGTAGTGCTTTTCCTGAATGTCATCAGCATGTTTCCAGTGAAGTGAATTGCTGTATAAACCTTCATTACGACGTTGTAATGAGAATGTGGGAAACCGACATTAAAATAATATGCTAGAAAACATATAAAGGTCAAAAGATCACGAAAATCAGTTTTTCGCGAACATCTCGTGACATAGTAGAGTGCTGAGAAAGCGATTATATTATGATGAGCACTCGTTTCCTCATCATCTTCGAAATAGAATGCAAGACGCGGTTTTTCACATGATCTCTGCTGAAGACGTTATCCATGATATGTATGGAGAGGTTATTTCATTAAAGAGTCAATAATATTATATTTGAATACTAAAAGATAGTGAAAAAATTAACTCTAGTATATTAGTTTTTTTGTCATTACTTGGTACATAACTAAGAATGCTAACAGAATATCGAATGCACTTTTCTGAATTCAAATGGACATTTTCATCATTTTCATTACTGGTTGATGCTGCGTGCATGTATACAGTAACATAAGTAAATATAATTTGGATATTTCATTTAAAACGAACAATAATTTATCGAGACACATTAAGAACAATAAAAACAAAATTAAAAGAGAAGACAAATCAGGTGTTTACCAATTGAATTGTGGGACATGTCCCGGTATATATAGGTAATACTAGTATAAATTTCGGTACTAGAATACAGGAACATAAATATAGCTTCGCCCATAATAAAAGTAATTCGAATTATGCAAACCATTTATTAACAGAAAATCATACTTTTGATACGAATTTCAAAATTTTACACATTATAGAGTTAAGTAGTCGACTAGGTTATTGGGAAATAGTGGAAATAAATCGGCTTAAAAATTCTGGAAATCTGCTCAATGAACAGATAGAATTAAACAATTCACCCTTGTGAAACCTTTTCAGGTAATAGGAATTATTTTTCAGAATGGATTATCTTAGGTAAAACCAAAACTATAAAATCCCAAAATTCCATGATATTTATACCTGTGTTTTTCAAAATGTTGTTATTATTCTGTAAGCATCTGAAGAAGTCGTTTGTAACGACGAAACGCGTCATGCTATGTAGTCAATAAAGTGTAAATCATAAATTCAAGTGTTTGAATTTAAGTTTATATTCAATTATAAGACAATTTTTCACAAAAGGTCGAAAAATCAGATAGAAATGTTCAAGAGAATTGAAAACATGTATAAAGTGTGTTTACACCTTGATATACAATATCCTATGTGCGTGCATTCTAGTCGCATTCTCTGCGCTTTGCCCCAGAAACAGTTTATTTCACAGAGAAATGTGTGCGGTTTTTTAGATAACTTTACGATGATCAATTTAAAGAATGACCTCTATAGACCTACGAGCCAAAGGTCGCGAAATCTTCATCACAACGCCTTAGTGAAGGTGTATGCAAAACTTCAGTTCACTAGAAAATTAACCGCAGATTGGGGTACAAAATGCCTGAAATGACTGTTATGAAATGAAATAAAAGTAATGATGATTGATGAGGCCGATACTTGGAGAAGATCAATATCCATAATGAAAAATTATTCAAAATTTTCTCATAGTTTCAATACAAATACGCATGACGACGTTTCGATGTACTACTTCTTCATCAAATGATGCATTAATACTAATAAATCAATATTAACCCAGCATTTGATGAAAAAGTAGTATACGAAACGTCGTCATGCGTATTTGTATTAAAAGGATGAGAAAATTTCAAATATTGTTTCATTATGAAATGAAAGTAGTTCGCGATTTTCAATGCCAGACAATTTGTTCTTGTTATTCGTAGTGTTTTTCTCTCCCTGGTAATGATAATTTATTAATATTAAATAACGGTGATGAAATATTTATTACAGAATATTCATTACACGTTAGGAAAAATTCAAGCAATCATTTTTTTCACTTCTATTGAAGATAGTTCAGCATGTGATGAGTTTTGAATGATCACTTTGTTTATAGATGAAGAACTTACGACAGCTGCGGAAAATTTACGGAATTTCTGCCAGGATAATTTATTTTCATAAAAACATTGTACAAACATTGCATGTACAATGTTTGTATGTAGACAGTAATATTACATTGTATATCCCTAACTTTATGTCTCTTCTGATAAGGTCACGTCCAAAAATTATCTGATTATTATCTGAAATTAGTGGATGCAGCAGAAAAATAATATTCGGGCATTGATGTTTTCACTTCAGATGTAAAGGTTCACAATCATTTTTTTTTGCATTAAGTCAAAGTTTGTTGTTGTGATTGTCGGCATTTAACGTCTAACTGATGATAAATTCTGTTTTCATCGTATCTGTCGGTTACTCTAAGATATTCATCAATTCAGAACTATTCTTTTCCATGTGAAATAAAATAAAGATGATCAAAGTATGCTTCAGTGTCAGCCTTTTCTTGGTTCATTTATGTCTTTTTGAATATTACTTGGTAATTCAATTACATTCAGTTGAAAGTTATCAAACCTTCACACGATTATTCTCCTTCAAGGTCTTAGATTCTGCATTTTTGTGAACGTCAACAACTGAATTTAGAGATGAATTTAAAATCAACGAATGAAAAACCCATTTCCATTATTTATTGAACGAGCGATTGAAAGGTAACCAAAAACCTATTAATATGAGAGGGTAATATCTACTGATAATGAAGATTGTTCGTCAGAATTTACGAATTTGTTGAAAAATAATACAATAAGCAAATCAAAAATGTTTCTAGAATTGAGACAAGATAATTTCTTCAAATCGAAACTAGTGATAAAATACTGAAATTCACTGATTTCTAGACAATTTTATTACAATCGGTATAGTTCTATGCATTCTATCACATTATATTCTATGGAACTCCTTATATATTTTGTCACTGAAACATCCTTCAGAAACTCGAGTTTTGTTAGTTTCCATCAATATCTTAAGATTTATGGATCTCAACTGATCCTTTCTCACGATTTCAGTCAGATAGTTCATTTATAACTAATTCATTAAACTACCTCTATATTAGAACCAAGGTATTTCGTTTATATATGTGCTGTTACATCGTTTTTCACCTTCTGAACAGGGAGACTAAAGCTACTCTACATAAGTGCCGAAATAAGAAAACTGTTTCAATGTAGTGAATGGCATAATTGATTTGAGTTAGTTGGTAGGTGTTCAAAAACCACTATCTTGAATGAAATAACTTCACGATATTCATCAGCTCTATACACGGTGAGTCAAGGTAGACGCGATGGTCTGTTATTACGAAACGGTTAATTTTTGAAATTATATGACCAAGTCATATAGTGGGGATTTATCAAGGGTACATTTCAAGAATAATTTGATTCATACAGAGTGTTCCAAAAATTTGTGACTTACCAAAGTTTTGTTTTTTCTTATGGAACCTGTATTTGACTACGTTTTTGGGTTTTACGTAAAAAGTAAGATATACTTTCTTCAACATGTTATATATCTAACAATTATAGTTTTTGAGATATTTCGATTTTTCGGGAATTAGAGACTCCACAAAAATAGATAACATCTCCGAAACAATTGACTGTAGCGAAGTGAAATTTTTTGTGTGAATAGATGAATTCACATTCTCTTGAAGTTGTACAGGGTGTCCATAATTTGATGTTCCTCTGCTAACATATTCAAACTACAATATCATGCTTATTTTGAATGGAACACAATGTATTTTTTAATCCTATCATGTACCAAATAACATTATCAAGTAGGTGAGTAAGTAAGGTCGGTCTCAAGTTTCTGAAGGTGATAAGGTTTCGATAATAGTAACAGAAAAATTCTCAGTTTTGCTTACTAAGGTGACAAAATAGAGGAGAACAAATGATAATTTCACATAATTGAAAATAATTCTGAAACTAATAAAAATAGACATATAATACCTCTATAAAATTTCAATACAGAATGTAATTTGGTACATAATGTAATTGAAAAATACAGTGTGACTCATTCAAAATAAGCATGATATTGTAGTTTGAATATGTCAGCAGAAGAACATAAAATTTTGGACACCCTGTAGAACTTTAAGTGAATGTGAATTCATTAAAACTTTCCGTAATCGCTCTTTTATTCACACAAAAAATTTCACTAAATGGCTAAAGTCAATTGTTTCGGAGATGTTATCTTTTTTTTGTGGACTCTCCAATTTCCAAAAAATCGAAAAACCTCAAAACCTGTAATTGTTAGGTATATGACATATTGAATGAAGTATATCTAATTTTTTACGTAAAACCCAAAAACGTAGTCAAATACGTTCCATAAGAGAAAACATAACTATGGTATGTCACACATTATTTTTAACAAATTATTTTTAGAATGTACCCTTGATGAATCCCCACATGACTGCGTGGTCGTATTATTTCAAAAATTAATCGTTTCGTAATAAGAGACCATCAAGTCCACCCTGTATTCATTGCTCCAGTAGTTACAATTTCATATTCAAGTTGCTCCTTCTTACCTTTTTTTTTCAGTTGCACTGCACATTACAAATAAAAGTGAGTTTCATTGATATGCTCGATATATTTGCTTCATTTGAATTTCCCTATATCCAATTGAGATTGTTCTCTTACAACTGATATATCTGGATCACTTTTTTCTCACAAACTTTGTCGAACAAGAAAAACTTCATCAATAAACCTCCATTTCCTAAAAATATACTTTGAATCTTATCCAAGCAAACTTTTTCGATAGAATAAGGAAAGTTAAATCGCCAACTCCATATAATATCTGCTCATTTCCAGTTGAGTTGAATTCGATTTCTTTTCCATCTCCGACAAATATCAAAACTACTTCCAAAGCATTTTTATCGAAGTTTCTCTTCGACATGAGCCACGAGACAAAAGACTTTCTTTTTTAACATTGTTTTACTGTGTGTTTTGAAAGACTGATGTTCTCAACAAACACTCAAAAAAAATGATTCCGGCGTTCGATTCATCAGGAAAAATTCTGTTTTTTGGAGGTTGAATGAAGGATAGAAGTTTGAAACAAGTATTACCGTAGACGTTGTTCAAGTTTAATTTGAATTCTCATCCAATTTCATCATATGAGTATGAATATTATTCAATTGTTTTTCAGTCGAAGGAAACCATCGTTAAGGCAGAACATGTGCCACAATTTTCAATGGAAGCGTGTAAATCTTGAACGAATGTTGCTTCACTAGCTGACCCGACGAACTTCTTATCGCCCAAAAATCATCAACAGTGAATGGAGTGATACCTTTTAGCTCAACTCAATCGATAATTTCAATTAATGCAAGGAAGCGAATACAATGTTTAGATATAATTCGAAAATAAAAAAATAACCGCTTTCACCTTATCACTATTGTCAGTGATGAGCCATCATTCTACTTCCATCGTCAATAAAACAGTATTTCATCTACGACACCAGATGGCTTCCTGAAAATATTCGAATACATTGTTGGGGTTTGGTAGGATGTATACCCAAACTCTGTTCAGTATGAACAACTTTATTTAATATAACAATTTACAACTACATACATTTAAGTGCACTAATAATGTTTGTTGATTACAGTCATGTTGACTGCTTGGCGACTAGCGCCGAAGTCCACGAGATCTTGTTGTCTTCTCCTGAGGTTGCGTCCCGAGCATGCGCAGTCGTCTTTTCTTCTTCTCCCTTGCTGTGACTAGTCTATCGGTTGGTGCATCCAGTGGCAGGATGTGACTAGTCGCCGCATACTCCCCCCGCAGTGTCACACATAGTTAGCATAACATGTAGGGAACGTACTAACTTCCCTGTATACTTAATGAGAATATAATATGGTTGGCAATGTAGTCCAATGTTCAATGCAATTATGGCTGATTTCAGTGGACGGTGGAATTCTTCGTTGAGGCCTTCGATTGCGGATAGTAAGGAGTGGTCCCTATTTTTGAATCCCTTGTGGATGAGCTAATTGCTGTGAGAGATTACTTTTGAACTGCCGTCCTTAATCTTTTGTGAATCGCGAAGGTTCTTCAATAAGTGATATCCAATTCTCGTAGAATTTTGTCGCAATTGAATCTGCTGTGATATCTGTAATTAGAACAGCTTCTGGCCATTTTATGAATTCATCTGTCATTGTCAAATAATAACTTGTATCTTCTGAAGAAGGTAGACGAACTACTATATCGAGGTGGACATGGTCAAATCTTTTCAATTGGTCAGTGAGTGAATTTACTGTGTAGATTGAATTCTGCTTTTCTACAACTTAACATTGACTCGACCATTCGTTGCAGTCTTTATTGATATAAAGTCAAGTGAAAAATAATTTAATAAATTTGTTCGTAGCCCTAATTTCTATATTAGAAATGTGCAATGTTTCGAAAACCTGGCGCCGATACCCCATTGGTATATATGGCTTTACTTACCGCTTGAGTAAACCAAAGTTTCGTATTAATTTGCCGAATTGGTTGCAATTTTAATGAAACACGTGCAATTGACAGGCATTGTTTCCGTTATTCATATTTTTAATAAACTTTTATGTAGAATAACTAGAGTTAATCCAGTATTTTTTTTATGTTTCTACTTGAAATATGTTCATATAAATAAATATCACTTATTTATATGCGAAATAATAAGTTTTCTGAACAATGTGAAATGATCTTCAATAAATAAAGAAGCAGAAAAAAAAACAAAGACAAAATAAGATACAATAACTTCAATACCTTATTAATGACGATGTAAAATGCAAATTCTAAAAAAAAATTTTTGAGTATTGTTTTTTAAGTATTTCAGTATACAAATGACCAATAAAAGAAAATTTAACTAATTGTCCTAACCTCTATACTATAGTAGGTCGTTGCGTCGATCACGTCAGGGGTCACCAATGTTGGGATTTTTTTGGATGTATACCCAGACTCTGTTCAGTATGAACAACTATAACTATTTACAACTAAATACATTTGAGTGCACTAATAATGTTTGTTGATTACAGTCATGTTGACTGCTTGGCGACTAGCACAGAAGTCGACGAGATCTGTCTTCTCCTGAGGTTGCGTCCCGAGCATGCGCAGTCGTCTTTTCTTCTTCTTCCTTGCTGTGACTAGTGTATCGGTTGTTGCATCCAGTGGCAGGATGTGACTAGTCGCCGCAACATATTTTTCGTTACTGCACCGCTCTATCACCGCTTCGTCAAGTTATATAGATCTATATAGCTCTTGTAGTACAAAGGTCTATATAATTTAATACAGACTATTATCATGAAGTTTCGTGAAGTTGCAGTCATTGCTACTGAACAGAGAAAGAAAAGATAGATATGGATAGTACAACAAATGTAATACGTGATTCCTCGTATTGGGATAACATTCCATTTATGAACCAATGGACATGAAGCGAGCAACAATAAAATTCCAATGAAGTTCTCAATAATATTTTTCCTCATATCATTTCCTTGTACTAACAATGATCTATTACATTTTTATTATATGTATAGATTTCATCATCGAAATGGACATTCAATAATTATAATCATCAAAGAATTATTGAATGTCCAATAATTGAAAGTATCATCAACATTCAAACTTTAATAAGTATATCAATTTGAATTTAATTTTCTGATGAAATAGAACAAGGTCTTAAATTATTCCTAAGAACAGTTAAATCATTAAAAAACCCATAACACATTATGAATATAATAGATGAACCCGAAAAATTGATACGAGTTTGAATTGTTAAATATAACGCATTTAGATGCGAGAAATTATTTGAATCTCGTAGAAAACGAGCAGAATCAGAAAAAACAAAACAATACGAAACTAGTTCAAAGATAAGAAAGAATCCTGAAACAGGCATATAGTTATGTTTATTTCTTCACCCACCTGACTATGCACGGACATTTCGATATTTTCCTTGTGATATTTTGATAATATTTTCTATACAAGTTGATATTTTTTTTCAGCTATTCAGGTAGTGTTAATTAGTACATAGTGTTTCGTTTTCAACCGATTGTTAAGTTCACACAAAAAATGCGTTACAACGACCATTCGAACTCTTTTCTCTATATTAAATTTTATATGTAAATATTTTAACTAAAAATTGAAATACATTGAAAACTAGGATGCAAAAATGCTGAAGTTTTCCTCATCCATTCGTTCAATACTTCGAGAAAGGAAACTCAACTTTTTCTCATTGTTTGGCCAAGAAAAGTTAAGTAAAAAACATTGTAGGTCTTGGCTATCAAGGCGGAAAGAAAAGTTTTACGAAGTGTGTCTTTCGTATAAAAGTTTCCCGAAGAATTTTAATGTATTATGAAATTTCTTCGGTAGTAATTTCATCATTTTTTCCCTGATGTGATCTTGTTATTTTCTTGATTTAATCATTAGCTGAAAGCACAAAACACTTTGATATAATGATCTGGATCGTTTGTTTTGAGATATCGGGCAATATAGATTCTTTCTTCACTAAGAATCAAATTCAAGGTTAAAATTTCGAAACAAAACTTTGTTCAAATGGAAAATCTGATGATCAAACTAAACTGAAAAAACTCAGAATAGTCATAATTAACGTCCTGGGAGTTTAAACAGAAATATATGTAAACATTGAAGAGAATGAATGAAATGAAATAAAATTTAATTAATTGAAAATAAAATTAATATTTAGAATAAAATAAATGAGTACAATTCTTACTATTGATGAAGAAATGAAGGGTTGAATCAGAAATTGACTTCATACAACATTTCGATTAGTTATGTATCTCTAACCATTGTCGAGTGAAAACTGAATAGTGAAAATTGAAGTGAAAGATAAAAAATTTATATTTCTGTTTCAGGCCCCAGTATACAAACTATTTATTTTTCCAATTTAGTCAGTTAAATTTTATCATTCAATAAATCATTTAATCATAATTTTGTTTCAGAGATTGTGCTCCAATTTATAGGCAATGGAAGTCCGACAAAATACTGCAAAATAATCGAAATTTTTTTCAACTTTAAGTGAACATCTGATTTCATGCATCATGCACAGAGAAGAATCTCAATAGGCACTATCTGAATCTATTTTTTGAAATTTACTTCAGAAAACTTTCAGAATAATCGAAGGTTTCCATTTTTCAGGAGTCTGTGCTGAAGACCAAAATAGGGTTATAATTTCATATATAAAATTCTTTTTAATATGTTGATATCAATATATATCTCATTCTTATATTGATTAAATATCAATATAAGAATGCACATCAAAAGTTTGTTTCATTTGTTATTCTTTCATTTCACTCATTACAAAGTGATGATCGCAGACTATAATGGTGACCTGAAGTTTTTCCATTCATATGAGAAACAACAATTTCGAAGAAAAATTACATATATGAAGTATGATATTTCATGTAGAATTTGAGCAAATCTTTTTTAAATTTACGCCATTATTCGAACTCATTCTTCTTCGCAATAAATCTCATATGCTTGTAACTATGAACTGTAAAAATGTAGAACGCTAAGAAACCTGTTTCCCCTTAGACACCTTTCATTCAGAGCAAAGTTATGGATAATAATTTCAAATTTCGATTTGCGATTTGTTAAGCTTAATACATATATCTCGTTCATATGCATATCGAGTTGTTTCAAATTGCATGAAATTCGACCACTCATTAGAACCTTCAAAGATGAAAGGCATTTATATTCAATGACTTAATTGATTGAATTATTGATTATCCCTTGGTGAAAAATGATTAATATTTATTCACTCTGAACAGTGGCCCTAATGTTTCACGAATGGTTAACAGTCATACAATTGAAAAATCAATAGATTCAAATAGTCAATATGTTAAAAGAGGTCAGCTCATTATGGGGACTGATAATTAAAAATTAAAGTTATTCAAACACGGAGCAAGTTTCCTAGCTGGATAGAGTCTACTATCATTTCATATAAAGCCTAATCGTTGTATAATATATATATATATATATATATATATATATATATATATATATATATATATATATATATATATATATATATATATATATATATATATATATATATATATATATATATATATATATATATATATATATATATATATATATATATATATATATATATATATATATATATATATATATATATATATATATATATATATATATATATATATATATATATATATATATATATATATATATATATTTATAGATTTTACTCAATCGAAATATCGAAATATTTCAAATAAAACTCTCAGGGAGCTATCTACACAAATGTTGTCAACGAGAACGAACCCATCTCTTTCGAGAATAAATATTAAGAGCGTTTCGAAAAATTCATCGATCTTGTTCAATGATAACAGGATGCAACTGTTTCATCATTATTATGAATCATCAGTCCATATTCAATCTATCAGTGATAATCGATGATATTCAAAACGCCATAGGTCCTATAGCAAATTGAGGGGAATTTTCCTCAGTAAAATATTCACGTTAGTTGTGAAGGTTATCACGTCAGTGAAATATTCACGTGAAATATTCACGAATCAAATATTCGATTGATAGTATATAAAACTAGCTAGTATACACTAGCTAGTATTGAATTGAATAACTTGTGAATCTTGAAACTAGTTATACTTTCGCCAGCAGGGGCGTGATCTGGAGCGATTAGGCATGAGACTATTCTTACACATTGCGGACAGTTTTCTGTAGTATTCGAATGAAATGTCTACAAAGTCATACACTCGCGCTACTGTTGTCATAAGTAGGAATCTTGAAAGCTAGGGAGACTTTATACGTCTTTTTGCCGATAGAGGAAGCTCATGTGAATATTTCACTGAGCAAAATTCTCATCAAATTGGTATAAGACCTATGGGTGTTTCGAAAGTCATCGATTCTTGATTGCTTCATTGAATATGGACTGATGATTCATGATAATGATGAAACAATTGTACCCTATTATTGTTAAATGTCCCAAATTGTTCTTCATTTTCTCTTATATAATACAGAAGAGAATGGCGTACTTAACGTTGATTGAGTCACAGAATCTTTACTATCTTCGTCATATATTTATGGTATACTTCTATAGGGCTACTTTCTTGGAGCAATGAGTATTTTTGAAATTCAGAGGAGATGTGTCATTAGATTATGAGAAAATCTAGTCTATCGATCCTGCTGCAGAACTGCATTTTCACAGATAAAAATTCCTGACTTCACCTTGCCTTTATGTTAACGAATGCCTTATTGATTGTCATCAATAAAAAAAATCACTATGATAGGCCAAACACAGATTTTCATATATATGACAGGAGAAATAAACAAGATCTACGTGCAGGCTGCTGGAGATTGTGCAACTCACAGAATGTTCAGAATTTTTATTGTTTTAAATTTTAAAACAAGTTACTTCTTCATGTGAGGAACGCTCATCAAGCCAAATTCATAAGACATATTCGAGATTTTAACCGTGAAAGAGCTACGTCTCATGTAATGAATTCTCAACAAACTCTGTATTGGATATTAAATTACCTGTTTTATTTCGACTTTTATTCTTTTCCTTTCTCTGGGAGAAAAATGATATCAAATTTGAAATATGATGATATTTAAATTATGGACCAAACATATTCAATTAATCATGATGAAATATAATCATGGTGAATATTCGTGAGGCTAGTAATTCGAGCGTTCCTCAGCAGAGAACATCTAAACTTGAGAGGTGTTTCAACTATAGCCCCTCACACATTATGTAAGTTTAGGGCGTTGTTTGAGGCTCATCACTCAATAATTAATTCTAAAAAAAGGTTGAGAGAGGAGAGTTTCACTCAAATTTGAGATAGGTTGAGTTGAGTATTTTGTTTTTTTCTATGTTAATGGTATTTAAACTATATCTATTCATTGAATTTTAGCTTCGGGCTTAGTACTTAGGCCTCTTATTAAGGAATAACCTGTTAATTTGAGATTAGTTTCTAGTGTCGAGGTTTTGTGTTCAGTATGAACACAAAACAGGAGGAGTGGAAGATAAACGTATATTACAGTATATTACAATTAGATATTACAATAAACTTATTATTATCATAATTATTACTTTTACACAAATGTTTCTGAGTTAACCTTCATAGTCATCTGATATGTCATTATTATGAGAAAACACTTCATTCTTTCTCTCTTACACTAGAGTCGATAATTTTTGAAACGAAAAGAAATTGTAGTGAAATGAAGAAACCATTGGAAAAACACTTGGATTCAACGAAGATGGAACGAAAATAATTTACAAACGATTTGAGGTGGGAGGTGGGTTTGAAGGGTTCTAAGTTTTCTTAATCAGACATTAAACATTTCCTACGTCCAAATATTTACTTTTCGAAAAAGTTGGTGGATTTTTTGTTTTTTGATGTCTCTACTTTCAGATAGTTAGAGAAACTTATGCATGAAGTTTGTCACTATTCTCTCGAAAAAAGTCAGCCCTCACGTGTTTTTCATGAATTATGTTTTTCACTGCTTTGATCTGGTATACTGGCTAGCGGTTTTCACAGCTGCTTGCGAAAAAAACGGAAAATGTTACCATAACGAAGTAGATATTTTTTACTCGTACATTTAAGCCAAAGGATATTGCGAAGCGAGAATTTTTTTATGGAAATAGGGGTGCTGTTTCGATATTGAGTCGAGAGAGGTGAGAAAATCAATATTTTGAATAAATGTATTGAGAAATAACAATGCGTTTCCCACTTGCAAAGGTCTGTTTTACTTATTGATGTGGAAATTTTTTTTGTGAAAGATAAAAAAAGACGAAAATAAGTTTTTTCGAATTTTTCACATTGAATTCGTGGTTATGAAAAAAGATTGTGAATACAAAAGTTGAGATAAACCATTTTCAACCTATAAAGCTAGTCATTTTCGTGACTAGCTTTATTTAAATCACCCGAAAATTATTATTTTTTCACTATTGTTTGTGAAAAAATCCTCTTCTTTATCCAATGGGTTTCATTCTGTAAACATTTCCTTGGTAGGAAAAATTATCGACCCTGGTCTAAAAGAGGAAAAGTAAGATTTTTCTTCATAATAGTGACATATCTGAATTTTTATTTTTCCAAATTGATTTCTAAAGTCACATATTGTAATTTGCATCAGAGAGATTAGTTTTCGTGTTACCACTCTTTCCCGAACTCCCATAGCAACTTTTCTCTCGCCTGATAAAGTGTAATTGTAGCCAGAACCGCCTGTCATTGTACCTACCTCAATTAAATCGCTCAGACAAACACTTATCTATATAAATTTCAACTTTATAAAACACATTTTATATCAATTCATATAGTACAAATCTTTCGGTTCACGTATCAAGTACTTGTGTCCATCGAAAATGCATGTCAATTTTTCTGAACTTCTCAAGGAATGAACAAAATCGTATGAAAATTTAAAGAGCTTACAGCAACCAGTTCATTTTCCACCTATTCTTTACTCTTTCGAAAATATAGGGTTTGATGACGTGTTGAGTTGATGGTCATCGTGCCAGGCGACGATTACCGTACTCAGAATGCTTAGACTCATAACTATGAGAATTCTTAGCCTCACAGACATACCGTTGACAGGAGGGTTCACTAGCTCTTGGCTATAAGTTTGATTTTCAGCGGTTAACTGCTGTCGTGTTAATGGAGGTATCTGTGCATGTAGGCTTTGTTTTATCTAAGCAGTTTGAGGTTTGCTTTTTTTTCCTTGGAAATTTAGTGAATGTGTTGAATGATTTTATGTGTTTCAGGTAATGATGTGATCAAAACAAAACCCAGATACAGAAAATATCGTCCACTCACCATCTCTGAAAAACACATTGTTTGTCCGGTTTTTACAAAGCTGAGAATTTCATTTTTTAGCCAAAACATTTTTTACTCAGTAGAGGTGATTAATGGCGAACCCATTGTCAGATTGCATGGTCATACTCTATTTCATTGAATTCGAAGTTTATTTGTTTCAGACATGGAGAAAATTCCGATATCGTTCTTTCTAATTTATCTCATTACGTGTTTATTAGGTGTGGACGCACATAAATTACCTACAATGAAGGAGATACGGGATAAAAATTCGTGTCCAATGATGAACATTCTGAACACTTTCAAGAATTTCAGAAATTAAATATATTATCCCCTGTAATATTGATTCGGCATACAATACCTTCACCAGGTGGATGAGTACTGCACCTATTCCAGCTGGAAATCATAATTTCTTCATTAGTCATCCGAATCTTCAAATCCTTCAATAATCATCCGAATTGATATTATTTTTTGAAATGATCTTCTCTATATTGATAAACTCAATTTCTTATAATTTCGCAATACTTAATCATCATGAAAAGTTTCACAATAGAATAAACGAACTTGCTATCTGAAAAATTTTCTGGAAATTCGCATCGAAATACGTCTGTCGAATATGCACAGTTATTTCTTCGAAAATTCAACTAGGTCGGATATTTTATCGATGAGCATAATTTTATCCCATCGTCTTAAAGGGCTTTTCCTTTAGAGTGACAAGGAGAGCCTGATCTGAGAAAAACCTTTTCATATCGTTCAACTCAGTCATTTCCCTTATGAATAAAATGTAAATGAAACCAGGAGAGTTTGCAATTCGAACGAGAAATGTGAAACATGCCAAGCATTGGGGGAAGTAGAAATTTTCCGTCTTTCATTTAGGGGAATTTAGCGGAGTTACGAAGCTCGTTGAAATTGGTGAAGCTTTAACGGATTCCAAAATGCTGAGGTAAACCCACTGAACGATTCCGGAAATTTCTAGCCAGTACACAATCACAGTCGGGAAAACTGAAACAAACTATTGAGGATTTACGGTAACTGAATACATTTCGTCCAGATTTCTACCTAAATAATTTTCATTGTTGAAATAATTACCTCGATGTAAGTGTTTTCCTACTTTTCGATTGAAAATAGTCAAATAAACGAATACCGTTTGCTCTAGGTGCTTTTGCTTTTCAGTTAGTTCGTAACATGACTTCAAACTTTAACAACAGGAGCTCAATAATTCAGCAACGTACACCCATGCTATATTTCGTACAACACCGAAAGATCAGAGAAATAATAATTTTTGAATTGTATCATTAAATAACTAGAATTGCGGGGTCTTTGCTCTACAAATATAGTATGAAAAGAATGTATTAGTGATTTAACTACTTATTCACAACTAGAAAGGAAGAAGTCGATTGTGTGTAGCATTTTAGTTGAAGGTATTTTCGTTGAAATATGATCATAATTTTTCTTGTACGCTGAAGATGTTAGTTTCTAATGGGGGTACTCCTACTTCAAGTTTGTTCTTTCTCTCCTATTGTACGCAGATCCATGGGAAGAAGAAGAGAATTCTCTGTAAGTTGAAATTCGAAATTCAACATTTTCGTCACTGTATGCAAATATCTGACGAATTCTGACGACTTAAATGCTTAAGACTATATATACGTTCAGACGTTATATGGAGAGGATTTTATCCTCGATTTCTCACATAGATAAAAAGAAGAATACTTTAGCTTACCCTCTCTTCGTAGATGAATGAATAAATCGATAAAATTTAAAAAGCTCGGAATTCCAGTTTGCTTCGATTATAGCGAATAATTCCTGATTGTATTAATCGTATTTGACGCAGTCGAAGAACGTTCTTTTACTCATTTAAATTTGAATATATTCTCACTGAATGAGAGGAAAACGGTTTAGAATTGAGTAGTAGTACATTTTTCGAAAGGAGCTCAAAAAAATGTTGAATATTCTTCATTCTAAACGAAAATTTCTTGAATCTGAAAATATAACCAGGTCATTTTTCCTTAAGAAAAATCTGAAGTCTATTTTTTCTTGTGAAACTTCTGTGATATTGTGTACTATGACCTATTTATTCAGTCTAATCTCGAGAAATCCTGTGTCATCATTCAGCAGAAGAAGATATTATGTGTACAAATTTGAATTTAGTATGCTACAACTTTTAGTGGTTCGTAATCTCCACCTAAAAATCGGGAACATGGAATGTTTAGAGTTTGATTACGACCTTGTAGGATGTTAGCGATTGGTTTTCGTGAATAGTCTGAATATAAATTAGGTTGAATAAGAGAAAAATTATGAGATGTATAAATACTGTCTTTCTCCTAATCGACATTATAGATTCTATTGGTGGAGTCAAACGGAAAAACAAGGAGGATTTTGGACTAGTCTGGATCACTCAATGACACTAAAAAAAGGTGAAAAGGTGAAAAAGACTTCTTTCATAAAAAGCGTTTGATTTTAGGATGGACGCCAACATTATTTCATCAAAAAATTTATAGTACCTATATTCGAACAATTGTATTCTCTTATATTCTCTTTGAAATTAAACGACATGAAAATGAATATCACGTTGCAGTGAAATGAGTCAAACAGACCTTAGTACATTAGGTATGTATCTAGCTAGCAATTGTGTATATCATATCAACAGTTGAACAGTCAGATATACACGGTCCATCCAAATATTGAATGACATTATATTTGTTTTTCTCTCACTATTTATTTATAATATAGGTTTCGTCAGGTTTATTACAGGTTTCGGGTCATGATTGTCGAACCATTCGTTCATATAATTTTCATTCTTGTCAAAAGTTTCAAACTTTTCGATTGAAATTTTACGATTTGAAATGGTGGAGATATGACAGTTTTAATCACATCTACAAACTACTGACAATTCATAAATATCACAGTCAGCTCAAATATGAAATACTTATTTCAACAGAATATAAACCTCTATACTTCCCTCTGTTGATGAAAGTATTCTTAATTCAAACCTAACCCATTTTTGAATGAAGCTTGATTAAGTTCCTGTAGGATCAATACCTCTTTATATTCAATATATCCCTGAATGAAGGCCTCTGACTACTAGTCTTACTTTGTATCGATCGATCGAATTTTTCTACTGTTGATCGATTCTGAGTAGGTTTCATAGTTTTGCACTGATTGTACGTTTGATGTCTCAAGCACCCGAAGTATAATCTTGGAATGAGTATGCTGGTTTTCTAATTACATCATGACTTTCAGCGATGTGAAAACTTCGCTGAAAGAATTTTCTACATCTTCGAAATCAGATTCTATTTTACCTGTAATCTTTTATGAATTTTTCATCATTGTTTCATTCTTCTCATTCTACTTCTTGTGGGTTTTATTTGAAGAATTTTGTCTCTGCATTTTCCGTAATTGGTCGATATCAATAAGGAGTTATTCCTTCGTTGTCAATGGACAACTGAATATGTTCTTCGCAATCAGTGAATTTTCTCTTGCACATCAGCTGTCCACTTACGATATACTTCATGCCGATATCATCTGCGCTTGCAATGATGGCAGGAAACATCTCTGGTAAAATGGTTTCCTTTTTTCATCTGCTGACACCACTAAAGTCTTTCGACAGCTCCTTCTGTAAGATATATTTGTGGAGTCAGTTCATCGAGTGCCTTTTCATTGTCTTTGGTAAGTAGTATCCAAATGGATTTGAAATTTTCAATTTGACATGGCAAATTGTGACGAATTTCATAACTTTCATTCGGTCAGCTTGCTCAGCGTCTAAGCAATAAATACAATATAAAATTGAGAATTTTGATATGATGAAATTGAGAATGTATTTCAGTTCAGCTATGTGAGGGGATACATCTTGGTTTTCTTGTCCATGAAAATGAAAATGACAGTGAACATAGTTGGAATAATTGATCCTGAAATTGAACTGGAATTTCAAAATTTCCGAAAGCTTCTCCATATTGGCCAATCCAACTCGAATATGTCAGTCCATTTGTATCAGAAATTTCAACTCTCTTCAGATACGAGATTTGAGTATAATTTGATCGAATTTTATCAGAAAGGAGATTCAGAAAGTTGCACTGAATGTTCCTGCGCATATTAACTAATACATTTCGGATCTTTTCTGTGGAATACCTTGATTTGAGGAAGATAAAGTGATGTGACAGTTCTAATGACTTTAATCAACTGATGACATATCGAAAATATCTCAGTTGACACAAATATTAATTACTTGCTTCAACAAAAATCACGAACCTTTATAGATATTTCTTCCGGAATAAGTTTTTCTGTGGTTGACATTAGTGCATGGAAAATATTTCTCAAGTCTTATCAATGTTGACTAGCATAATTGTTGACACTGCAAATACGAGCAAAATGAATGATCTTACACTCAATCGAAATGATTAAAAGAAAACAACAGAAATAAATTATGTTACTCGACACAATGAAAGATATCCGTGAATGTTACAAGGAATGATAATGGCCGTGCAAAGATTAAATTTGTGATTTACTTGATATTATTCTACTCGCATATATTTGTGTTGAGAAGTATTCTCATCATTCAGATATATAGATACCTATTTCGAGTGGTTGACAAGTTGATGAGGAGTTCTTTGTTGCTCGGTTGTTTTTTCAATCATTTGCAGACCCAGCAGAAATTATTTCAAAAATTGTAAAATGTATGAAAACATTGAATCTCATTCACTCAAGAAAGAGATGAACACGACTTTCATCTGTGATCTGTGTTTCAATACATTCAAGCAGATGACACTTAAAATTGAAAGAATAGTAGGCCTACATGAGATGATTACATTTTCGTTCATGTCATTTCATCACTCAGAAATACTCTCGAATCATGAAATCATGAACTTGTCGTCAACTCTATGCATCCTCGTTGTTTTGATGACAGCGTTGGAGTCAACAACAGATTATTGCTTCCTTCAATGTGGAACTGATACCCTTATGTTCATATACAACGCAAAAGGTAGCATAGTTGCCCAAAGCCTAAAACAAGTGAGAAATATGGAGCTAACAAAAAGTGGAGGCAGATTATGTTGCATATTGTTGATCATGCTCAATTTGATTCTACGAATTGTTCGGATAAATTCAGCTACGAAACACTGGTGCGAAAAATATGAATGCAGTATCATATGACATGGAGCTCGAGTATATAATAACATGTAGTTTCAACCAATGCGATTCACCTCCTGAACTGTTTGGATTTATCGACAGTATAATTGAAATATTTATTTCGAAAAATCAAAACGCATTTGCAACAATCATGTTTCAGATATCACACTCAAATTATAAATATTCGTTTTAGGCGAAGAAATCACGTTTTTCTTAGACTGATTAGATGCAGTTATTCAATTAAAATGTCTTTTTCATTTTGGATTTACTATTTAGTAGTTAACAAGCGTCTCAAAAAGATGAACAGTTCAATGACTTGTGGAGCAGATGAAGTGACTTAAAATCGTGAGAACGCTGGAAATGTTTGTGCATGCCTCGGTGGTTTATGCATGACGTTAGTGATGAAATGATCAAATTGATGGGTGATGTATTCGATTACAAGCTAATGACCGTTCGGAATCAACGTTAAACTGTAGGTTTAAGAATGACGAAAAGTTGACAGACAATTCCTCATTTTAAAATATCAGATTGAAAGTGAATGAGACATCTTAATAATATAACAGCAATTCGAAATCTAATGAAAGCGTGATTTTCCAACCAGAGTGATTTTTTTAAAATTCAGTGGACCTACAGTTTGATGTCGGTTCCGAACTCCCAAAGGGCTCAATATATGAGTACATTACCTCATAATTAATCATCAAACTATTTAGGTCATAGATAAATACAAACACACACATCCACGAAGGCAACATAACCAAAAACTGATATCTACGATTCAATTGTGATTTTTATCACATGATTGTTTCATATACCAATTGATATTTCGAAATAAACGGTTTACCTTATACTGTCAAGGCCTACGATCACTTCAGGATTGAAATCGAATTGTTTAGGACTTCATGTTATGGCATACTCAAGCTCCATGTCGTACGATACTGCATTCATATTTTCCACACCACTATTCACGAAACGGAATTTGTCAGATCGATTCGCCACACTATATCGAGCCTCATCAACAAAATGCAGCATCTTCTGCATCCACGTTTAATCAGCTTCATACTACTCACATCTTTGAGGTTTAGGGCAGCTATGCTACTTTCTGCATAGTATTTGAATATCAAGGTATTCATTTCGACATTCAAGGGAGTAGTAATCTGTTCTTGGCACCAAAGCTATCAAGAAAATAACAAAAATGCATAAAGTTCACGAAATATTCATGATTTCATGATTCTGAATAATTTCTGCATGATAAAATGACATGAACGAAAATGTAATGTCATTTCAGATTTTATTCCAGCCTACTCTCTCTTCAGTTTTCAATAAAACAAAAATTTGCTCGAATGTATTGCGATGCGTAATACACCGGAGAGCGAAATTCATCTCATCATTTCACTGAGTGAGTTTATTCATCCGTTGTATATAATTACAAAAGCAAAAATTCTTCTAGCTATATTTTCTATCTATAGACAATTTATTGCCTCAAAAATTTGCAAATAGTTTTTGATACATATCAATCAAACAAGTGATATAATAAAAAAACAACAGGAAATACTTTTCGAGTTCGAATAGAGACATCATCATATGAATAATCTCATTTTCTCAAATTGAATCTGGCTTGATTTTTTGAGAGCATGAACGTGTAATTCACTGTACTCCAAATGATGTCATGCTCCAATAATTGATCGAAATTTTTTCACGTGAAAAACTCAAAAGTGTATATGTCATTATTACCAGTTGTTTGTTCATTCTTTGCTCATGATGGTTCCAAGATATTGATGGTGCATTCGAAAACTGACAGAATTATACAATCTTGAATCAATGGTGATGTGCACCGAGCCTCAAATATGGCTCAAGCGAATTGGCATTCAAATGACTGGTTGATTCAATTATTCAAGGTTCAGAATCATCATATCAATATCATATCATCATACCGAGTGTGAACACGTAGTGAACGAGTGCTTCTTTGTTTCTTTAGCTCAGTCCAATGTTTTCTGTCGAATTCAATGTTCACTTTGAAATATAATCAATTCATACCAGAATAATTCTGAATCCACATTATTTATGACAATTTGGTTAACTAATGAGAAATGGCCTGTCCGTCGGAAAAGTTGGTCTTCTTTTATTCGATGTATGGCGATAATTTTACCGGACTTTGATCTTTGCTCGATGAAGTTCTAAATTTCGATTTATTTTGTTTTCGACAGTTTTTTTGATTTACTTCGACCGACTTCTCATTTTGCTGATCGTTTTGGAATATTTGATCGAATATTACAAGCTCACTTGATCTAGTGGAATGTTTATGCACTTCTTTGTAGTGCCAATTTGCTGCCTTGAATTCTTTGGTTCTTGAAGAGCACCTTCTTCCATTGATGGTGCCCTCATTTTGAATGAAAAATACCGGTAAATTAGAGCTCTTTTGGGCCAGGTTCCTTCGCGGCAGGCATCTAAAATTATCTTGGTATGTAAAACCAAAAGTTCATGAGAGAGTAAATGTTGGGATGCTTAGGTTAGGAGTTCAACTTCAACTTCAGAAAAAGACCTTGATAACAAGTTCTCAATTTCTTCTGACTTGGTAGTTGGAAGGAGGCTAGATACGTGCGATTATAAAAATTAAAGAACCGTCTTCACTCTCAAACTGAGTGCAACATTACCCTTGTGAATATTATTACTGCGATGTTTATTGAGCTTCTTGACTTGATGGGTCAAAAAAGGTGAAAAACCGAGGGTTAACTCCCGCAACCTAGATGAAATCAAATCATCGAATAGGATGAAACTGCTCATAAACATTTTATGAAGATTTGTAAAATGGAGTGTCTCAATTCAATAAGTATGTGTGAAACTTTCAATCTTAGATGATTTCTAGGATTTGAGATTCCGTTCGTTTGTTGAACGAGACGCAACTGAAGAATGACTTGCAGCACGAAACAGTAACTGTCTTGCCTTTCCAATGAATGTAGGCACCAATTTCAATATTCTCCAACATTTATTTCGTGAAGCATAATGCAGACTTCCTGATTGATTATGTTTTGAATAGGTAGCTCGGCTATAATATTCTTTCGAATGATTCGTAAAAAGTTAACGAAAGAAAGTTCCCTTTCAAGAGCCAAAGAAATCAAGGCAGCAAATTGGCACTACAAAGAAGTGCATAAACACTCCACTAGATCAAGTGAACATGTAATATTCGATCAAATATTCCAAAATGATCATAAAAATGAAAAGTCAGTCGAAGTAGATCAAAAAAGTTGTCGAAAGCAAAATAAATCGAAATATAGAAATCTATCGAGCAAAGATCAAAGTCCGGTGAAATTATTTCCATAAATCGAATAAAAGAAGACCAACTTTTCCGACGGACAGGCCGTTTCTCATTAGTTAACCAAATATTCACAAATAATGTGGATTCAGAATCATTCTGGTTAGAATTGATTTTATTTCAAAGTGAACATTGAATTCGACAGAAAACATTGGACTGAGCTAAAGAAACAAAAACCACTCGTTCACTACGTGTTCACACTCGGTATGATGATATGATATTGATATGATGATTCTAAACCTTGAATAATTGAATTAACCAGTCATACAAATTCCAAATCGCTCGAGCCATATTTGAGGCTCGGTGCACATCACCATTGATTCCAGTTTGTATAACCAAATTCTGCTTTGAGGTGCATTCGAGAACTTCTGTCAGCTCGAATGCACCATCAATATCTTGGAACCATCATGAGCAAAGAATGGACAAACAACTGGTAATAATGACATATATACTTTTAGATTTTCCACGAAAAAAAAATTTCGATCAATTATAAGAGCATGACATCATTCGCAGTACAGTGAATTACACGTCCGTGTTCTCAAAAAAAAAATAAGCCAGATTCAATTTGAGAAAATGAGATTATTTATTTGATGTCTCTATTCGACTTCGAGAAGTATTCGCTGTTGTTTTTTTATTATATCACTTGTTGGATTGATAGGTATCAAAAACTATTTGCAAATTTTTGAGGCAATAAATTGTCTATAGATAGAAAATATTACCAGCAGAATTTTCGCTTTTGTAATTGTATACAACGGATGAATAAACTCACTCAGTGAAATGAGATGAATTTCGCTCTCAGGTGTATTACGCATCGCAATACATTCGAGCAAATTATTGTTTTATTGAAAACTGAAGAGAGAGTAGGCTGGAATAAAATCTGAAATGACATTACATTTTCGTTCATGTCATTTTATCATGCAGAAATTATTCAGAATCATGAAATCATAAATATTTCGTGAAGTTTATGCATTTTTGTTATTTTCTTGATAGCTTTGGTGCCAAGAACAGATTACTACTCCCTTGAATGTCGAAATGAATACCTTGATATTCAAATACTATGCAGAAAGTAGCATGGCTGCCCTAAACCTCAAAGATGTGAGTAGTACGAAGCTGATTAAACGTGGCTGCAGATGATGCTGCATTTTGTTGATGAGGCTCGATATAGTGTGGCGAATCGATATGACAAATTCCGTTTCGTGAATAGTGGTGTGGAAAATATGAATGCAGTATCGTACGACATGGAGCTTGAGTATGCCATAACATAAAGTCCTGAACAATTCGATTTCAATCCTGAAGTGATTGTAGGCCTTGACAGTATAAGGTAAACCGTTCATTTCGAAATAACAATTCGTATATAAAACAATCATGTGATAGACATCACAGTAGAATCGTAGATATCAGGTTTTGGTTATGTTGCCTTCGTGGATGTGTGTATTTATTCGTATTTATCTATTATGTAGGTGAATTAATGATGAATTATGAGGAAATGTACTCATATATTGATCGTTTTGACAGTTCGGAACCGGCATCAAACTGTAGGTCCACTGAATCATAAAAAAATCACTCTGGTTGAAAAATCACGCTTTCATTTGATTTTAAATTACTCTTATATTATTATGATGTCTCGTTCACTTTCAATCTGATATTTTAAAATGAGCAATTGTTTGTCAACTTTTCATCATTCTAAAACCTACAGTTTAACGTTGATTCCGAACGGTCATCAGCTTGTAATCGAATACATCACCCATCAATTTGATCATTTCATCACTAACGTCATGCGTACACCACCGAGGCATTCAAGAACGTTTCCAGCGTTCTCACGATTTTAAGTCACTTCACCTGCTCCACAAGTCATTGAACTGTTCAATTTTTTGAGACGCTTGTCTCAAAAAATGAACAAGACATCTTAATTGAATAACTGCCTTCAATCAGTCTAAGGAAAACGTGATTTCTTCACCTAAAACGAATATCTATAATTTGAGTGTGATATCTGAAACATGATTGTTGCAAATGCGTTTTGATTTTTCGAAATGAATATTTCAATTATTCTGTCGATAAATCCAAACAGTTCAGGAGGTTAATCGCATTGCTTGAAACTACATGTTATTATATACTCGAGCTCCATGTCATATGATACTGCATTCATATTTTTCGCACCAGTGTTTCGTAGCTCAATTTATCAGAACAATTCGTAGATCCAAATCGAGCATGATCAAGAATAGCCAACATAATCTGCCTCCACTTTTTGTTAGCTCCATATTTCTCACTTGTTTTAGGCTTAGGGCAACTATGCTACCCTTTGCGTAGTACATGAACATAAGAGTATCAGTTCCACATTGAAGGAAGCAATAATCTGTTGTTGGCTCCAACACTGTCATCAAAATAACGAGGATGCATAGAGTTGACGACAAGTTCATGATTTCATGATTCGAGAGTACTTCTGAGTGATGAAATGACATGAAAGAAAATGTAATCATCTCATGTAGGCCTACTATTCTTTCAATTTTAAGTGTCATCTGCTTGAATGTATTGAAACACAGATCACAGATGAGAGTTGTGATTATCTCTTTTTTCAGTAATGTTTTCATACATGAACTCAAAAGTTGAAATATCCCTAGGATAATTTTAACTCATGAGAGTTTTTTGATTCTTAAGTTAGCAAACATTTTGCGAAACGGACCAATAAAACAAGTGATTTAACCCTAAATACGGGATAATTGTTGTCGAGATTGAATGGAATAAATTTCCTTATTCGGTAGCAAATGAGTCTAATCTTTCTCATCCCAAATGATTATCATTGAGTGGTTATTAAGAAATTAGAAATGATTACTAATTAATGAACTAGTTATCAGCTATTGAGAATGAAATTGAACTGATAACGCTGACACCCTTGATATCAGCTATAATCATCTTTCCAGCTGTGGTGAATGCTGGACCTCGAAATCATTTCCGTACGAATCTGAAGTATGAAAATATAATAGTGATATATATATATATATATATATATATATATATATATATATATATATATATATATATATATATATTTACTTCGTATCTTTACTCCTTACTTCTATCTTTAATACTTGATATGTATTATTTTGAAAATGACAGTACTCGAAACGCGTAAATAAAGTTAAATATTAATGTAATAATTGTTATGAATTGACCCTAACCTAGGAAAAAAAAAATATCCAAATATATATATATATATATATATATATATATATATATATATATATATATATATATATATATATATATATATATATATATATATATATATATATATATACGGGGGATATTACACCAGGAGATCATGCAAAAAACCAGAACAGATTGGAGTTCAGTTGGCCGACTGAAACAGATCTTCAAATCACATATGCCACTATCGTTAAAGAGCAAATTATTTGAGCAATGCGTATTACCAGCGATGACCTACGGCAGCGAAACTTGGACCCTGAAATCTGCTCATATCCAGAAGCTTCGAACAACCCAGCAGAAATATAGTATTGTAAATATAGTATAAATGCAGAGTATAGAAAGATACATGCTGGGCCTAATCATACGCGATAGAATGCGCTGCAGCTGGATAAGAGGTCAAAAAAAGATGAGGGAAGTCGTGGAGTGTGTAAAAAGGTCAATGTGGAAATGGGCAGGCCCCCTAGCCCGAACGAGAGATGAGCGTTGGTCAGCCGTGGTTGAGGATTGCGAGCACAGAGATAGGTTAAGACCAAAAACGCGCGTTCACGATCGATGGGATGAGAAACTTGTGGATTAGCTGGCCGTTGCCTGGAAGAGAGAAATTGCCGATAGGAAATCTTGGCAGAGAAAGTGGGAGGCCTTCGTTCTGCAGTGGACGGACAGAGGTTGATGATATATATATATATATATATATATATATATATATATATATATATATATATATATATATATATATATATATATATATATTTATTTTTTTGAAAGTTTCTAGCATTAACAGGCTTTATAATATGAAAAAGTTTATTTTTGTTGACGTTTCGTTGTTATATTACAACTTTGTCAAAACTCAAAGTTTTGACAAAGTTGTAATATAACAACGAAACGTCAACAAAAATAAACTTTTTCATATTAAAAAAGCCTGTTAATGCAAAAAACTTTCAAAATAAATATCTCAAACAGGCAATAAATCAATTTCAAGAAATATATATATATATATATATATATATATATATATATATATATATATATTTTCAAAGAAGTGAATGTGGGCTATCGATAATAATTAATACGTTCTAGATGATGGTATTCATTTCATTCTTCACCAAGCTTTCGAAGGTGTTCTTTCTCACTCAAGGTTTCTTCACAGTTATGAAGTACAACACTCATACATTTTTATGTGTTTATACAGTAACTTGAGCAAAGTGTTCCTTGATCAGAGAAGGGTGTTGCTCAGACGTTTGTTGATAGTTAATCATAAAAATTTTCATTCTACATTATTATGAGCGTTGGGGATGATTAGGCCATCTATGTTAATCAGGCATAACCCTACGTTTTGTGTTTTCTAGATTGAGAAATAACGATAACAAATAACAATTTTTCATTTAACATATAAAGATAACCTACATGCACGGATACTCTTATCAGTTCTTGCAGTGCTCTGTCTTACAAAATTAAACTCAGCGCTCTACTTATTTTCATCCACCATTTACTTTTAATTCCACTTTCCCGAGAAAATTACTGTAAGGAAGTTTCCATAATTAAGCAATAAGCAAAGAATAACAGTTACTAGGAATCGATGATTGACAAATTAATGATTAAAAAGCGCTATACACGACTAGTGAAATCAAATTTTCCATTTACAAATGCAAATAATAATAGATGATAATAATAATAAAAAATTCCATAGTATTAATCACATACCAACTCTCACGGATAAAATCGGAAATGAATTGAGAAAGCATAATATCAAAAGTATTAACACCAACAGAAGCAATTTGGGATCATTTTTAGTAAATAATAAAAAGAAACATGCTATAAAACATAAAAGAGTAGTACACCAGATCTATTATGCTGATTGTGACTCTTGCTACATATGCCAAACTGTACGAGGCATGGAAACCAGAATAAAAGTAACAAAAATTCTCCATATTAAATAACAAAAACTTTACTGAATTTTCAACACATTACATTCATATTAAACATTTCATAGATTCAAACTCATTGAAATTGCTGCATCTACACATGAAAGGTAAAACCGTAGACCTTCTAGAACAAGTGGAAATTTCTGATTCCCACCAAAGAAAAACACCAATATTAAAATATGAATCTACTTTCAGATTATCATATTTGTTACTTTTCTGAATTTTTTGAATTAAGGCCTTCATTATTATTCGGTAATTTTCAGATTCAATTTAATACTTCTACCTGTGTAATGACCTGTGCCTCTAATTCGGAGGCATCCAAGCAGATAACAATGTATAAGTATAAAAGAATGTTGTTCAAAAAATTTTGTTCAGTTTAACTTTTGAAAATGGGGCAACACTCCGAAACAATTGTCAAGTGTTATTATTTGATATTTTAATTTATTTATTTATTTATTCAGTGTTATCAATTTTGTGAAACCAAGCCAAGTGTTTTTATTTTATATATAAATGCATTAACTGTTTGATAAAACTGAGAAAAATTTGTGTCACTGCCATTCCTTTATTTTCGTCCCAAAGAGAAACTTATTCTTCCGACTTGAATAAAAAACGAAATTCGGAATGTACTGCATGGTGATGTCTATACGGATGTTTTGCACTCTCTCGCAGAGTCATTTCCGTTCGATCTGGGATAAACTTCAAAATTTAGGGGATGTGGTTTTTCATTGTGAAAGAAGTAAATGCAGATTTTGGAGCCTTATTTATTAGGTATTATGATACCTTGTAACATTCAGGAATATCTTTCATTTATTTCTGTTTTATCATTTCGATTGTGTGTAGGTACATATGATCATTCATTTTGCTCGTATTTGCAGTGTCCACAATTATGCTAGTTAACATTCATGAGACTTTTATTGTCAACATTACATGAGAGAAATATTTTCCATACCGTAATCTCAGCCACAGAGAAACTTATTCCGGAAGAAATATCTATAAATGTTCGTGACTTTTTTTTGAAACAAGTATTTAATATTTGTGTCAACTGAGATATTCTCGAATTGTCATTAAATGATAAAAGTCATTAGAACTGTCACATCACTTAACCTAACTCAAATCGAGTTATTCTACAAAAAAAGTCACCAATGTATTATAGTTTATGTGCGCAGGAACATTCAGTGCAACTTTCTGAAACTCGTTTTCAATGAAATTTTATTAAATTAAACTCGAATGTCGTATCTGAAATCAACTGAAATTTTTGATACAAATGGACTTGGAAATTCAAATTTGATTGGCCAATATGGACAAGAAAACAAAGATGTATCCCCTCACATAGCTGAACTCAAATGCATTTTAAATTTCATAATATCAAAATTCTCAATTTCATTTTGCTGAGACGCTGAGCAAGCTGACCGAATGAAAGTTATGAAATTCGCCAGAATTTGCCATGTCATATTGAAAATTTCAAATCCATTTGGAGGCTTCTTACCAAAGACAATGAAAAGGCCCTCGATTAACCGACTTCACAGTTATATCCTAAAGAAGTAGCTGTCCAAAGACTTTAGTGGTGCGAGCAGATAAAAAAGAGAAATCATCTTACCAGAGATGTTTCCTGCCATCACTGCATGCGCAGATGATATAAAAGCTGTCCACTTACGGCATAAAATATATCGTAAGTAGACAGCTGATGTGCAAGAGAAAATTGACTGATTCCGAAGAACGTATTCAGTTGTCCATTGGCAACGAAGGAATAACTCAATATCGACCAATTACGTAAAATGAAGAGACAGAATTCTCCACAAAAAACCAAGAAAATGAATGCGAATATTGAAAGAATGACGAAAAATTCATAAAAGATCACAGGTAAAAAAAATCTGTTTTCGAGGATGTAGAAAATATTAGGAGTTCTTACATCGCCGAAAGTCATAATGTGATTAGAAAACCAGTATACTCATCCCAAGATTTCAGGTGCTTGAGACATCAAACATTCAATCAGTGCAAATCTCTGAAACCTACTCAGAAGCGATCAACAGTAGAAAAAATCGATCGATCGATACAAAGTAAGACTAGTAGTCAAAGGCCTCCATTCAGGGAGATATTAAATGTAAGAGGTATTGATCATACAGAAACTTAATCAGACTTCATTCAAAAATGGGTTATATATATACATATATACATCTTGAAATTGAATTATTGCCTGTTTAAGATATTTTATTTTGAAAGTTAGATTTTATTTACATTTTATTTCTTTATTCATTAGTTTTGACAAGGTTGTGATATAATAACGAAACGTCAACAAAAATAAGCTTTATCATATCAAAAAAGCCTGTTATTGCTGAAAACTTTCAAAATAATAATAATAATATATATATATATATATATATATATATATATATATATATATATATATATATATATATATATATATATATATATATATATATATATATATATATATATATATATATATATATATATATATATATATATATATATATATATATATATATATAAGTCCGGTCAAAATGGACATTTAAAATAACAAAAATTCCCGGAAAGCCAAATATTGCTGCAGGGCTGGGGTAATTTGCCATTACAAATGGAGTTTTCAAAAGGCCCATCGATCCTATGCGTGCTACAAAAGTTATTCTGGGTGAAAGGTCAAAATTTGAGTTTTTTGGATTTTTGAAGTTTCCTCAAAAAAAACTCAAAACAAAGTTGTAGTTCTTAAAATTCTCTACGAAATGGTCCATATGATTTTTGTCCTAATAAAGAGTTACCATTCGTGAGATATCGCGATTCTAAGAGTAACATTATACATGATATACCTACACACATTTCCACGCCATCTCTGAGGTAGTGTACTCGGCGCGTTTTTTTTACCGTGGTTGCCCCAGTAGGCTTACTCCACTAACTGTCATAACCATTTTAAGATAATCTAAGAGAACTATACCCGTCACGTTCAAGATATTACCATATTATTGATATGGATTATTGGTATTGATTATTGAGTTAACTATTGATTTGGTTTTTTAGATATTTTAATCATTCATACTCTTATAAGTATGCTTCAACCGTCATGTCTTCTTCGATTACTTCTTCTTCCTCTTGCGGGATGTCTCTTCATTGGAATCACAGGAATCTTCTTATATTGTACTCAACTGGACATTTGAGCAAGACTGACCTTGGCAATTGGTGCACGCTGAAGAAGACAGTAACCCGATTTTTTCACAGGCACATGTGGCACTACAACGTGTTTTACAATTGCAAAAAAAAGTGTTGAGGAGTTTTTCTGGAGTAGGTGGAAGTAATGTTTTAATCGGTTCCGGAGTATTATCTATCAATTTCCAACCCCAGTCTTCTGGGCCTAGTTGATTGCCTAGCCATGTTTGAACTTGATAACACTCGATACATGTGTTGAATTGTAGGTGCCGATGTTGGAGGAAGACAAGATAGTGTTACTTGTTTCTAGTTTCGCGTATTTTTCACAGAAGTTAAGTATCGGTATTTATCAACGCAAGTAATTTTTCTAGGAGCTCCATAACCCGCAAAAAGAAAGCGAATTCCTTCCGTAATTATTGTTTGAGTTCTGGAATAAATTTCTGTAAATGCTGTAGCGCAGTCATCCTTTATTTGAATAAATTTCAGTACTGACGTTTTGCCTCTTCTGTACAATGCTGACGAAGTGTCGCAGTCGATTATCGCATGTAAAAATAAAATATAGTTTTGGAATTTGGGATAAACAAATGATCTTTTCAAATAATATATTTTTGTTTGCTGTTGGGCCCTTTCAGGTTTCAGAAAATGAATAATTTTATCTATTGGAGTCCTTG
This sequence comes from Henosepilachna vigintioctopunctata, assembly GCA_030704895.1. Lineage (NCBI taxonomy): Eukaryota > Metazoa > Arthropoda > Insecta > Coleoptera > Coccinellidae > Henosepilachna > Henosepilachna vigintioctopunctata. The sequence continues at coordinate 317,947 of JARQZJ010000111.1, read as the reverse complement.
CAGTAAGTAGTACTAGAAAATCAAAATCTTCACCAACTACAATTGTTGTGTTTGTTGCATTAAATTTCCAGATGTTTTTCAAAGCCATGGGGTTAGAGGAAATTCAGTTAGGGTCTGACTATATTTTGAATAAATGCTTTAAGGATAGTATAATATATATAGAAGAGACTCAAATAGGTATTCATACTTGTCTGTAGTGCCTGATATGTATATACCGGTGTATATATATATATATATATATATATATATATATATATATATATATATATTAATATATATATATATATATATATATATATATATATATACATATATATATGTAAAATATATCATAGTGATATTTAATTTATAATGTACAGACTTTTAATAAAGCAAGGCTGTTCCAGTATTCGTAATTAGAATTGCTTGACTCAGTATAAATTGGTACTTGATAGGCATGAACAAAATTTAGGAATGAGGTGAATTTTGAAATGAACACGATTTTCGAAACAATCGCTTCATCATTTCCAGAACTGTTTCTTAGCTTCAGGTCTCCAACGAATAACCGAAGATTTTCACTCGATGTGTTTGATTCAATAACTTGATAAACAAGCATGTGTAGGTATATCTTGTCATCAGAATATATTCGAGTGAATTTAGTTAATTCATGTTGTATAATATTAACGTATAAATGAAATAAATCGAAGATTATTGAGATGTATGATTGATTGTTAGATTGAAACTACGCAATTGAATGAAAATTATTCGATATTCATTAATGAAATGATCTTTTGAATATACAATCGGGGGAAAAAATTTAAACATGTTCCAAGAAGGTTGTTCAATTCGGGTCGATAATCAAAATTATACATCGAACTATCACTATTATCACTTTGAGTGAATATTCTCAAACCGTAATAAACACCTAAGAAATATTCAATTACCTTTAAATTTTTATATATGAATATATAAAAACCTTCTGATCAATCAATATTCAACATTAAGATATATAAGCACTATATAAAATATAGGGCTCAAGTGCGTTTGGAATAACATCGAAATTCGATTGTTGGGATACATAAAATGTGTGAAAGCTAAAACACAATGCAACAGCGCTGTAAGACTAATACATTTCCGAAGCGAATACTGAGCCGGAAACATGCCCTTGACTATTGAAGAACCGAGTTGACTACCAAAATTATAATTTGCCGTTTGATATGCATATCAATTTGTAGTATTATATATTGGTTTTGACAAAGTTGCAATTTGTAACAGAACGCCTACTGAAATATCTTTCAATCAAAAAGGCCGTTATCTCTGAAAATATTATAGAAAATAGAGAAATCCAACAGTCAAGCCATATTCTCATTTTATTATGAAGAAGAATAATGAAATATGAAGTATGAATTGAAAAAAAATGAAAACATATATTTATTCATATATATATATATATATATATATATATATATATATATATATATATATATATATATATATATATACATGTATGAGATTGTCATTAATTTTTGGTCAAATCGAATCGTCAAAAGTGGAGTAATAGAAAAACAATTATTGAACTTTGTTGTTGTAGCCTCTTCTAACTATTCATACAAAAATAATCATTTGAATCGATACACGGATAAATAAAAATATTTTTCTCAATGCTTAGAACGATGTACTAAAACCAAAACAACAGGAAACATTCCTCAGATACTCATTCTTATTTTCTACTGAAAAGATAAGTAGTACTGAGTGACTCTGAAAACGATAAGAGTTTCATATCATTAGGAATATTTCGATTTATAAAAAAGTTTGTATTGTGGTAGCCATAATTTATTGAATACATCAAACTGTTGGAAAAATTTCATTTCTGAGGAAAAGTGCATCGTTCATTTGAGACTGAATAAAATGTCAGGCTCGGAAATAAATGTTCAGAAAAATTAGAAAATGATAGCTACTAGCCGAATATCTTTTGGGTTGAATTCTCTGATTATATAGAGCACTTTATTCAGAAAGATTGAATTTTAAATGAATAGGTACCTAGAAAAAAATTGGACAATACTGAGAGGACATACTGAATTCATTACTATGTCCTTTTGTCCGAATTCTTCTTAGTTATAATAACGTTATTTTTCGATTGAATGTAATCGAAATGTAAGGGTTGTTTCACAATAAATATTATTATATTTTCATATATTATATTATGTAAGTTGATACTCGAATATTACTCATATTATCGTTTATTCAAATTTGTTTTTGATCTCACCTTCTTATTCTTGCATTAAACAGTATCCAATTTTCTTTCTGATGTCACGTATTTCACGTTGTTTTTGTCACTTAAATTCAAAAAATGTAAATATATCAGTGATTTGTCTGTATACAAATACCACAACAATTTTATAATTCACAGAACCGAATATTCCATACGATGAATTAGAAGGAACGGATCCAGATGGAAACTCCGAATTTTCGTTCGAAGAAAATATGCGGGAAAAGCGACTCGAAAAGCCTCCCACCGAGTTCGAACAGAGACTCGGGCGTGATTAGATACGGTGCCGACAAATGGAGGGGATGGTAGTGGGGATGTTGGAAAAAGCATGGAGTGGGGGTACCCTTCGATCGATCGTCAACTATTTTCAAGAGGACGGTGGTCGGTGCCGGTATGTTGAAACAATAACAATTGAATAAAAATCTTTATTATTTTATGAAAATTGGGCCGTAAAATATAATATGAAATCACTTATTTACAAATGCACATAATATAAATAATATAAATTTATTGAGAAACATTCCTTGCATTGTAAAATTACATTCATTTCAATTGATACAATAATTACAACTAAGAGAAATGCTCTCAAAAGGACCAAATTCAGTTTGGAGTCTGATCTTCCATTCAGCCCTCGAGCAAAAGTATTGGTTCAAACAAGAATCTTGGTTAAATTCATATTTACAATAATATACAACTTTGATTGAAAAGAAAAGAAAAAAAATTTCCTCAGAGATATTAAACATTTGAGACAATTTCACATGGTGAAGAACATTTGTGTTGAAAAAATATACAAACATATGATACGAAAAATTGATTCATACATTATTGCCTACATCCGAATCATCGAAGTCCTCTGACACACTATAGTATGCCTTTATTAAGAGCAGAGATTTAACTTTCCTCTTGAACAAATAAGTATTCAGTACTTTCAAATACGATGGTAAATGGTTGAAAATTTTAATGCATAAAGAGTTATTTTAAAAATCAAGAAGTTATCGTATCCCTCTGCCGATTTATTCATGTTACAGTTCATATTGTATACAAATTACAGTAGTGCTCTGATGATTTGGGTTCTCATTTTTAATTCTTCTAAAGAACCACATAAATATGATGTAAACATACAAAAAATATAATTTTTTGTGTGTAACAATATAGTTAATTAGCACAGGGTTGAAGTAGGTCGGGAGACCTTATAACCTCCCACCTTGTAATAGTAAAATAACACTGAATTCTAATACAAATAAAGAACGCAATAACATGTCTTTTTGTTCTTTCATTCATTCATTGTAGGTTCAGATTCAATAAAACAATACAAAAAGCGCACATTTTGTCAGAGTAAAGTCGATACCATTTTCATATATCCAAAATTCAAGCAACTCACTATTTTATATATTTGAGCCTCAACTTTCTTATAGAACACATCATTAACTGAAAGTAAGAATTGAACAGAAATATAATCCATATGAAATTTTGACCAAGGAAGCCATCATATGTTATCACTATTCAAACGAACTCGAATATAGTCAATCCATACGAATCAAAAACATTCGCAAAATGATTTTTTTACTTCGTATATGTAGGTAGTTATTTAAAACTTTAGTGACAATTTCATTTCATTTAGTGGTAATTTGAAGTGACTCGAATAAATGAAAATGATTCGAGTCAACACAAATTGCAATTTTCCCAGGCGAGGTTCTATATAAACAAAGAACGAAAACACTCAACGAAGGAGAATAAATCTATGACTATGAGCAATATAATTCATAGTCGAACAAGATGAAGCGAAATTTTCAGGGTCAACAATATCTCATCAAAAATAAAAAAGGGAGCTACAACTTCACACCCTCGTGCAGTCTCTTCTTGCACGACCAAAACAGCATATGGCCTTTACCCTATTGTCAAGCTGTATAGAAGCAATTCAAATCAAGTGAATCAACATCAACGACTTTTAACTCAAACTGATCTACTTGGTTTGGTAGGTGCTCAAGAAAGTCTCAATTATATTTCACTACAGAATACGATTTCTCTTTTCTACACCAAACTATGGATTCTGTTCACGAAAGCTTCAGAATATTCGTTACTTCTTGCCTTGAAAATACTAGAGACGACTACGTTCATCATTCTGGTTTATATTGAGAAATAGTCTGACGAAACGCGATTTACCTTGACTAGAGGGTGACGGTAGATCACCCTTACTGGAGGAATATTCAACTCGCCCTCAAAGTTTAAAAGGCGAATAGAAGTCTATTCGCCTTTTAAATTATTATTGCTAATCGAGCTTCCGGGAGGTACAGTTCGAAAGTGTCTCAAAGAAGAATTCTCACGATAGATGATGAATTTATTGAAGGTACCCTATGCTTAGTTAATTTCAGCAGAAGGATCTTCCATATCACCGTGATATATATTCACATGTACAACATTTTTTAATTCATGTGTCCTTGAGTTTCATCATGCATGATGTTTTCGTTATTAAAAAAAAACTGGTATAGTCAACTTGTGAGGCTTCTTTCAAGGGAGACATGATGGATCTGATTGAAGTGCGACCACATCGAGAAAAATGAGAACTGCCAGTAAAAATTCAGAAACTGATGAGAGAAGAAATGAATGGATGTTCGACAAGAGGATGATTTTGATAAAATGAGAAACAAGAGTGAATCAAAATGAGAACACATGAAAAGTAAAAATAGTGTTGATATATTCATTATCCTATATTATTATATAATATACTCACTTATCTCTTGCTGAACCATAATTGAATAAATCATATTTGTGAAATATTTGTGAAACAAATTTCACGTCATTACTGATCATTTTATTATTTCATATTGATGCATCTAAAAAAGAATACATTCATGATGATAATCATATTATTGATACATTCCTTGATAAACTATTCAATTTTGAATGATGGTCTTAAAAACAATTAATACTATCACCGACTTTCTTGGACTCGCCTCGCAGAGCAGGATTACTCGGTGAAAATTTTAATTGAAAATTGTTACTTTAAGCTTGCAGGATTACTCGATAAAAATTTGAATTGAAAATTGTTACTTTAAGCTTCTTTTATATAAATATCTTTTATAACTCAAATTCTGTCCGCTAAGTAACCGCCACGAAAAGCTTTAGCAAAACTTGGATGGGGAAAATGTGACATGAAAAATAATATACACCATGCTCTTGATTTTAGCGTAGAAAACCACTCATCCAACCCTGTCTGAAATTCGAAGAATGATTTATCACTGAACAATTCTAAAATACATGCCGTCTTAGTTACATAATATTGAATATCAGTGTAAATATGGCCTTCTGGTCTTGTCAGTTCTGACACACTCACCTATAGTTTCAAACTTTCACGGGTTTTTTTGTGCTTCGCAGTTGTATTCCACAATTCCAGTTTCCTACAAGAAGCCATGAGCTTTTTACTCGTATTCGACATGTGTGTTTGTTCATTATAACAATGATAACTGTAATATATTAATTTCCAAGATTTCAATACAACTGCGGAAAAAAATACACCCGAATGAGAATGCAAATAAAAGAGAATAACACAAGTACTCGTAACTGAATATAAACAATGAGACTGATATTAAAGTGAAATTGACTAAAATACCAGAATATAAAAAGGAGATGAAATGAAAGGGAAATTGCATGCCAATCACTGCTGGATTCCGTGTATATAAAAAAGGGATTTAATTCCTGAATTCATACACATGTTTTAAAATGTACCATATGATAACTCTACTTGTTTTTACATTCACTTTTGTCTTCAAGTGCCGAAAGGATTCCTCATTTTAGTGATCACATTACTGTGTTTTTCAGTTCAATTGCCACTGCTGCAGAAACGGAATTTAGACTAGCAGTCAATTCTCTGGATGCCAGAGCTCGTCTGTGAATAATGCGATGTACACTTCGGAATCTTGCAGAAATTGATTCATACATACCATCGGTTCATACTCTTAAGCAATCTTTCGTTTTTTTCTTTCTATGTTATCTCCGTTTAAATAAAAATTTTTTGAGATTGAAGAGAATGATGATGCTTTGCATTGGTTTTCGCTCTGTATTCATTTGCAGAATTTACTCAGGTGATGTGATGATAAGTTATGTATGTTAGTTATTGAAGGATTTAGTTGGCCATTTGAATATATGTAATATTCGAAGCTGTAATGAGATTATCGTTTCAACTTTTGTATTCATTGATTTGTTTCTGTTCACATACATGAATATATAAAACATGTTTTCAAAATCGATTATAACATTATATGAATTTCGCATTAGTGTTGGCTTCAACATACTTTGACGACTTATGCCACGTCACTTGTGAACTCAAGGTTTTTTCAACGTCAGTTAATTCCTCCTTATGTCTCATAGTTGTTCAAAACAGATATGATTCAGATAACAGGTCATTTCAAGTTATGGTTTACCATCATTTGTCAACCACAAAATATCAGACAAATGAAATGGATTCCTACAAGGTGCACTGCCCTTCAAGGTAGTGATTATTAGGAAATTTAATTAGGTTACTGGAGCCTTGAATATCTCCAAATCTGCACGTCCATATAGGTAGATGATAAATAGTTTTATTTATTAAACGTGACTAGATACTATGTTTATAAATGTTCACACACGAATCAACAAAATAATTGTTATCATATCAATTCGTTGTTTGAACAACAAGCATCTTGTCATCGTTTAATAATATTATATAAACTGAGAAATGTAAATAAATAGATATAGTTAGATTTTAGATGTCTCCGGCTCGATACCATTTACAAGGTATCTCGCCTGTGTTAATATAATGTAACTGTTGTAAAGTTACTGATCCTGGGAATGTCCCAGGATCCATCACCCTACGTTGTACGATGTATATAAAGTAAACTAGAATAAATCAGAGCCTCTTTAAATCCACTACCCCCCATACAACCTCGAGACATTTCAAAGGCTGCAAAATCATTAGTTCCGTTTTCTTGATAAATATTAAAGATATCATGCAGAATATTGACCCATCCCTGAAAGTAAAACTATTCGTCAATAATCCTGTAATATACAGCTCACGATAGTATATACCTGAAACCTGTCAATAAAAGAAGCCCTGAATAAAATACAGAGTCGAATACTTCCTATTCTCATTAACACCGTACGCTGCTGCACCGTATGCTGTGGCTGCAATATTCTCTTCAGTACGCCCTGTACGCATGCGAGACAATGGTTCAATGTCCAACAATGTAAACTTGGTGCGAAATTTGGTGATGCAAGAACGACCATGAAATGGTCGTAACAAGCGATACACATTTTTCACAGACAACGAATTTTGATAGTAAATTTCAACAATTTGCAATCGTTTGTAAGTCTTTCAATGTTGAAATGGCAGAGTATACTAAAAACTTTTCGCTTCGACAGATGAAGTGTGAATGCCATTACCAACCTGGACCACCCACCTGAAAAACTCAACTCTCAAGAAATCACAGTCACATCTTCACAAGCTCTAAAATTAGAGTTCATTCATCAACACCACCAGTTAGGCACATGGTAAATATGAAATTGAAAACAGAAAAATTTCCAGAATCTTTGAAAACAGCAGACTTCAGACCCGTATCAATACTTCGCATTCTAGAATCCCTCTAGGAGTTCCAAACTGAAATTGAAAAATTGACCCGATTGGCTTATGCACTTACTCCAGAAGAGATGATGGAACAATTGAGTGTGAGACCTTTTGCTAGAGGATTAAGAGACAGTCAACTCATACAGCATCTACAACTGATAAGACGAACGACAGGGTATGATGCTTGGGTGAGAGCCCTGGAATTCGAATCAGCCAAAGTTACAACAAATGAAGATCGGTCAAGTCATAAAATTCATAGAGGATGACAAAATAAAAAAATCCACTGTTATGTATAAGCTAGATAAAAGGACTGAGGTTTTGGGGAAGAATAAAGTGTCCAACGAAGAGTGTTATTCACTCTTCGATTTCCTCAGAAATCAGGAAAACTACCACCAGTCATACTAAGGGGGCAAGCTTTGACTAGAAAAGAAAACCACTGTAGGACCATTTTCATTAGAAGCATGTCAAATAGAAGCTTATGTGTTGATTGTATAATCTTAGGACAACTAGTGAAAACGTTTGTGAATACTGGTGCAGAATTGATTGGTTCGACCTGATGAAGTAAAGACAATAAGAACACCATTGAATAGTCATATTACTCTCAGAACATCTGGTGAAAAAGGCAATATTCATGGAGAGGCCCAAATTCAATAAAATTTGGAAATTGGAGAACGATTACAAATTCCACACAAAATGTTTGTAGCATATATAGCAGATGATTTCATTTTGGGAATGGATTTGAAAGGAAAATATGGTTTACTCTATGAAAGCAATACAGGAATTCTGATGATAGGAAATGAAGAATTTATTTCACATAATAGTACCTGTAAGAACTCGTATAAGAACCATGTAAGCTCGAGAATTATTGAAATCTTGCATGTTCAGAACAAATTATTCATTTTCTGTACATCTGAAAACGATCCTGGGTGGAGTGTTCGACTTGTTGAACTCAATTCGGACTGTACATCATTTTTAGCAGCAACGACATTGATTCAAACAAAACAGAAAATTTCCGAGAGTAGCTTATATCTGTTCTGAAAACTTGTGAGTTGTCAGAGGGAGAACAGTAGCCACAATTGAACCAGTAATCTGGATCCCTCGTTGTGAAGGACCATCTGAGTCACCTTCTAACAAAAAGAACCCCATGAACTTCTCAAAGTTAGAAGCATTTTGAAATATCTCGGAATTAGTGAAATGAAATAGAAGAAATATAACCATCAGTGATAACAAACAGACGTTATGGGAATAATGTGCATTCACAAATGTGCATTGATAAATAATTCATTGTTGATAAGAGGAAGATAAACATATGGAGTGTGCTGAATGCAATTGCTGCCGGTCTCCGTAGCTTAGTCGGTAGAAGTTCCGTCTATGGTGCGGTAGAACTCAGGTTCGAGCCCCGCTGAATTTATGGGTGTTTGTGTTTGTCTATGATTTAAGTTGTTAAAATAATGAAATATGCTGGGTAATAATGTACATCGATTGCCAGCCCAATGGCCGTTCGGAACCGGCGTTAAACAGTTGGTCCACTGAATTTAAAAAAAATGGAATTTCTGAAAAAAATTTGTTTCAATGCGACGGATGCAAATCACCAAGGTGTGAAAAATGTGCCAGCCTTACAATATCAGAGGTCAAAGTTTTTGAATTAAAAAGAAGAGGAAGCTTAAAATATTTTTGTCCAGATTGCTTAAAGTATAATTCGCATGGGCTACTACAAAAAATTATTCAGGATATGCAGAACATTATAGAAAGTAAAGACAAAATTCTACAATTGTTGGAAAATTGAATTTCAAAGCTAGGAGATAATGCTCATGAAATCAAGGCAAATACAGAATTTTATGCTGAAAAAGCCAGAAGCTTTCTATCCATGCCTGTAAATAATGCACCCTGCATAATTATAAAACCCAAGAGGAAGCAAAAAAGCAAAGTGACAAATGACGAGATCCGAAAAAAGTTAATCAGGCAAAATCTGGCATTTAAATATCAATGAGGAAAAACGGAAAAAATGGAAGTGTCTTGGTTAGGTGCAGCACAATTAGATCAATGGAGAATATGAAGAAAGAGGTCAAAAGGTCTATGGGCTCACAGTACACTATTGAGGAAACTAAACTCAGGAAGCCGTGCGTTATAATAGCAAACATAGGTGAAGATACTAGTGCAGAAGACATGTCTATTGGATTAAGAACACAAAATGAAGCATTGGAAGATGAAGAGGAACCGATTATCATCAAAGATTTTAAAGAATCTAAAAATGGTGGTTCTAATTACGCGGTAGTGAAATTCACCGGTTTCTTATACAGGAAGCTTATAAAGATGGGATGAGTGAACATAGCGTACAATAGGTGCCCTGTGTGTGAAAATAATAAAGTTTCAAGGTGTTTCAAATGCTGCGGGTACAACCATAAGGCGAAAGAGTGTGGTCAAACGATGTCGTGCGCGAGTTGCTCACAGCAACACAAAACAACAGAGTGCAAATCTGAAAACTTGAAATGTGTAAATTGTGTTCAATACAACGATGAATTTGGAGAATCACTCGACGCAAACCATAAAGCAGATGATGAAAAATGTGTGATTTATAGAAAAGTAATCCAACAAACGTTGGACAGGATCGACTTTGGTAAGTACTATTATATATTAAGTAAAAGAAACTTACGTTGAAAACCTACACATTTTTCTATATAACAGCCGTTTACATATGTTTCAAGATTATTGCCTATCGTCAGAACGGCGTAGTTCAAGTTAAAGATGATAGTACTTGAAGAGATATATAAAAAATTAATATATAAAACACGAAACACTGTTTCGTACACGTTTTCTACACCCAAAACATATTGGGAAGAGTCAACACAACGTTGCAGACGACAATGAAATACCGTCCGGCTTTTGTGAGACTTTTATAGCTTCTGGAAATCCCAGACAATCTTAACGATAAAAGAATTATTCTAAGAATTATATTTAATGCAGGTAAACTAAAATTAAGTAAAAGAAACTTACGTTGAAAACCTACACATTTTTCTATATAACAGCCGTTTACATATGTTTCAAGGTTATTGCCTATCGTCAGAACGGCGTAGTTCAAGTTAAAGATGATAGTACTTGAAGAGATATATAAAAAATTAATATATAAAACACGAAACACTTATTCGTACACGTTTTATACACCCAAAACATATTGGGAAGAGTCAACACAACGTTGCAGACGACAATGAAATACCGTCCGGCTTTTGTGAGACTTTTATAGCTTCTGGAAATCCCAGACAATCTTAACGATAAAAGAATTATTCTAAGAATTATATTTAATGCAGGTAAACTAAAATTAAGTAAAAGAAACTTACGTTGAAAACCTACACATTTTTCTATATAACAGCCGTTTACATATGTTTCAAGGTTATTGCCTATCGTCAGAACGGCGTAGTTCAAGTTAAAGATGATAGTACTTGAAGAGATATATAAAATATTAATATATAAAACACGAAACACTGTTTCGTACACGTTTTATACACCCGAAACATATTGGGAAGAGTCAACACAACGTTGCAGACGACAATGAAATACCGTCCGGCTTTTGTGAGACTTTTATAGCTTCTGGAAATCCCAGACAATCTTAACGATAAAAGAATTAGTCTACGAATTATATTTAATGCAGGTAAACTAAAATTAAGTAAAAGAAACTTACGTTGAAAACCTACACATTTTTCTATATAACAGCCGTTTACATATGTTTCAAGGTTATTGCCTATCGTCAGAACGGCGTAGTTCAAGTTAAAGATGATAGTACTTGAATAGATATATAAAATATTAATATATAAAACACGAAACACTGTTTCGTACACGTTTTATACACCCAAAACATATTGGGAAGAGTCAACACAACGTTGCAGACGACAATGAAATACCGTCCGGCTTTTGTGAGACTTTTATAGCTTCTGGAAATCCCAGACAATCTTAACGATAAAAGAATTATTCTAAGAATTATATTTAATGCAGGTAAACTAAAATTAAGTAAAAGAAACTTACGTTGAAAACCTACACATTTTTCTATATAACAGCCGTTTACATATGTTTCAAGGTTATTGCCTATCGTCAGAACGGCGTAGTTGAAGTTAAAGATGATAGTACTTGAAGAGATATATAAAAAATTAATATATAAAACACGAAACACTGTTTCGTACACGTTTTATACACCCAAAACATATTGGGAAGAGTCAACACAACGTTGCAGACGACAATGAAATACCGTCCGGCTTTTGTGAGACTTTTATAGCTTCTGGAAATCCCAGACAATCTTAACGATAAAAGAATTATTCTAAGAATTATATTTAATGCAGGTAAACTAAAATTAAGTAAAAGAAACTTACGTTGAAAACCTACACATTTTTCTATATAACAGCCGTTTACATATGTTTCAAGGTTATTGCCTATCGTCAGAACGGCGTAGTTCAAGTGAAAGATGATAGTACTTGAAGAGATATATAAAAAATTAATATATAAAACACGAAACACTGTTTCGTACACGTTTTATACACCCAAAACATATTGGGAAGAGTCAACACAACGTTGCAGACGACAATGAAATACCGTCCGGCTTTTGTGAGACTTTTATAGCTTCTGGAAATCCCAGACAATCTTAACGATAAAAGAATTATTCTAAGAATTATATTTAATGCAGGTAAACTAAAATTAAGTAAAAGAAACTTACGTTGAAAACCTACACATTTTTCTATATAACAGCCGTTTACATATGTTTCAAGGTTATTGCCTATCGTCAGAACGGCGTAGTTCAAGTTAAAGATGATAGTACTTGAAGAGATATATAAAAAATTAATATATAAAACACGAAACACTGTTTCGTACACGTTTTATACACCCAAAACATATTGGGAAGAGTCAATACAACGTTGCAGACGACAATGAAATACCGTCCGGCTTTTGTGAGACTTTTAGATATTTATATATTTATATTTAAATTGAATCTTTCTCTTACTTTGAATGTGAATCAATTTATAAGAGATTATAGTCGTAACCTTATAAAGAATACACAAGTGAGTAGTATGAGAGAATAACGCTTTTCCGAGAGTTCTTATTTTAGTATTTTATATCAGAATATATAAAGTGTTCATAAAAATTTAGATGTATTGAAGGTGCATTTATCACAAATTCATAACTTTTTCGATTGTATTGTTTTGACAGAAACATTGGCTGTCGGAAATTTTGAACTATTGCAACTGGATTGTTTTCAAGTTCTTCATAATATGAAGAAAATATAAATAGGGCAGATGGTGTTATTTTTTATTTAAGAAAATACTCAATGTAGAAAGATGCAAGGTTCTGGAGTTAAAACTTAGACAAAGTGAAGAAACGATAGTTGTGACAGCAATATACAAATCTGACGAAATTGCTGAAAAAGTGTTTTTGGATGATTTGGAAAATTACCTCGAAAATATTTCGCACAACTATACCCATTATGTTATTATGGGGGATATTATTATTGACATTTTAGATAAGGAAAATGATTTCACACATGAATATTTGAATATTCTTTCTGAATAGAATTTCATTTCAATGATAAATACAAGACAAGCAACATCATAACCCACAAGAAAGCGGATCATGTCTTGACCACATTTTTCTGAGAACAAACAATTTAGATAATTGCAAATCTTGAACAAAGGAAATAGATGTTAGAGAACATTTTCCATCGATCCTAGAATTGCCAACTGGTGGAAGTAATATCATAGCAAACACAGTCTCATACAAGACTTTAGTAAACTATGAAAAACTGAACTATGATTTGTGTAATATAGATTGAAAACCCTTCTATGAAGAAACAGCAATGAATGCAGTCACTAGCCGGCCCATGGACAATATAATGATAAACACAGATAAACACAGATGATAAAAATTAAGCACCGCCTAAAAAATAGGAAAAAATGGATAACGATAGGGTAAATGAAATCAATTGCTAAACGGAATATACTATTTATGATATATAAAATTAGCTCCCTCACTCCGATTTACAAGGAGGAATAGTTGAAGTATAAAAATAAGTTAAATGCGCTAATAAAATAACTAAAAATTAACTTCTTCAAGAATCAACTACAGAAGGCTATAAATAGCCAATCACTCTGAAAAACTGTTGATTTTATTAGGAGAAGAGGCACAGAATATAAGTGTATGAAAAGAATTTGTAATTCTAAGAATGAAAGTGTTAATAATGAAATTGAAATGGCTAATACCATGAATACTGTTCAAGTATAATAAAAGCATTGAAAAGGAACAAGGCACCTGGGTTGGACGGCATTAAAATAAAGACTTCGATAAATTTCATGAATTCCATTGCGGAACCTCTGTCCCATTTCATCAATAAAATAACAGAAGAAGGTGAGTTCCCAAAGTCCTTTAAGATCAGAGTGATTGTACGATTAAATGAAAATGGAGTTAAAGAAAAACTTTCAAATTACCGTCCAGTAAGTGCCTATATAACAAGTTTATTATAATTATAAGTATATAATTTATTGCCAAAATATTAGATAAGATTCTAAAAAATCAACTTGTAATTGATTGTAAATTATCTCAACCTTTCGCTCAATCTCAAAATTCGGTTTTGAAAGTAACATATCTACTCAGGATGCTATTAAATTTCTAGTCACGAGAATACATCAAAATATCGAGAATATTTCAAAGTACGTTGGAGTCTTTCTAGATTTAGCAAACGCATTCGATACTGTTCACCATGAGATGTTGCTAGAAACACTGTGGGATGTAGGAATCAGAGGAAAAGCTGGAGAATATATTGAGGTGAAAAGTTATCCAAGAGATCAAAAACAGTCAGTAAGAATGAACGCATCAATAAGCGACAGAAGAACCATTAATTTTGGGGTACCACAGGGCACAGTAATTGACGCCATTCTATTCATATTTATTTGAATAATATACTCGTAATAGACACAATGGGTAAAATGTCAAGTTTTGCCGACGACACCGTCATGATTTACGAAGATGAAAATTGGAATAATCCTTGATAAAAATTCAGGATGATTTCAAAAACCCAATTAGTGCTTTTGATCAAAAACTACTGCCTACCAATTTTGATGAAACCTGTTTCGTACATTTTAGTTGCAAACCTACATACTATAAATTAAGTATGAACAGTGATAGTGATATAGTCGAGATCCCATTGAGAAAATGCATCAAATGCATCGATTAACACGATGGAACGCTCATGTTGAAAGGGTACCCGCCATTTTGAGAAGCTTACTGTACATGTTCAGGTATTTACGAAATATATTGGATTCGAATCAACTGAAAGTAACTTACTACGCTCTTGTTGAATGCAGACTGATCTATTGGATTTCATCTTAGGGTGCATCAGCTAGTTGCTACACAATGAAAATAGAGGTGTTGCAAAGAGAGTTCTTGTTAATAATTTATCGCAATCCTAGGCTATTTCAATCTGACCAGCTGTACAGAGACGCAAAAATATTGAATTTGGGACAGTTATACTTTTATCGAAGTGTCTTGGAAACATTCAAGAACAAAGAAGACTTAGAAATCATCATAACACAAGATACAAAGCTAAAGGAAAGATCAAAACTTGCCTTTCCCTTAGGACCAAGACGCAGAGAACATTATTTATCTTCTTGGTTATCTTCTTGAACATTATTTAGCATCTCTTAAACAGAATGTATAAATCTCTTCCAAAAGAAATGAGAAAAATCTCATCATTGATGGTTTTCGATAGAAAAATAAGCAATTATCTTCTAAACCAACCAAGAGAGAATATGTCGGAATCCTTTTAGGACACCCTTGGATTCTCTTTGGATTTGAGTTACTGTGTGCTGGGATACTTGATTTGTAATGTTCTTCATTTAATTCTTCATGGTATGGAATTTTGTTTCATATAGAAAATTGATACTCGATTAAGTACAGTATAATTTAATTACGGTTGAGGAAATTCTGGTTTGGTTTCTATAAATGTTTGTAGTCCCACAGACTTGCATCGCCAAAGTGGGCAATAATTCACTTTATAATGTTTGTGTTATATATGTAGCAATCATTTCACAAATATATATGATTACTACTAATATAATAATAAAAATAATTGATACTACCATTAATATGATTATTATCACCCATAGACTTGATACAGGAAATTCCCTTATTCGCCAAGCTCCTCGCAGAATTCCTTCAGCCAAACAAACTAGTAGCTGAGCTTATTGAAAATATGAATCAGAATGAAACCATCGGGGAATCATCAAGTCCATAGTCTGCACCTGCAGTCTTAGCCAAAAAGAAGGATAGAATTACAAGATTTTGTGTAGATTATCGCAGACTTATTGATGTTACTAAAAAGGACCCATAATAGATCACACATTAACAACGTTCTCAGGACTTCAATGGTTTTCCACGCTAGATTTTAAAAGTGGCTTTTGGCAAGTAAAAATACATCCAGATGACGAAGAGAAAACTGCCTTCCCAACTGGTAGTGCATTGAGTCAGTTCAATGTGATGCTTTTCGGGTTGTGCAATGCATCTGTCTTATTTGAACGACTCATGGAACTAGTTCTGAAAGGATTGACTTGGAAAACTTGTCTGGTGTATCTAGATGACATAGTGGTTATGGGATCTTCTTTTGAAGATGAATACCTAAAGAATCTCTAGGAAATATTTAGCAGATTCAGGAATCCACACCTCATAATGAAATACAAAAAGGGCTGCCTTTTTCAAAACCAAGTACAGTTCCTCGGTCAGACGATATCATCTGCAGGTCTTCAAACATCTTTGAGGATGAGATTGAAATAGTTGAGGAGTCATCAAGACCAAAAGACCAGCATGAAATAATGACTTTCTTGGGATTGTGCACATTTTATTCACGATTTGTTGATAAGTTTGCTGATATAGCAAGGTCTCTTCACAAACTGACGGAAAAAAGTCACCTTCCAGTGGACTCAAGATTGCGAAGCATCTGTCTGACCACTAAAAGCTGCACTTTGCCCGAGCCCTATACTCTGTTATCCTCAGACAGAAGGATTATTCGAGGTGGATACTAATGATAGCAATATAAGCATTGCATCAGTATCATCCCAAGTACAAAACGGCGAGGAGAAGGTCATCAAATATTATAGCAAAACTTACAGTAAGCCGGAAAGGAATGATTGTATGACACGTAAGAAATTATTAGCTCTAGTGAAATCTATACAGCATTTCCATAAGAACCTTTACGGAATGCGATTTTTAGTTCCGACTAAATGTTTTTTATGGAGAATGTGGTGCTTTGAAGACTTTGCCAGGAAGATTGTCGTCATTGCGAGAAGATCGAATCGAAGGAAGGCGTCATAGACGTAAGAAGAACTACAACTGAGTTACGTAAAGAATGGGCTACAGCGAAGTCGATCGACCAACAGCATCAAGACATGAGACCTTCTCTCACATGGAAGACTAACAACCAAAGACCAACATGGAGAGATATATCGACCATGAGAGGGGGTACAAAGGCCTTATGGACTCAATTTGATTCCTTAATTTTTAGAGGAAAGCCCATAACAATAGCACAATATGCTACAAACTGAACTCTCAGAACAGTTTATTACCAGCAGAATCCTACGCAATTCTTGGAGCCCTGGAATATGCCGAAGACTACGATGGTGAAGAATAGGTATCTCATATTTACTGACTTCATAAGTAATTCAATGAGTCTCATGCAATTATAATCCAAGAACATCCATCTGAAACACATCAATGTTCTATTCGTCATTTTGAAGACCTGAAACAAAATTATGAATCTCCTGTGAATTCCGTCTCACCCTGGTCTGAGATGTAGGGAGGTTGCTGACAACATGAATCTATATACCGGTATATATATATATATATATATATATATATATATATATATATATATATATATATATATATATATATATATATATATATATATATATATATATGTTTCATGATTTCAGAATGACGAATTGAACCTTCATGTGTTTTAGATGGATGCTTGTGGACTATAATTGCATCAGACTCATATTAAAATTATCATGTTAATAATTAGGAGTCAATATTAACTCCAACGACAATATAGATGAAAAAACTTTCCAAGTATGATCACAAAATATATATTAAGCATGAGAAAGAACAGAAAACAGAGTAGGAGTTTATTGTTGGAAACTTATCCTGATACTGAATACTGGAAGAAAAAACCGAAAAAACCTGTTAAACTTACTGTTACATAATTTGGTAAAACTCAATAGAACTGTACGCTATTT
The DNA here is from genome assembly GCA_030704895.1 of Henosepilachna vigintioctopunctata. Classification (NCBI taxonomy): domain Eukaryota; kingdom Metazoa; phylum Arthropoda; class Insecta; order Coleoptera; family Coccinellidae; genus Henosepilachna; species Henosepilachna vigintioctopunctata. The sequence goes on along the minus strand of JARQZJ010000111.1, from coordinate 299,835 downwards.
GTGTGATATAGGACTAGGAGAACATTACTATGTATTTCATAATTATGTATTTTTTATACATTACAACGTGTTGCATTAGTACATTATTATGTATTGTTGATAATATAGAATGTTACCCTTGAAGTGGTCCCTAATAACCAGAGTTGTTGATTAAACTAATAAAATTATTGAATGAAGTAAAATTATGTAATTCAGTAGAAAATTTTACTTCCTCATTTCTCGTCCTCAGTGACATCTCAAATTCAAATTCGAATTCTCTACCTTCAAACGATATATAATGTTGACATGGAAGAAACTCATAGCCGCAGTTTCGAACATGGTTCTGTTGTGATCTCAGGTATTTTTAATTGGAAAAGAATCCCACAAACAGAAGTGGGTTTAAGCAAGACTGAACATAAATGTTTCACAGGGGAGAGGTCACGACAGAGCAACAGAGCAAAAAGTGGAAACACAAGCTCGTCATTTGGTTACCTCTCATTATTGTTTGTCATTATGCAACGATGCACCACAGACTGTAACGTACGCCTGATGAATTTAAATATTGTTTTCTATTTCACAATGGTTACTAAAGCACTTCATTTATAATTGTATTAACGCAGGTGTCATAGAATTGATTCAAAAATCTATTCAACTCGTTTTGCAGGTCCGTTGAGATTTAAATCCTAAACGAAAAGAACAAAAATATCTTCAGATCTGGGATTTGAATGCTGAATAACTATCGAAATACATGAAATAAATCGTTCATTTGATCACCTTTGTATAAGAATAATATCAATATTCGGAAACTCTGATAATATATCTCAGTTTAAATACATATGAAAATAGTCTGATGCTCCTTGAACATATTTAAAATGAAGAAAATTTGACGACAAATATGACGTACAGATGAATATAATCTATTCAAATTTCAGGGGCCTATTCGATCGAATTGGATTAGATATTTGAGAGAAAACGTTTCAGGAATTTATTTCAAAAGAAAAGTGCTTCTGGCTTGAGCTAAATTATGTCAAGAGATACGTTTTTATAAGTGAACATATAACAGTAAGAATGAGAAATTGAAATTATTATTGGGAATAGATATTGCAATTTCTGCTTAGTTGTCTGTTTATCTGCTTGGATGTGCGTTTGTGCAAGCTAATCTGAGAAACGAGTTATCTCATTTAAATCTCGCTTCATATTTGCTCTTTGTTTCATATCGATCGGTTGATAAATAAGGAAGTTATTCCATTTCAAGAAATCACTCCGAATATGCACTATACTATTAATCATTTTTCAATTTTCACTATAATTAATTCAAAACATGATGAAATCTTTTCGCCAACACAGTGGCTTCATCAGATGTTGATGATAAACTGAGCTATTACATTGTGGACTGCGTATATTTATTTTGAAGTGCGTGGGGTGGGAATGACCATAGAACAATGTTCTTGTTTTACAGGTGGATGACTATAGAACATATATACATAACATATGTTTTATAGAACTTTAGAACATATGTTCTATAGTTTACAGTTTATAGTTTACAGATAGTTTACAGACAGTTTATAGTTTACAGGTGGATGACTATAGAACATATATAACATATGTTCTACAGAACTCTAGAACATATGTTCTATAGTCATCCCCCTGTGAAATAAAACATTGTTCTATAGTCATTCCCACCTCACGCACTTCAGGATAAATATACGCAGTCCACAATGTAATAGCTCAGTTTATCATCAACAACTGATGAAGCCACAGTGTTGGCAAAACGATATTGTCATGTTTTGAATTAATTATAGTGAAAATCGAAAAAGTACTCAGTTTTATTTGAATTATACAGTATACTAATTATATCCACCCATATAGTATATCTGTTCAGTATCATTACCAAACATCATAATAAAAGTCTATATGAAATTATAAACTGTATAATAAGAGACAATATTCTAGATCAAACAGGCTTATATGCTGGACTTAGGCGAGCAGCTCTGATATGAAGCGAAAAGGTTACAACAAATATGTTAATGCTTAAGTAAAGATGTAGTCGTCTTCATAACAAGTTCCAAATTAATTGCTAGTAGGTCTTGAGAATGAGGAACCCCAGGTAACTTACATTCATAATCTGGCTGAACGAGCAATATACTCAAGTCAAACAGAATTAATTGAAAAACCATGGAAATACTCGACAAGAAATATAAATATTATATATTAAGGTTTCATTGGAAATCTTCAGTAGGAATTGTGAATATCTAATCAATTGATTAGATACCCTTGAAGTCTTGAAAATTTCGATAGCCAAAAAGGTTTTAAATTCTATGGTTTAGGATATATGAGTGAAAGTTGTACATTGAAATTCAGTAATATTGTATACTCTCGATAATGGGTTGACCACCCGAAACATGTGTAGAGTTTTCGATATATTGAGTGAAACTTATGTCAAGTATGTTAATTTATAATTTTATAGTTTTTAACTGAATACTGTTGGGGCCCATTTATCTCGTGGTATACATTTCATCCATTTACTATTTCAAAATTCATTTCTAGGGAAATTGAAGGTCGATACTAGTTGCCCACCTTCCAGAAGGGTGCTGTTATAATTTGATTTACAACTGGGAATGAAACAAGTTTTCGTCATTTTGAGAGAAAATATTTATTAGGAACTCATCTATTTTAAGCTTGAAACTTACTGAATTATCTACGGAATACCTATCCTCTACACTATATCTCACGAAAAAATTATTTCTCAGTAATCCGTATTCAAAAATCCACACAAAATCGCTTTCAATTCGATTGAATCGATTCACACGAAACACTTCGTTTTACAATATGATGTTACGTCATCCACAAACTATCATCACTAGCACCTATACACTATAGAAAATTGATGAATGGAGGATTGATTAGTACTGAAATCGTAGAATATTCAACTTCGAATTACGAAAGTATTAAACAATTCAAAATTGATTTCGTTGCATTGAAATCGGTAAGCACACTAAGCAATTTGTTTTTTTATAGTTTGATGAGATTTCAACTCATTATCAACAACAACTCATGTATTACAATACACTCAATTGAAAAATATAGAATTTATACCAAAAGCTCAAATTATTCAACTTCAAACTACGAAAGTACTGAGAAGCGTCCTATTTGCATTAGTATACCAGCTCAACTAATGGTAGGGTTGTATTATTCCATAGACCACTAGCGACACGATTGCCAGATACTCATTTCATGGCCCGTTTGACAGTGAGCTTGACATTCTGTATGACTCCCTATGTCAAAATCGTCTGAAAATTAATGATACAAAAAGGCAATGTATGATTATTGGATAAGAATCAAACTGTAGGAAACATTTGGATCTATCAGTTTCGTAACATGAATTGAGTATTTAGGTGTTATTTTGAGTCGAACACTGAGTTTTTTTTTATATTCACTGCGTTCGCAAAATAGACTGGATATTTTCCAGAGTCATATTTCAAAATAGACGAAAATATTGATATCTAAAACCATGATTATGTCTCATTTCAATTATTGTTGTTCCATATTGATATCGTGTATTGAAGGAGAGGTATATAGATAAAAATTTCAACAGAACAAACTGATGAGTGTTATCTTGTGGTGTAATAGGTTAATTCCAATTGACAGTTTTTTGTCAAAGTTTAATAAGCTGATTGTTCACAAGTGTATAAAAGGGCCAATATAGCCAATTTATTGTAAGATAGAAAATAATCTCCTTCCGTCCAAAATATTTCAGTGCTATTTTGACAGATGCTCGGATTTTCATGATTATGATATCAGATCTGGACGACACTTGAATATTGCAACAGTCAAATCAATCTTGTTGCAAGAAACACCTTTTTTATGATGCGGTTGAAAAGTTTAATGCGTTACCATGTTTCTAAGAGAGCGTGCTCAACCTAAATGTTTTTTTCAAGATATTATTCAATTGCTTACGCAAAAATTAAATTAGAAGGTGTATGAATCCTGATATGAAGTGTATATATTTACTTGCATTAGTAACAAACTGCTGAATAAAACCTTCTCACTTACTTTAAGTATTCGCTAGAGAAGCCTCTCGGCGTGATGGGCCGAAGGGAATGATGACTCATTGTCGACAATCGTGACAGGATGAGAACGGAAATCTATTTTTTCTCGAACTATATGTAAATAATTAAAAAGCTTGTCATTTATACCAATGTTATGATTATAAGATTGTATCCATTTCATTAGAGTAATTGAAATCATTAATTGAGTTCAGCTGAAAGGTATTTTTGGGCGTTACGAAGTTTGCCCTGTCAGCTAGTGTAATGATCAGAATAGTTCTTAGGGTACACTCCATTAGATATGAGCAGCAGAGTCATTTTCAAAATATTGTTTTTAATTGAAATTCGAAAAGCTATAAGATTTAGCACTATTTCTGATTTTCAATTTCGAATTGCTTATGCAGAAGAGGTATATATTCCTGTCAATACTCGTGCTGAATGTTCGCGAAACGAATTAACGCTTAATACCTCTTCGAAAGCAAATTGTTAGAATTCGTTACCCAGTTATAATGATTCACTGATAGGATACTTCAATGAAGAATGAAACTTTATAACTTAGAATTAGTCACAGTTTATACATTTCGCGAGCGGTTCCCAGTTTATGATCGAGGAAAGGTTTTCCTAATTAGAAAAATAACCGTTTTCGCGTTTCATTCAGCTATCTAACAAAACAGGTAATTTTTTCCCAGAAATTTATTTTTTGTGAAGGAATTATTTAACGAATCAGATGAATAAGTCGGAGTGTTCCGGGATCATTTGTTAACATTTCTTTTCAGAAGGCTGTGCATGAAAAATGAAGTCCACTTTTTCCATACTGGTTCGATGGATTCTTCAAACTTGATTCATTGATTTCATTAGTTGAATGATAGAACATACTTCTAGTACGTACATAAATACCTATTGGAAGGTTGTTCTAGAAGAATGAATCATCATTCAGGTTCCGAAGGACTAGTAGGTGAGTAAAAACGTGATCGCTAGGTGTTCAATAGCTTTTATGTGGCAAGAATTCATTTTCCTTGAATATTCTTTCAAGAATACGAGAATTTGGCAAAATACATACAAAACGAAAATAATTTACGTTGAACAATACGCGATAGTATTGAATATTCTGATTCTATATATATATGGATATTCTATACTGGTATATGGATCGTTACTCTGGATCTCCTCAAAGAATGCTCCATATCATGATCTTGATTTCGCGAAAACACTCATCATATTTTTAAATTTTTTCACTCATCAATTTTAAATCTCTATCTACTTTATGATGCGCCTTATGAAATCGTTGGGTTGTTTGTGTTGCCTATATTTTTTCACAAAAAGAAATAACTATTAGTCAAACATGATAAACTCGTCTGACGATTAATTATCATAGATGTTTGAGGGTGAGAAGAAGTTTAGCTAATTCAATATTTGAGTTTGGAAATTTCAAAGAATACATTTTTCAAAATGTTTATGTATTAGTGACAATATAGGGACATAGCAGCAGGGTGTGCACAAAATGTGTTATACACATGAACCTGGATCTTTTTACTGCACGGCTTGACTCTTTGCTATCGAACTATAAGATCTCAATGCGCAGACGAGAGTCATCAATTGACAAGCTTAGTTCTTGACATCGCATTTTTCGACTCTGATTTGCCTTAAAGTGCCACTATTTTGATGGTATCGTTACTTCTGGAGAGTAACCATTTGTCATTTTTCCATCGGAGCAGTTTTTTATAGTACCTGAACGTTTTCATTCATTCACCAGAGAATGAGAATAACAAATAATTCTTCAAGATTCTATAACGAAAAACCTCATTCCATGCACCGTCAAATTGAAATTCATGCAATTCTAAGGAACACCAAGAATTGAAACATTTCACTTTTTTCCAATCTCTCTATACAAATTGAAAATGAAATTATTCATTGCCCATTAATCATTTTATTCCCTAGAAGTGCATCATTTCAATTATTACGAGAGCAGGAGTACTCACTCGTAACTAGTTGTACCCCACGTTGCGGTAAAATGAAGTTGTTGAATCGAGAATTATATATTTGAAAACACGTGAAATAGCTACGAGAATTCCATAAGAGCAAATAATACAAAATTTGAGAATTTCCATTTCAGATTCATTGCTCTCTAGATATTTCACAAATCGGTGAGCATGAAATTTTTATTCTATTTGTCATTTGCTTTTACGATGGCTTTATAAAAATTCTATAATTCTCCGGGGTGAAACAAATTTTAGATTTTGGCACGAATATTGTGTCTTGGGAGATGTACGAATTAAACTTTCAGAAGCACTGCCTTATGCTACAAACAAAGAGTAATTCTTTTTAACTACTAAATTAAAACTGCAATATTCAAGTATAATAAATGAATACGTGCAGCTGAATGCTCAAAGGAGCGGAAATAGCAGAAAGCAGACATAGAGAGAAGAGTTTTTTTATTGAAATTTCAGTTGTATAGCAGCCCATTCGAAGGAATTGAGACAGCAACTCTTCTTTTGTAATAACTATAGATTGATTTTAAGTAATCCACAACAACTTTTCACAGCACAGGAACTCAAGCTGGAATTCCTCTGCATAGGACATACATCAGCAAGCCATGATGACATTATGATGATCCCCTGGAAAAATAAATGTAACAAAATTCAGTCCAATCAATATTGCACACCTAATAAAGTGGATTTCATACCATGCCCATTAAAATAGCTGGCAGGGTCCAACTAACTAACACCTCACAATTTTGGACTAATCTCTTCAACTTAAACCCTGTGCAAAATTTTAGGAGGTGTGCTAAATGCGAGATTGATTTAGAACCTCACGTGTTCTGATCAGGTCTTCGAAACCATATTATGTACAATAGATGACTTTGCCGTATTTCAAACAGAAATATATATTTGCATATATATTTGAGAACAAACAGAACGTAGATGCTGCTTTAGTTAGATGAGAATAGATTCACGACCCACTTCAAACAGACCATGAAATAAGTAACAACGGCAACAGGGCCAGGTGGTAAATTGCAATTTCACACCCCCGGCCTTTACTTATGTTTATATACTAAGGCCAATAAGACGCTCCTCACACTTTTAGCAGATTGAAGTTGTTTAATTCGAAGTTTCGGAATAAATACTGAATTTTTCAATAGTGTTATTGTTGTTGTTGATGATTTGTTGATATCACAGGATCAAACTATTGAAGTTGAAGTGTTTCCTTTGTTCATTCATTCCAGTGAAACAGACTTAAATTTGTGTTGTTTGAGACTTTCGTAGATTGAAGATGAATACGATGTCTGTTCAAAAAAATGGTGAATTTTCGATTTTCTGCACATGAGCTCTGCACATTCGATTATCGAATTGTTTTTGTAATGTTGGTACACTTACGTTTCTAATATATTGACATTATTAGACTTTGCGGATTAGTAGTTTATTTTCGAAAACTAAAAAGGTTAGCACCCATTCGTGTGTTTTTCGATTTTTCACTTCCGAAAAACATGAATCGAAGAATTTGTATTGAATTTTTCGTTAAACTAGAATCAAGTGATACAACGCACTTAAAACGTTGACTGTAGCATTATACGGGTCTACTTTGTCCATAAAAATCGTTTATAAGTGGTACAAGCGCTTCACATAAGGCTAGGAAGATGTTGATGACGATGAGGGTCCTGGAGTGCAATCACGTCAACAAGCGAACAAAAACGAAACAGTGGGGAAAATGGTTTTTCTAAATCGTGGAATGACTATAAGGGAAGTTAAAGAAGATGTTGGCATATCAATCTACTCATTCCATGCAATTTTCTCGGATGTTTTGTGCATGAGACATGTTTGTAAAATTTCAGCTCGAAATTGCAAAATTAAGCAAAAGCAACGTCGCGTTAGAATTGCTCAAGAGTTGTTCAATGACGTCAACGACGATCTAGATTTACTCAAAAAGTTGATCACTGGTGACAAAACTTTCAAACCAAGGCCCGATCATCCCAATCGGAAAGGCTAGAAGAGCCAAGACCGAAAAAAGGTTGCCAAGTTTGATCAAATGTGAAGATTTTGGCTACTATTTTTTCGATTACAACTGCGTGATGCACCATGAGTGTCAACAGATCGTACGGTTAATAAGCAATACAACAAGGAAATTATGCAGCGTTTGCGAGAAGCAATACGGCTCAAACGATCGGAATTGTGGAAAAACAAATTATGGATTTTTTTGCCAAATTTTTGACAGTAACAACATCGTAATTATGCCTCAGACACCGTATTCACAATATTCAGCTTTCAGCGATTCTTTCTTATTCCCACTGCCGAAGAGACCCAAAAAAGGATGCATTTTACCACAATTGATGCGATAAAGTGGAGGTCATTTCAGAAGTAATTTGAGGATAAAAAGGAGCGCTGGTATGGGTGCATTATATCTGAAGGGAATAACTTGATCGGAAACAAAGTGGATATTGATGAATAAACAAATACTTTCCCAGAAAATTCAAAATTCAACTTTTCATCTGAACAAACCTCGTATGTTGCGGTTTCAGTATATAACGTTATAATTTTGTTTAGTGTCATCTTTTCGTGAGTGTTTAGTTTTGTGAGGTTAGCGGTACTCTTTCGTCCCACTGTTAAGTAGGTCTGATTGTCATGTTGTGTTGTTTGTAAGACGATGGAAGTTAACCTGACTGAAAAAAAGTTGGCTGGTATTTTTTTATGAAAAATGATCAGATATTAATAATCATCAATATAGGAGACGTGTCGAGACCTTCATCAAGTTATATACTCGTTCTTTTATGGAAATTTGCTTTGTTGAAAAGAATTAGTATCCAGTATTGAGATCATTTGATGCTCGTTGTATTCTTCTGGGATTTGTTCGTTATTTGGAAATTGTGAACAGAAGAAATGCCCTTTAGGGAATCAAAGCACGTGTTCTCTATAGATAGTATACCGCACACTACATCTTTGAGGTTTTTCGTTTAACGTTTTTCGTTTTCATTTTTACGTTCACTTTACGGCTGTTATATAGAAAAATGTGAAGGTTTTCAACGTAAGTTTCTTTTACTTAATTTTAGTTTGCCTGCATTAAATATAATTCTTAGAATAATTCTTTTTTCGTTAAGATTGTCTGGGATTTCCAGAAGCTATAAAAGTCTCACAATAGCCGGACGGTATTTCATTGTCGTCTGCAACGTTGTGTTGACTCTTCCCAATATGTTTTGGGTGTATAAAACGTGTACGAAACTGTGTTTCGTGTTTTATATATTAATTTTTTATATATCTCTTCAAGTACTTTCATCTTTAACTTGAACTACGCCGTTCTGACGATAGGCAATAACCTTGAAACATATGTAAACGGCTGGTATATAGAAGAATGTGTAGGTTTTCAACGTAAGTTTCTTTAACTTAATTTTAGTTTGCCTGCATTAAATATAATTCTTAGAATAATTCTTTTATCGTTAACTCTTTTTAATTCTTAATCATTAATTCTTTTTTTCCGTTTCATTCATTTCAATCGGATGACTGAAATATGGAATGTTACCGATGCAAGAAGACTGGAACGGCAAGGTCTTCCTCCAGGACTCTTTTCGAGTGTGATAAGTGTGAGGGGGTGCTTTGTGCTGATTGTTCTGGGTTGTCGGCGTCTGAGATAAAAGTTCTTCAATTACAGAAGAGAAAGCTTATGTACTATTGTCTACAATGCATTTCGGATGTGAATAATATTCACGATCTAAAAAAGCAAATCATAGAGCTAACAACGACTAAAAATTCAATTGAAAAGGAAATCAGTCTTACTACAGAGAATGAAAAGCAGCGGATATCGATAAAGGATATAACGCCCAATGAGAATAAACAAGAACAAGCAAAGCAATGTAATGATTATCAGTTAATGATGTTAGAGATCGAAAATACTTACTTGAAGAAGCTGATTGAGGAATCAAGTGACAAAAACAACATACTCAAACAAAACAATCAATTGCTTCTTGAGAGAATGAATTACAAACAAGTCATAATTTCTGGAGAACCAAAACCATACTCAGGTTATAAAGTCGATACAGCTACAAAGCAGAATGTAGAAATGTCCAAGACATATGCCAATACTGTTCTTTCGCCTCGAGAAGGAGAAAAATTTAATACAGTTAAAGATACCAAGCACAGAATACCTGAAAACTGCAAGCACTCGCATAACTCAAACACTGACTCTACAATATATGGTCATGGTGAAAAACTGGAATCATCAAACCAGGCTTCAGACTCATCGAGAAGCAGAAGTAAAGAATGGACAACCGTCAGTAGTAAAAAGAAAAAGTCAAATTTGACGAAAGTTGGTACTGGCAAGCAAATGAACCCAGTGTCTAACATTCATGGTGCTATTGGAAAAAAATGGTTGTATGTAGGGAAAATTTCCGGAAATGATGTCACTGAGAAGCAAATTGCGGATTATATCGATCAAGGTTTTCATGATGCAGAGGTTGAAGTTAAGAAGCTTCAAACTCAGGGTCAGAGTTCGGCTTTCAGCGTTGGTATTGCCTCAGGGGAAATCTACAACAAAGTTTTCAATGGGGATTTCTGGCCAATTGGTGTTGTGTTGAGAGAGTTCAACTTTAGAAATTTTTTTCTCCCATCAGGGAGGCAGGAGAATCGGAAGGGGAGTCCCATTTCACAGGGTTGATGCTCGAGGTACCATCAAAGTCCTGCATTTGAACTGTAGAGGTGTTTCTGCTAAGGAAAACGCACTGGAGGTTTTACTGGATGGGTGTAAGGACGTGCAAATATTGGGTCTGTCCGAGCACTGGCTGTGTGATGATGAAGCATCCTGCTTTACTCTTGATGGCTGGAAGGTAGCACAATCCTTCTGTCTTAAGGAAACTTCCAGGGGTGGTGTAATGACACTCGTACGCCAGATGTTGGGTTGTGTGTGTGTGTTGGTGAGTTGAATAAACTCACTCTAGAACTACACTGTGAGGTGTCGGCTATCAGAATTTTAGATTTTAATGTGGTTGTAATGTCTATTTATAGATCACCTAGAGGTGACTTCAAGATTTTTTATGATATCTTTGAAAACATTTTTAAGATACTAAATTGTGACGTTGAAAATGTGATAATAATGTGTGATTTTAATCTATCTTTTAATAATCCTGATAGAAATTGTATTATGTTTTGTGACTCATTGGTTCCGAATGGTTTTGTACGCACTGTATTTTTACCTACAAGGGAGATGAACTGTATAGACAACATATTTATAAATTTTTCCACAGATAACTTTAGTTCAGATGTTGTTGACTTCGAATTCTCTGATCATGGAGCCCAAGTGGTGGGTGTTGATGTCCCGGTAATTGGGTATTTGGGGGACATTGTGCGCCGGAGAGTTCGGCCCATGACACAGAGTGGCATGAATTCCTTTCATGGCATGGTAAGCGCTATTTCTTGGGAATTTATCAACGATGATAAAGTAAGCATAAATAATCGTTTTGATATATTTAATTGTAATATTGCTGATGCACTTTCGTTATGTTTCCCAAGAAAAGAGATCAGTGCTATTAAAAAAGATGGAGGTGTGCGTTGGTTCACCTGCGGACTTTATGAATTTCGTGAACGTTTGAGATTGCTCAGTAATATGTATGATTTTCATCATACTGAGAACCTGCGTGTTGCACGTAACACAGTCAGGAAGATATACAGACATTAGATTAACTTACGTTGAAAACCTACACATGTGTAGGTTTTCAACGTAAGTTTCTTTTACTTAATTTTAGTTTGCCTGCATTAAATATAATTCTTAGAATAATTCTTTTATCGTTAAGATTGTCTGGGATTTCCAGAAGCTATAAAAGTCTCACAAAAGCCGGACGGTATTTCATTGTCGTCTGTAACGTTGTGTTGACTCTTCCCAAATATTTTGGGTGTATAAAACGTGTACGAAACAGTGTTTCGTGTTTTATATATTAATTTTTTATAAATCTCTTCAAGTACTATCATCTTTAACTTGAACTACGCCGTTCTGACGATAGGCAATAACCTTGAAACATATGTAAACGGCTGTTATATAGAAAAATGTGTAGGTTTTCAACGTAAGTTTCTTTTACTTAATTTTAGTTTACCTGCATTAAATATAATTCTTAGAATAATTCTTTTATTGTTAAGATTGTCTGGGATTTCCAGAAGCTATAAAAGTCTCACAAAAGCCGGACGGTATTTCATTGTCGTCTGTAACGTTGTGTTGACTCTTCCCAAATGTTTTGGGTGTATAAAACGTGTACGAAACAGTGTTTCGTGTTTTATATATTAATTTTTTATATATCTCTTCAAGTACTATCATCTTTAACTTGAACTACGCCGTTCTGACGATAGGCAATAACCTTGAAACATATGTAAACGGCTGTTATATAGAAAAATGTGTAGGTTTTCAACGTAAGTTTCTTTTACTTAATTTTAGTTTACCTGCATTAAATATAATTCTTAGAATAATTCTTTTATCGTTAAGATTGTCTGGGATTTCCAGAAGCTATAAAAGTCTCACAAAAGCCGGACGGTATTTCATTGTCGTCTGTAACGTTGTGTTGACTCTTCCCAAATGTTTTGGGTGTATAAAACGTGTACGAAACAGTGTTTCGTGTTTTATATATTAATTTTTTATATATCTCTTCAAGTACTATCATCTTTAACTTGAACTACGCCGTTCTGACGATAGGCAATAACCTTGAAACATATGTAAACGGCTGTTATATAGAAAAATGTGTAGGTTTTCAACGTAAGTTTCTTTTACTTAGTTATACCATTGTTCAAGAAGGACTGTAGAGATGATATAAGGAATTATAGACCGATCTCACTTGTGCCAGTACTTTCTAAAGTTTTTGAAAGACTTCTTTGTATGCAAATAGTAAACCACTTTGAGAATTATAACTTATTTAACGAGAATCAGTTTGCTTTCAGAAGGGGGAGGAGCACACTGGATGCAGTTCTGTGTTTTATTGAACACACCTTGAAATGTTTTGAGAGTGGGGAGTTTTCCCTTTCTCTTTTTATGGACCTTGCAAAAGCTTTCGACTGTGTGGCGCACGTCATCCTCCTTGATAAGCTTAATGCTTATGGTTTTTCTACAAATAGTCGTGCTCTTATGGCGTCATATCTTTCTAATAGATATCAAACGGTTTATAATAACGACAACTGGTCATGTAAACAACTTGTCACAATGGGGGTACCCCAAGGTTCCGTTTCAGGACCAATTTTATTCCTGATATTCATAAATGACCTTCCGATATATTTGAAAAACTTCAATACCATTCTGTTTGCCGACGACACAACGATCTCTGTGACATCAAATGATTTGGCTGCTGTCTTGGAGGGGGGTGTCGCTGCACAGTCGAGAGCGGTTGAGTGGTTCACATCGAACAAGCTTTTGGCTAATGAACAGAAGACGGTTAAATTACTTTTCACTCTAAAAAATAATGTTCTTGTTGATTTGGCTGATAATGCTAGATTCTTAGGGGTCTATCTTGATTCCTCTCTTCGCTGGGATGTACACACCGGGCACTTGGCCTCTAAGTTAGCGAAAAACATTTTTTTATTGAAGTCGATGTCGAGTCGTTTGTCGGTTAGCATCTTAAAGACTGCATATTTTTCTATGATTGAATCCATCTTGAGATATTCTTTGTTAGCGTGGGGCTACTGTTCTACACTCACCCGTATTTTTTCTCTTCAGAGAAGGGCTATCCGAATAGTTGCTGGGCTTGATTATCGAGAAGAATGCAAACATGCATTTATTGAAAACAAAATTTTGACTCTCCCCTGCCTCTATATCTTAGAGGCTCTGATTTATGTGCATGAAAATAGGGGTGTGTTCAATCAGAATAAGGACTTCCACGACTATCCTACAAGAGCCAGGGAAATGATTCGAAATGATTATTGTAGGCTATCCAAAACTCAAAAGGGACCTTTTTATTCGTCTAAGAAATTATACAATAAAGTTCCGGAGGAGATGAAACGCCTTTCTCCTATTAAATTCAAGACTATCATTAAGAAATTTCTGATTGAAAGAGCTTTTTATGAGGTTGAAGAGTTTCTTGTTTGCGACTTTGGATGATTGTCTCTCTTTTGTGGGTATTTTTTTTTTTTCATGATGACTGTATTATAATTTTGAAATTGGATAATATTTCGAATATATTTTTAATTGACGAGTGTAAACATATGTAAAATGTAAAGCATGAATAAATATTACTATTACTATCACTATTACTATTACTATTACTATTACTATTACTATTACTATTACTATTACTATTACTATTACTTTTACTATTACTATTACTATTACTATTACTATTACTATTACTATTACTATTACTATTACTATTACTATTACTATTACTATTACTATTACTATTACTATTACTATTACTATTACTATTACTATTACTATTACTATTACTATAACTATTACTATTACTATTACTATTACTATTACTATTACTATTACTATTACTATTACTATTACTATTACTATTACTATTACTAACATTGTCTGGGATTTCCAGAAGCTATAAAAGTCTCACAATAGCCGGACGGTATTTCATTGTCGTCTGCAACGTTGTGTTGACTCTTCCCAATATGTTTTGGGTGTATAAAACGTGTACGAAACTGTGTTTCGTGTTTTATATATTAATTTTTTATATATCTCTTCAAGTACTTTCATCTTTAACTTGAACTACGCCGTTCTGACGATAGGCAATAACCTTGAAACATATGTAAACTGCTGTCATATAGAAAAATGTGTAGGTTTTCAACGTAAGTTTCTTTTACTTAATCAAAAGTTATTCCGCTGATACCATAATTATGTCTGTGTTATACTATTTTTTCCTTGATTGTATCATTCAATCAGGAATTACTTAAATTTTTCTTCAGAATAATATCATCAAGGTTCATCTGAAAATATAAATGTTGTTATGTATGCACGTAGTTATGACTGTTTTTTATTAATACCCCTCTCTAATTGAAGTATTTTTCATGCAGTGGGTCTTTATAGAAAATCATAGTTGTTTTCTGGGTTCTATTTCACATTTTTGTGCAGACAATACCTAATTTAATATTCAATATGTAAGAAATACGAATAATATGATTCATCCGTTGAAAATAGGTAAACAAAAAAAATATTTTTTATACAAAAGAAAATAGTGCTTGAAATTACTGACTAGAAGAGCAGTTCACCTTCCCAAATTTGGCAACACCGTCGAACGGCAACACCTCTTTGAATGGTGTATTCAAAGCAGGCCATTTTGACTTCTACTTCAAGTATGGCAGGCTCATTCAAAGTGAATAAGCCTTCCATACTTCAAGTCGAAAAGCTTCAATCGCAGAGTTGAACGATTTAAATCCTCATGGAAACATATAGAGAGAAAGTTTAAAAATAAACATATAAGAAAGTTTCTAGTTAAGTAAAAGTTCAATTGGAGCTCCATTATAATTGCTTACGACTAAATATTTGCCGATGATATCACTCAAACTTGCATTTCGTAGCATTTCATAGTAGGCAGTAGTAAATCTGCCCGATATCAGATTCACTTTTTCTTATCTCAATACAAAATTATTCGATTCACCCTACGATAATTAATATTTCAATTATAAAACAATGATTCGAATTTTTTGATAGATTCGATAATATTCATGATAATATAATAATATTAATTCCCTTCAAATATCCGCCTCCGAAACCATTAATGTTCTGAACCCATCAAACATTGATGTCATATTCTCAGCACTAGTCACTGACATTCAATTCTAAGGTAATACATACTAAGGAAAAGAAAGTTTCTGAAATACGCATATTCAGAATATCAGATGAGATAGGATGTTTTTCTGAAGATTTACAGACTTCTTATTCGATATAACTGGAGTTTGCCTGTATTTCCAGTTAACGTCTAAAACAAAACGAGGTTGGAACAACTATACACAATATCCAACACTGCTTACGAATTTCTTTCGTGGCATTTCAAACCAGTCGATCAGTGAGCTTATATATAGAAATAGAAGAACTGACTCTATTTTCGTAGACAGCAAATTTTAGTTTTCATACATCTCCAAAATATTGTCCATCCGAAACCTCTCCCTCCATTATCTAATTGAATCACCGAAATGTTCAGCCAACTCGCACCAAATTATACTGATTTTCATCCTACACTCCATCAGCAAGCAAAATCGGTTAACCTGTCTTCGACAACTTCTCTGACTTTTGAGAGAATACTCCTTGGACTAAGTATAAACCAAAAAATAACTCAACCCTGCATGGGAACGGTAAACAAGCAACATAAGTTGTAAAACTCAAATGTTCGATGAAGAAATCTGCACGGATGCCTCTGAAGGGAAACGAGGTGTTCTATAATGGTTCATCAACAAATCACATATTTCTGAATTTTATGAACTCCCATAGTTGCAGGTCACAAAATTGCGAAACTCGCAAACTCTCAGTCCTCAACCCAATCGATTGCCAACATTTATTCAAACACTCATTCCAAAGAATTCAAGAAAAATGCGATCAACCGAAAACAGGAGACCAATAAGAACATTTCTGTCACCATAATTCGGATCACATTTCACGTAGATATTTTAGGCAATGAAACAGCGAACCAATTGAATCAACAGAGTCGAAAATTATTTTGCAGAAGAAACAAAATTCTTCTTTTAGGGAATCTTTAACCAATGAGTTCAACAATACTAAAAGGTAAAAGCGGGGGAAACTATCAAAACAAAAAAATATAAATTACAGTAAAGCACGTACGTGGGAGCGTCTATATATATATATATATATATATATATATATATTTATTTATTTATTAAATCAATGTTTTCAGCAATAATAGGCTTATCCTAATGTTAAAAACTCTACTTCCGTTGAAGTTTCGTTGTATATCACAACTTTGTCAAAACTAATGAATAATTGAATTTTATGAATAACTATATATATAAAAACGTCAAACTGATTTTGAGAAAAATCAAATTGGTTTTTTCGTAGTTTCACTTATTCATTTTGAGTTTCAGAGGAATATTTCTGGCTTAGCATTCGCTTCGGAAGTTTTAGTTTTCTTCACCATGAGTTTTTCAGAGGTTTCCTCATGTTGAAGAAGACTAAAATTTCTGAAGCGAATGCTGAACCAGAAATATTCCTCTGATACTAAAAAAGAATATGTGAAACTACAAAAAAACTAATTTGATTTTTTTTTAAAAATAAGTTCGACTTTGTATATATATTTATATCTATATTTCATAAAATATAAGTAATTCATAAAATTCAATTATTTATTAGTTTTGACATAGTTGTGAAATACAACGAAACGTCAACGAAAACAAAGTCTTTAACATTAAGATGAGCCTGTTATTGCTGAAAACTTTGAAAACAAACAGGCAAAATAAACGAAATCTTGAACAGGCAATAAATCAATTTCAAATAATATATATATATATATATATATATATATATATATATATATATATATATATATATATATATATATATATATATATATATATATATATATATATATATATATATATATATATATATATATATATATATATATATATATATATATATATATATATATATATATATATATATATATATATATATATATATATATATATATATATATATATATATCGATTATATATCGATTACAATATTTGTCTTATTATCTCTTGAAGGATAATGGGGGCATCACATCGTACACGTTTACATATCTAGCTCTTCTATAACATTCTTTTGCTCGATTTGAATTTTTCGAATGAATGTTCTAGTGTTTTTTTTCTTAATATTTCATTCAGTGCCATAAGCACAAAGTTATTGCCTGTTTGAGATACTTGAATCTATAATATTGTCAGCAATAACAGATTATTTTTAATGCAAAAAGCTTTATGTTTGCTCACGTTTCGTTGTATATCACAACTTCGTCAAAAGTAATGGAAAATTGATATAATAATGCAACTAATTCATCAGTTTTGAAGTTGTCAAATATATACAACGGACCGTCAACAAAAATTTCTATATATTCTATTTTATATTTATATATATATATATATATATATATATATATATATATATAAATATATATATATATATATATATATATATATATATATATATATTATATTCACAAAAAGGCAATGAATTACTATTCTGTATCAAACAAGCAGCACCATGATTCATTATTTTCATGTTTTTATGTTTCTTGCGAACGTGAGTAAATTTTCTAAGATCGTATTGCACGGAATATTCGTACTTCAGAATGCACCGATGTGAGTAGGGTGTACCTACATGCTGGTTATGCATTTATTCATTCTGATATTTCGTTTATCTGAATTACATCTCGATTGCAAAACGAATATAAACTGATAAGTCATGTTAATGGTTGGGAAATTCAATCAATATCTTATATTTCCATAAGTTTTGAATGCGCTTTCAAGCTCATATCCCGTGGAATGGAAGGTTGAAGGTTCCAACAAATCCTGATTTCGAAGCTGAGAGAGATCTTCAGTCTCGTTTACTTTTTCGTAACTGATTTATTTCGCAATTAAAAAGTTTTTTTTATTTTTCTTTATCATTTAATGTTTATGTTGAATTCGATAATTTTTCAAATATAAGTTTGTAATTCTAGAATAAAGGGCTCCGTCATATAAATTTTGAACAAAATTATTTAGTTTCACTATCTATACTGTATACTTATGAATCAGATGGATTTAAATACGTCTCCTCTATTTTAGAAGTGCCGGTGTTATCACTTACATTTCACGGGGCAGTATGGTATACGTGTTTATGACATTAGTCATTTGTGATGGTACTGTTTATTGTTGTTTATTGCTCGTCCGCTAGTTACATATCTTCTATTATTGTGATTTAGTTTCTTAATGGGTAGTGAATAAAATAAACCAAATAAGTTTCTCTTCTTGAAGTTCTCTTGACGTTCCTCTTTCCAGTGAATTGTACAGATTGTTCTCAGGGGTATATAAGAGTTTGTGCATGTCACAATTTCGTTGACCATGTATATATCGATGAATAATCGGCAAAATTGAGTTGACTTCATTGGTGATATTACATGTGGCAGAGTTTGCAGTAGGGATTACTTTACTAAGGTTTTATTCAATAGTTTTTATGTAACGAAACTCTTTTGGTTGCCAAATAGTATTCCAGTCCTCTACCACTTAGTATTTTTTCCTGTTTTATCGCAATCAGGGGTACATATTCCTCCTAGAATATGTTTTGCCTGCGACTCGCTATGATCGTGATCATTCTCTGAATGATCGTGATATTCTAAATATTCCATCTTATTGTGAGTCATCGTTGGACGGATTATCTGGTTCATCAGTTGAAATATCAGATCCTTCATCTAAAATTCTCTCGACTTCTTTGTTTGACAGATACTCTCCTGAAATCAAAACCAAGGAAATTCGAATTGTTTTCTATTGCATCGCAAGGTATAATTCTCAAAAAATATGTTGGTCTTCTTAAAATGAAAATTTGAATAGTACATGAAAATTAAACCGAATACTATGACACAGGAAATCACTTACGTGACTAAGCGCGTATGATGCTTTGTTACGAAGTGGGGGACGTGAAGATATGTCAGGGGGGGGGGGGCGTGAGCACAAGACCAGTTAAAAATAAAAATTTCTCAAAAAATAAAATCAGAAGTGAATGGAATTCATCGTTTTATGCATCGTCAAGCTTTGGCAGCCAAAACGCTTCCAAACGAACTCAATACTGTCCCAAAACACTGTATAAAAGTTGCAAATTACCTAAGGAAACAGTGCAATAAATACTCGACTGTTTGAAACGATTTGTGAGGATTTAGGAAGTGAACACAAAACACTGTTATTTCATACAGAAGTACGTTGGCTATCCGAAGGTAACATGTTAGCTAGATTATTTGAGCTCCGAGATGAAGCTAAGCATGTAATTCAAGAAACCAAGTACACAGGTGTCGTTGGCTTATTTGTCAGACTCCTTTGACTCATTGAACAATCCTAACTTTAAACTGCAGGTGGAGAATCAAATATAGTGATTCATCGTGATGCCATCAGGATGTAGATGGAGAAATTGCAGCTTTGGAGACGAAAAATATCAGCAAACCCCTGCAATTAATCAAATTTTGCTAAAATAATGTCAATTTCAGATGAGCCACAGTTCAAGGAGGTTTTTGAAGGATCCCAAATGAAAAGCCTAATATTAAACCATTTGGAGAACCTCACTGAATAGTTCAGGAAATATTTCTCAGACATTGTGACGACAGTATTTACCGACTGTCAACAGACCCATTCAATATCAATATCAACTCTCTGCCAGAAGAACTGCAAGAAGAACGTTTGGAGATAAAACATGATACCCCTGCCAAGTATGACTTAGAGAAAATGGACAAGTAATCAATTTGGATCAAATGTATCAAAGTGTACCCTCGTGTATCACAGGCAGCTATTCGATTATATCTGCCTTTTTCGAGTACCTACTTGTGTGAAAAAGCATTTCCAACCCTCGTTGCAATTGAAACTGAGTTCAGAAACAAACTTGATCTTACCAGTGACTTACGTTGAGCCCTTACTGAAACACAACCAAGAATATGTTTATTAGTGAAGAAAATGCAAGCCCACTCATCTCACTAGTTTACTAGTTTATTATATTCTTTTTGTTTATGTTTTTCTCTAACAGTATGTCTTTAAATTGACTCTTCAGATGTTGTTCTTTGTGTTATTAAAATAACATGTTTTGTTACTAAAGTAATTCTTGTTTTTTTTTGACATGCCCATAAAATTTACTGTGAAGGAGGGCGTGGATGGTTTCCATTTTAACAGGAAGGGGCGTAGTAAAAAAAGTTTGGGAACCCCTGCTCTAGAATGAATGAAAACAGTTGAATAGACACATTGCACATTGGAAAACATTGACGTGTCAATTTGTTACAAGTAAGTGAAAGTATTCTTAGCCCCATGGCCTTCCGGAAACTCGCACTAAAAACAAGAATTCAAATATTATCGCACTTGATTCATAAGCGCACCTGCTCTAGGGTTAATAAAATATTTCATGATAATATTATATGGATTTTACTTCATCTTTAACCCCATATCATCAGAAATTATGGTTTTTCTCATACATTTACAGAAAATAATCAATCAGACTAGGAGTTATCTCAAAGAAATACCCTGTTACAGGAAACTAGCTAAGGAATTGAGTCATTGCTGACAATAAATAATAGTAGGATATGAATTGAAAATAACCAGCATTGCTTCATATTGCCACCTCTATCCTGGTGCGATATGCGGGCCGTCTATATGAAAAAATAAACTGCCTCACACTGAGAACGATATATTCCCTGAAGGTTATTCATCATCTGTCTGTATTTTCTGAAAGAACTTCTCCCAAGCGACAAACTAGTGACGCTGATGAATGAAAGGTTGATTGTGCTGATGTTGAGGGCTTTGTGAGAAGAATGGGAAAGGAGATGGTCAGCGAAAGTAATATTAAAACTAAATATTCTCCCAAAAATAAGAAAGAACTCCCGACAACGAAGAACACTTGTTCAATTATGAAGGAACCGGTCAGAAAACAAATTCTCGATGAATTCTGAAATTTCTTTCTCCTTCATAATAGAACATGTATTCATTTTCAATTAATGTAATACAATGAGATTATCCATAAAATTTGTAATATTTGGATATATATTGAAATATATGATAGTTTCAATGATATATCAATAACAGCCCACTCCAATTGAGGAAATATTTATTTTAAATGACATCATTTCGTTGCGACTTGGAACTTCGTCAAAAAGTATTGTATCTGAAAAAGATTCATTTTTCGAACTTGAAGATATAGAAATATCTAGAAGTTTTAATTCTTCCAGAAATATAGAAGATCACTCGGGTCTCCTAGTTTTGACAGAGTTGCAATTAGCAACGAAATATCAACTGAAATGAAAAAGTTTTCAATAGAAAAACCTTGTTATTACAAAAAATATCATAACACCTAAACGCAATCGAAAGGCAATGAAAATATTCAGTACAAATGTATGATTTTATTCATATATTTCTAGATTTCCAGTTAGTTAATTCAGGATGGTTCGTGAAACTATCGTGTGAATTCGGTTGTTCGATGACTACTGCTAATAATAGAATAATTATGAAGCATATTTGAAACATTCATGGCAGAACAAGAAAACATCCAATTCGGTATCAATTAAGTTTGATATCAAAGGCAAGATACTGGGGTTCAAGTGGTAAAGAGTTAACCTCTATTCTTTCAGCTCAAGCTTTTAAGATTTTTTGAATCGCTTCATCCGGACCAATAGAAACATGACAATTTTAGGCATCTCAACATGTTGAAAAAATATGGAAATGATTACCTTTATCTACTTGCCAGAAATGAGATTTCATCAAAGTCATTCTATTAATTAGCATGAAGTTCAGACATTAACACAAAATTTATGTTGAAAACCAATGAAGCATATAAAAGGATTTGAATAATTACATTTTTCATTACATAATTATTGAATCATAAATTTTTTGAATTGAGTAGCCAACAATAGCAGGAGAGAGTAGACTGTTTCCATGAATTTAGATTTCCATGATACGATTTGACATTATGTCGAACTCCATTCCTAAAATATAACATATATATTTTCGAGTTGTTATTATATCACTGTACGGAATGAAAAATAATATTACTACTCATTCAATCTAACTGAATATAATACATCTGTTAATTGAGTGGACGAAGTAAGAGTGAGAAGACTTTTTTCTTCGTTTCTGTGCTTTTGGAAAGTTCATTCTTTCATTATTAGAACCTGCAATATATAAAACTGAAGCAAGCTTTGATATTAGAATTTTCATCTTGGAACCTAGTTGAAACAGGATTCATTAAAGCTATTTGTAATATGAACATAAATAGTCCTAGCTAGAGAATCTTATATTGATATTGCTTTTATATATGTTTTATATATTTATATACTGAGTTGGCTTAAATGTGATTTAAATAGCGATCGATGATTTGAACTACTACTTTACCTGGGAACTTTCTTTCTTTTAATTCAGTGAACCTACAGTTTAACGACGGTTCCGAAAGACCACTGGGCTTGCAATCCATGTACATCATCATTGAACTACCCAAATCATAGACAAACACACACACCCATACCTTCAACGGAGCTCGAACCCGAATCCTCTCACACCATAGACGGGTGTTCTCTCGACTAAGCCACGGAAGAAAGCACCTGTGTTCTGAGCTGCGACTGCGATTCCTGGGAACTGATCCACGGGGATTGTGAATCACGGTGACTATTGTCTAAAGTGTGATTTGAACTTTGATCGGTGATCGAGGGTAGGTTAGCCTATATGCAATAACGTTAATTATACAATATATTTATTGAACCTCATATGCTAACTTCAGCTAGCACTACTTAAATTTTCCTTGGTTCAAAGTGAATATTTTTTCTCGTTTCGAAATGTTCAATTTTTGAGTCGTACCTTCCGAAAATATGAAATAATAATTCATTGAAAGAAAAACATTTAGAACAGAAAAATAGAATGAAATATAATATTCCTGAAAGTGCATTAAATTACCATAATATGAAATCCAATGGATTGATTTACTTGCAGTAGTTGAGATTCACAAATTTCATGACTTAATAGAATACATTTCAATTAATTCTCGAAATCAAGTGAAAAATAAATATAACAATTGGATACGTCGGGATGAAGAAGTAATGCATGGCAATGAAATGATTGATAATTGGAAATGAATAAAATATTGAATTTTTGAAATATTGAATGAATGAAAAAGCTTGATTAGTTACATAAACATACAAAACAATTTCAACAATTTTTTAAACATGCAAACATTATAGTTTAGTCCAAAGTTGGACCTACAGATTAATAACGATTCCGAAACGACCAAGAACGCAATGGGTATCGAACCTAGAAGCACCAGTAAACCGAATGCATATATGGTCACTATACCGCTTGGCTATGAAACCTTGAATGAGAATACTACTAATGCTGAAATGAATTCACTATAACATACAATATCCAGAAAAATGTGACTGAACATTGTAGTTGAATATTGAATATCAAAAAAATCATTATGTATACGAATATTCTTGCACCTAGATAATGCAGATGGCAGTCGCGAAGAAGCTAACCTAGTACCTAACACTTCATTCTTCACCCATATATTTTTTACTACAAATATATTATTTGTAAATTTGTTATTTGAAATATGAAGTCACAGGTCTGATTTGTGATTTCCCAACCACAGTGATTGAGTCACTGTGAAGTGAAATGTCGCTCATTTTTACTTAGTATTGACTAATTATAAATGATTCGTGCATTTTCAAACTGCTTATCCCTTTGCACGCCTGGGTGAGATCTTAAGCTATTACGCTTGGGACTATTCTTACACATTATAGACAAAGCTCTTGGGTGTTTGAATGAAATGTCTACAAAATCTCTACGTACTCTCACTAATGTTGTCAGGAGGAGGAATCTACAATGCTATAGAGAGTTTATTAGTATTTTCTTTGATAGGGGAGCTCAGGTGATTAGTTCACGAACTCATATTGTCCCCATTCGGATAGAGTACCTTGGAGCATTTCGAAAATCATTGAACAAGTTTGATGACTTTTCGAAGAGCAATCAATATTCATTTTCGAAAGTGATAGATTCGTTCCCGTTGACTTTATTTATGTTGGATACCCAGGGACATTCACCTGAAATACTCAGATTGAGAGTCTCAGCGATGACTATATTATATATATATATATATATATATATATATATATATATATATATATATATATATATATATATATATATATATATATATATATATATATATATATATATATATACCTATAACATCTATCCTTCAATTTTGGGTTGAAAAATAAACTCATGCGTTGCTTCTGAAAACGAAGATATATTTCGTTAGTTTCTTACAAATACGATAACATATTTAACTACAATATTATTGCAACTTTACCTGAAAACGAAGAAACGACAATTAAAGTCTATTCTTCCACCAATTATTCTTATTTATCTATTTTGATTAACATATCTATCACAATAAATCTCTTTTACCATGCTATTTTTTTTTATAACCTCTCAACTGACCATAGACCTCAAACCAAGGATGCCACAGAGTCTAGCGCTTGTCAGTTGTCAATGTCATTGGTAATGTAGTAAGCGCGGCAAAATTCAAAATTAAAGGAATATTATTTCTTTACATCTCCCCCCATGGGGAAGAGAATTCACCCGTGGATTTTCTCTAGGTCTCTTCCATGTCTTCTCTTATGTCTTCATTACCCGTTTCTTCCTCTTCTTTCATCTGTACTGGAATAAATTTTGAAGCATGAAATAGATTTGACTCCGTTTTTCTATGTCCTGTATCAATCTCGTAAATAGTATTTGTTCTTTTATCTATTATTTTATATGGTCCTATTCTCAGTTGATCTAGTTTCTTTCTATTTAGCTAATTCCCGTTTTCAACATAAACCATATCTCCTTCATTAAATTCTCTATCTTTTCTATTTTTATCATCACGCATTTTGTTATAGTCATGTGATTTCAAAGTATTATTAAACGCTGTTTCTTTATCTCTCATCCAGACACTTTTTCCGCGTTCTTGACGTAGTTCCTTTTAATCCAGTCATTTTAGCTATTTTAAACCCCAATCTGCGGAAAAATTCCTAGTGAGCTGAATTTTTGTATACACCTTTATTACGGCATTATAATAAAGATGTGAAAAATCGACATTGATATCGTGCCGGCTTGAAAGGTTATAAAGGTCAAAAGGTCACGAAAATAAAGGTCATGAGGTTTTTCGCAAATTTATTTATTGCTCAGAGGTCAATAAAGTTCATCATAAAAATTGTTTGACGTGAAATTTTCTGCAAAAAATGTCTCCTGCATTTTTCTGTAGAAATAACCGTTTTCGGAGTAGAGCGCCGAGAAAGCGACTATATTATAACGATGCACTCGTTTCCTCACCACCTTCGAGGTAGAATGCAGGGCGCGTTTTTTTTTACATGGTTTCCCCCGTAGGCATAATCGATAATATGTAATAAGAGGTTTTTTTCATTTACGAGTGAATAATTTTTTATTTGAATACAGAAAAATTAACTTCAGTATATAATTTTTTTCAACATTCATTGTCGATATCTTCAGTTTCTGTGTCATCAACAGTTGCTGACGAAACGTTGAGTAGACTTATTCCTATATACAGATCAACATATTCATCATTTTCATCATTGGTTGACTCTGCGTTTAAGCATGACTGGCCACGACACAAATGTCCACAAACTTTTGAACATCTTAATCCAATTTTTCCGCATCCACATTTGCCGCTGCAACCTTTTGTACAATTACAGAAGACTGTGTTTAGTAGATTATCGGGTGCTGGTGGCAATAAATTTGTTACTGACTGCAGTATATTATTTTTCAACTCCCAACCCCACTGTTCTGGATGAATTTCTCTTCCTATCCTGGTTTGTATTTGATAATACACTCGATAAATATGCTGTTGAGCTGCTGAAGAAGTAGGTGGTAATAATGGAAATTTTACAGCTCTACTTTGCCTTGTTAGATTAGCAAAGCTACAGTATCTGTAATTATCTATTGAAAGTTCTGATTTTGGAGCACCATACATTGCTAGTAGAAAATGTGTCCCAGCATTGACGACAATAACATTTCGAGAGCAATTTTCTTGTTGGAATATTTCTGCAGAATTGGTTAAATCGGGTCTTTTTTCAAACTTCCTCATGATTTTCAATTTCCTTTTTTTCTAATTTTTTCAATTGACTGCAGACCATATTATTCGGCAATAATACAGTTGATTTTATTATTGTCAACAATTTAAATATAGAAATAAGTCCACTCGACGTTTTGTCAGCAACTGTTGATGACAGAGAAACTGAAGATATCGACAATGAATGTTGAAAAAAATTATATACTAAAGTTGATTTTCCTGTATTTTTCTGTGTTTAAATGAAGAATTATTAACTTTTAATAAGGAAACCTCTTATGACATATTATGGATTATGCCTATGGGGGTAACCATGTAAAAAAAACGCGCCCTGCATTCTACCGCGAAGGTGGTGAGGAAATGAGTGCATCGTTATAATATAGTCGCTTTCTCGGCGCTCTACTCCGAAAACGGTTAATTCTAAATAAAAATTCAACAGACGTTTTTTGTAGACAATTTTACGACAAACAATTTTTATGATGGCCTTTATTGACCTCTGAGCAATAGATCGCGAGATATTTGCGACAAACTGATTTTCGTGAACTTTTGATCTTTATAACTTTTTTAGCCGGCACGATATCAATGTCGATTTTTCACATCTTCATAACAATGCCGTAATAAAGGTGTGTACAAAAATTCAGCTCACTAGGAATTTTTCCGCAGATAAAACTCAAAATTACTGGGCTATTTGGTAAGATTGTAACATCTGTTCCATATAACAAGTAGGCTGGTGAGAAGCCAGGTACCGAATGATTGGTCTGATTGTATATCTCTACACATTCATGTGCAATATTTTGTTTGATTTAGTCTTTCATTTAGACCGTTAGAGAAAGGTGCATTAACTGCTGTAAATATTATTGTTATTTGTTTGTCATTAAGAAATTTCTTAAATCCTGTGGAGTTTATACCCAGGTGCTGGTCGGTGAGGAGTATCTCAATTTCATCTGGTTCGGTAACCTTGTTTTCTCGCCGGTCCTAAGGGTGACATTAATCCATATTTGTGCTGTCCTCTTGTTTTATTCTTTATGCAATCTTCACAGTTTCTACAATCCTCTTTTATATTCTTCGTTAAATTGTTTGTCACATACAGAGAACTAATACTCTTTAGCATTTGTCCAACTCCAATATGACACAGGTCTTTATGTACTTGTTGTATAAGTTTAATACTGAATCTTTCTGTTATTATTATTTTTTCTTTGTTCCTTACTTTTTTGTAATATACATTGTGTTTTCGTATTATTTTGTCTTTGTTGGTTTGTATATCATTATTTCTATTCTGATCCATTATTATATCTTCCAATGTAATTAACGTCACTATTTTCAGTTGTTCTTCTTTATTTTCCTCTGGTTCTAATACAGGGTTTCTACTCAAACTGTCTGCTTCTACATTTTCCTTTCCTGGAGAATATTTGATTTTATAGTCATATTGTGAAAGGTAATAAGTCAAATCACTTAACTCGTCATCAGTCCTTGCTTTTTGGTTCATATTCTCTAATGGTTTGTGGTCTGAGTAAACTGTTAATGACTTGCCAATCAACCAGTACTGCCAATATCTCAGAGCTTCTTTAATAGCCAAACATTCAATATAAGTAGCTTTTCTTTTCTTTTGCGCTGAATTTAGTTTCTTTGAAAAGTATGCAACTGGTTTTTCTTTACCATCTGGTTGTACTTGCTTCAAAATTGCTCCAACGCCTTCTAACGATCCGTCAGTGTGAAAATGTATAGGTTAATCTTGGTCAAAAATCTCTAGTATTGGTTGTGAACATAGCTGTCTCTTAATTTTGTCAAATACTATTTGACATTCTTCTGACCAATAAAATTTCTGGTCTTTTCTTAATAAATAATGAAGTGGGTCTTGTATTATTGCACTTCTTGGAATGTATAAAGTCTATTCTTCCACCAATTAGTCTTTTTTATCTATTTTAATTAACATATCTATCACAATAAATCTCTTTTACCATGCTATTTTTTTATAACCTCTCAACTGACCATAGACCTCAAACCAAGGATGCCACAGAGTCTAGCGCTTGTCAGTTGTCAATGTCATTGGTAATGTAGTAAGCGCGGCAAAATTCAAAATTAAAGAAATATTATTTCTTCACATCTCCCCCCATGGGGAAGAAAATTCACCCGTGGATTTTCTCTAGGTCCCTTCCATATCTTCTCTTATGTCTTCATTACCCGTTTCTTCCTCTTCTTTCATCTGTACTGGAATAAATTTTGAAACATGAAATAGATTTGACTCCGTTTTTCTATGTCCTGTATCAATCTCGTAAATAGTATTTGTTCTTTTATTTATTATTTTATATGGTCCTATTCTTAGTTGATCTAGTTTCTTTCTATTTAGCTTATTCCCGTTTTCAACATAAACCATATCTCCTTCATTAAATTCTCTATCTTTTCTATTTCTATCATAACGCATTTTGTTATAGTCATGTGATTTCAAAGTATTATTAAACGCTGTTTCTTTATCTCTCATCCAGACACTTTTTCCGCGTTCTTGACGTAATTCCTTTAATAAGATTGTAACATCTGTTCCATATAACAAGTAGGCTGGTGAGAAGCCAGTTACCGAATGATTGGTCTGATTGTATATCTCTACACATTCATGTGCAATTGTTGTCCATGCTCTTTTTTGTTCATCTTCATAACTTTTGCATCTTATCTTGTTTACAAGTGTTTGATTTAGTCTTTCATCTAGACCGTTAGAAAAAGGTGCATTAACTGCTGTAAATATTATTGTTATTTGTTTGTCATTAAGAAATTTCTTAAATTCTGTGGAGTTTATACCCGGGGGCTGGTCGGTGAGGAGTATCCCAATTTCATCTGGTTCGGTAACCTTGTTTACCTACTTTATAAAATCATGTGCACTCTGGGTTTTAGATGTAATAATAAATGCATATCTAGTTAAGTGATCGATTAAAATATGTAGATATTTCTTCGTTGATCTTGATCCACCAAAACCACCAATTGTGTCTATTGATACTATTTCAAAAGGTTTTCTCGCCGGTCCTAAGTGTGACATTAATCCATATTTGTGCTGTCCTCTTGTTTTATTCTTTATGCAAACTTCACAGTTTCTACAAACCTCTTTTATATTCTTCGTTAAATTGTTTGTCACAACGAGATGTTGTTCTCGTTGACAACATTTGTGTAGACAGCTCCCTGAGAGTTTTATTTGAAATATTTCGATATTTCGATTAAGAGTCTCAGTATTTACTATATATATATATATATATATATATATATATATATATATATATATATATATATATATATATATATATATATATATATATAACAAAAGAAATTATCTATGTAGCCAGCAAATGGAAGCGTCCGCTGACACGTGTTTCGAGCTTGTTATCTCTCTTCAGAACGCCGTAGTCAAGTTCAAAGTTGGAGCCTCAAGATGCAAAAAAGAACAACAACAAAAGAATATTGTCTGAGATGTCACAGAGGTACTGTAAATGGCTCAGTTGATCTCGATATCAACTCGATATCGATCGGCGATAGTGTACATGCTAACGAATATTTGAGTGCCTGCAATTTTCGCTTGGTTCCGGATTTCACGATATAATTATAACCAACGTAAGTGATAAAAAACAAGCATTTATTAGGAAAACAGAATTACTTGTCGAAAAACTCTGACAAAGCTATAATTTCTAGCGAAATGTCAACCTGAAAAATCTTTTTTATGTAGCTTTCTATTATTACTGAGAATAACGTTTTCTTGTCGATAGAATTGATAGATGAGTGAACTCTCAATTGAATATTTGACGCGTAAATTGTTGCACTAAATTTCAGTCACTGCTTTCTTGGTGAAAAAACCCGAATAAAAAGTTTTTCATTCATCGAAAATAGAATTCGTAACGAAGATATAGTTCGAAGTAACTTCAGTTCCTTCAAGGGGCGATAGCAATTTTGTGGTGGAAGGAAAACGTCGTTATGTCATTATTCAAATGCGGTTGGAAGCACATGACCTGAGGCTGAAAGCTGAAAACTGTGCGGCTCTAAAGAATTTCAGATTGTGGAGCTTCCATCTACTATCCTCTCCATTCTTTCAGAATCTCATCGGAAAGGACGAAGAGTCTCGAATTAGCGGAGCTGTGTTTTCAAGAAGGGGAGAGCAGTAACTGGTTGAAAAGTTATTTAAATCGCATTTTTTGTCTATTCAGTTCGCAGAATTGACGAGTTTGTCACTCGCTGAATCATCTTTCCGATCTCAAATCATTCATATTATCCGTTCATTTACAAGGAGTCTTAGACTAATATCGAGCATGGTGACACCCTCGTGAGTAACATAATCTTCAATGTCGTACCTTATGTTGATGTTGATCTTTTTGATGATTTCCTTCAATCAAATTTGCTGCATTCCCTATTTTTCAAACGTTTCCAGATAAGGGTCAAATATGAGGGAAACAGTTAAGAATCATCTGAAACATCCAATATTAGATAATCAGGGGTTGATTATCTAATATACTTCGAGAAAACTGCAAGCCCAAAATATGGAAATTGTAGCATGCACACCCATGCCCACAATACACACACACACACACACACACACATATATATATATATATATATATATATATATATATATATATATATATATATATATTATATATATATATATATATATATATATATATATATATATATATAAGAAATGAAATTTTTGTGCTTATGGCACTGAATGAAATATTGACATATCAACAATCATTTGAAAAATTGAAATTAATCAAGAGAATGTTATAGCAGAGCTAGATATGTGAACGTGTACGATGTGATGCCTCCATTATCCTTCAAGGGATAAATGTTAGAGAAATATTGAAATCGATGCCACACCTGATGGAAGTGCGAGACATATATGTTTCGTTCTGCAAGGAACTCGTCAGTCGCACCATTTTCTTAAATATTTCATTCAGTGCCATAAGCACAAAAAATTTCATTTCCTTAAAAATATCGCCGAATTGGCCCCTGAAATACGGTAATAAACGCGAGCGTACTACTAACGCAATCTATTGACATTTAAAAACATCGTTCGATGATATTTGTCAAATAGACATTGCAATTTAGTAGATACCTACGGGTATAGAAGATATGTGAAATTTCGATGCTTGGTGACCCTGTAATCTGAGAGAGGTG
The DNA here is from genome assembly GCA_030704895.1 of Henosepilachna vigintioctopunctata. Lineage (NCBI taxonomy): Eukaryota > Metazoa > Arthropoda > Insecta > Coleoptera > Coccinellidae > Henosepilachna > Henosepilachna vigintioctopunctata. The sequence goes on along the minus strand of JARQZJ010000111.1, from coordinate 267,925 downwards.
TTTTCTACTGATTTCTATAGATGGAATTGTACAGTATTCATTACTCTACGATCTTCCACTTGAAGTCACAAGAAGATGCTTGGAGGTTGAAATCGTTGCCTCACTTCGATGGACATGGTGCGACTGACGAGTTCCTTGCAGAACGAAACATATATGTCTCGCACTTCCATCAGGTGTGGCATCGATTTCAATATTTATCTAACATTTATCCCTTGAAGGATAATGGAGGCATCACATCGTACACGTTCACGTATCTAGCTCTGCTATAACATTCTCTTGATTAATTTCAATTTTCAAATGAATGTTCTAGTGTTCATTTTCTTATATATATATATATATATATATATATATATATATATATATATATATATATATATATATATATATATATATATATATATATATATATATATATGTATATATCACTACATAGTATAAAACAAAGTCGCTTTCTCTGTCTCTGTATTCCTATCATGCACAAATCTTTGAAACTACTCAACGGATTTTGATGCGGTTTCTTTTAGTAGATAGTGTGATTAAAGAGGAAGGTTCATATGTATAATAACATTCATTGAATATTGGTGAAATACTGTTATTTTTGAGGTTTCTGATGTGATGTAAATAATTAAATTTTTTCCGCTTACATTGCAACCTCAGCCTGAACCCTACGAGATTTATCGAAATAATGTACTAAGTATTGTACACATTGAAAAGGACTACCGAAAACACCGCTATGGTATGTTATGTCAATCTCTCATTACTGTTTACGACAAATAATGGTTAATTTTCGAAGCGATTTTAACCAATAAAGCATTCATCCTTATCCAATTAAATACCTTACATACATTATTGATATAATATAGATCTATATGATATAGATATTTTCACAGTATATGATTTGAATGAATATTTTCAAAAATATTACAGATTTACAGAGAAAGCGACTTTGTTTTATACTATGTTGTGATATATATATATATATATATATATATATATATATATATATATATATATATATATATATATATATATATATATATATATATTATATATATATATATATATATATATATATATATATATATATATATATATATATATATATATATATATAGATATATATATATATATATATATATATATATATATATATATATATATATATATATATATATATATATATATATATATATATATATATATATATATATATATATATATATATATATATATATATATATATATATATATATATATATATATATATATATATATATATATATATATAGATATATATATATATATATGTGTGTGTGTGAATTTTACTATTTACCCGGTTGTGTAAAAAAATTTGTATTGCCGTAAGGTTTGCAGGTTATGAAAAAAAGAAATTTATATTTATTTTGAATAAATATTACGGCGTATCTGCCTCTTTCAATATATTTCAATAGTTCTGAATCCCACTGAATATATCATTAATCTTCCAATTATTATACTTCTATTCATCATTCTTTTCCTATTAATCCATGAATTATTATATCAAATTACAATCGTGTACAATAATCAACAGATTATTCTGTTATTGTCTAGATGCACTATTTTTGCCACTATCTGCGCGTTCCCCAGGTGCATATATTTTATATCCAACTATTGTTTCCTGGATTGTCTCTGATGTTTCGATGTCCGTTGTTGAATTCATAATAACTTGTAACTCAAGTTCCCACGAATTTCAGAGGAGTGGATTGATGAATTCCTTGAGCACTCTGTTCAGCTATGAGTCAGCACACTTTCTGTGGAAATAATAACGGAGTTTCATCTCCAGCTGACCCAACAAATAACCTATATCGTCTGATGTTCTACTGCACTTTCGTCTTGGTAAAGTAGTACTTTTAACTATGCTTTATTGGAGGTGGTTTTTGAGGTTTGTTGCAGTGTTTCATCATTCGCTGCATTTTACATCATTTCTGCTCGACACTGCTCTTCGGAATGAGTAAACAAGAGCTCACCAGGTGTAAGTGCTGCTACGTCCTTTTCAACCCTGCGAACGGCAGCTGTTCGCCTGGTTCCCTGAAGTAAATATATAATAATAAAATTTGCTCCTGATTTTTTGCAAAGACTTATAGGAATTTAAATTCATACGGGCTGAAGAAGGTTGCAAAACCTTACAGCCTCCCGCCTTTTGATATATATTTACAAAAACAATGTATCCCCAAAACCAAAATGATTAATAAACGTATTTGATTTGATTTGATTTGATTTGAGCTGTTCGCCGGTGAACAAGGAATCGTGGGTCGCAAAACTACTCAATAATACTCAATTTTACAAAATATATGTGATAAAGTTCTGAACTTGTAATATGTGATGATGAAAATCTGATGTTATTATTGCAAAAAAAATATCAGAAAAAGTGACCTGCATTCAGTCGCATCAGGCGTTGTTATGGGTAGGTACCTTATCGGAGGGTGGTAATACCTCGCTCAAAATAACGATGCCTCTTTTTAGTTTTAGTTTGAAAGGAATTTGTAGTTGAAATTCTGTATTGTCTGCAGAAATTGGCTCTACCCAAAAATGGAGAGTAACAATGAACCGGAAGCCGTTCCAAATATCGGGGATGCTCTACAGAAGAGGATTGGTACTCTAAAAAAATTATGCTCCAAAAAGGATACCCCACCGGAAAACTCTGAAAGTTCCAGTTACTTGATTACGAATGTTATTTAATGTATTGAGTTAAATTGTATTTCGGAATACTTTATTTCAAAAGACTCACTATATTTTCAAGAGTTGGCTAACTTCTATATCCACAATAAAATTGAGGAATTTCAAATCGTTCAAATAACTAATGACGAAAGTAATAGATCACGACTGACTCGTTCTTGTGCAAACAACTAGACGACACTACTAGACGACACTGTCGTTAAAAATTGAGAAATTTGCAGGCCACCTGTGATTCAATGAACCAACAACATTATATTATTCAGAAATCTTGCATATTTTTATCGGGAGTGATTGCTAGATTCAGTTTTCGACTATAGATGGACTTCATCTCATATAAGGGTTATTTAAAAGCAATGAAAGGGCAATTGTCATCTTATATTGCTACAGTGTTGATAGTTGTAAGGGTATATTTACCGTCAGATTTCGTTTTATTCACCGTTCTCCCTCGCCTCTTGATATCATTGACGGTTTTGTCTCTCATTGTACGATGATTGTTTTTTGGGACGTTTCATTTCTTTATAACGAGTAGCTTCTTGCTATAACAACTATTGCTCAAAAGTTTATTTGAATCAAATAAAGATCCAGTCACAGAAGTTTCGACATTCCATCGAGATAATCTCTAAAGCCGCCCGGTCCGAATTCAGTCATCATCTTAGTACTTATCAAAAGAAATAGTGATGCTATCAACCTTCGACAATAAGCTTCGAAATAAGGTCAAAGATTATATTGTCGTCAGTTTAAAAGAAGAGAGCAGGCACTATCGCTGAGAAAGTTATATTCTATCTGATGTCCCAATGATGTGATGAGACCGAAAAGGAAAATGTCCACGCAGAAGCTAAAAACTACTGGTTGATTTCAGGCACAATGTTCCTCTCGAAAGAGCATGCACATTCATAGCGATCTTGAATACCAAGTAAGACAAAACATAGTATCGAAGATAGTGCATCAAAAATAGCATACAAATAAAATCTCTTACAGAATAGTTTTTTTGTAAACTTTAAATTTCGCAAACTTTTACAAGGTCGGTTTTATAATGGGGTCCTGTCTGATCAGTTCATATAGTTCGAGCCTGATAGTACGTGCCTTTTCCAAATAAATAATGCACTCACGAATAGTACGATTTGCACTTTAATTGACTTTGTGAATATTATGAAATAAAACTGCCAGCACTCGTCCACTAGAAGAGAGTTCGGAATCTGTTATTCGATGTTTTACATTTCTTACCGAATTACTTCCTCTTTAGAAATGAGTAACTCCACAGAAATACTAACAAAATCGAGGCAATGCGTTCACTAATAAAAACAAACACTCTATAACAAGCACATTAACACTTAGTTCGCTCTGGCCGTACTATGTAGGTTCTGACAAGTTTCGATGCAAGCGAGCACGGGTTGTTGTGATTCAATTTATTTGGAATTCTATGTGTTTTGTGGTATATATATAATAATAATAATAATAATAATAATAATATTTATTTGCATAAACAAATACATTTTTATCATGCAAAAAGGTAGGAGTTTGCATTGCATTCTTCCACTCCACCTGTTATAATTTGAAGAAAAGTACTGTAACCTGCTAACCAGTATTAAAAACAAAACAATCAGTACATGATATTAAAAATAAAAGAATATAAAAGCAACAATATTGAAAATAAAAGAATATAAAAGTAACAATTACAAAAAAAAAAAAAAAAAGTAACAATATTCCTTCCCAAATAATATCTCCCAAAAATAATAACTGCAATGTAGAAAACAAAACAGAAAACCCCGCAAAAGGAACCGCTTCAACTAACCAACATCCTGCAAAATAATGTCTTTCACTCTTCGTTTGAACGTGTTAACGTTGAAACCAGCATTCAATAGGTCAAAGAACTTGTTCATAATTTCTGGAGCACAATAATCAAAACATCCCTCAAACTTTGATGTGCGGTGCCTGGGAGTATCATAGTGCACCCTGAACCTCGTATTCACATCATGCACGCACTGCCTTTTTCCTATTCGGTGGAAAAGATATTCTGGACTTTTATTAAGGAATAGTTTATAGAGAAATGTTATGTACGAGTACTCCGCCCTCTGTGACACACTCATTTCACCAAGCCTCCTTCTGTATGGCGTTATATGATGTCTGAAAGGAACGTTGCATACAAATCGAATGCACATATTATGAATTCTCTTCAAATAATCCTTATTAGTCTGTGTAAGGTGATAGTAATATAGAGGGAGACAATAATCAATAATGGGATATATTAAAGACCTCACAAGCTGCAGCTTGGTAGGCACGTCCAATTCATACTTGTACTTATGCAGTCCCTTCAGCTTTATCACAGAAGCACGTTTCACAGAAAGTAGATGTTGCCCAAAGGAAAGTTCATCATCCAACCACAAGCCAAGATCTCTTGCCGTCTTCTCCCATTGCAGATCTTCCCCATTCATACTAACACACATATTATGAAGATCAATTCTCTCAAGGTTATATTTGCTTCCAATAAGAAGAACCTTAGTCTTGTTGGCGTTTAACTTAAGACCGCTTTCCGTGCACCACCTCTGCAGCCTCTGCAGATCAAGATTAATATCAGTGATAGTATCCGCCAACCCATCAGGAGCACATCCTGCGTACAACTGAACATCGTCAGCATACATATGCACCGTTGCCCTGGAAAATATCTCTGGCAGATCAGATGTATACACCGAAAACAGTAAAGGTCCCAAAACACTTCCCTGAGGCACCCCAGACCTTGTCTGAACAACATCAGACGTCACATTTCCCACCTTCACACACTGCTCACGTTCAGATATATAATTTCTAAACCAATCCAATTCAGCATCCCCCAAGCCAATATATTTTAGCTTCGAAACAATCAGTTCATCATGCACTAGATCAAAAGCCTGGCTCTGGTCCAATAGCACGAGAACGATGACTTGCCCTCTATCCATCGCACAGTCAATGTCAGAAATTACCTTTAAAAGAGCCGTAAAAGTGGAATGAGAAGTCCTAAAACCCGACTGAATAGATGGAAGAATCTTACATTGGTCCATATACTCAACAAGCTGATCCGCTACCAGTTTCTCGAATATTTTCGAAATGATGGACAGTAAGCTAATGGGCCTAAGGTCAGAGTAAGAAGACGGAATGTTGCTCTTTGGCAACGGCGTAATGACTGCTATCTTCCACTGTTTAGGGTACACTCCGTTCAACAAAGAATAATTATATAAATGACACAAAACGTCAATACAGAACGGTATTACCATTCTGATCATTTTGAGACTTATGCCATCCATTCCAGATGCGTTAGAGTGAATAGAACTTATTTTTTTATAGACATCCACAGCATCTATTGGAGCGAATTTGAACTGTCCTGCTCGGGCGTGTGTGTGGAACGTAAAGAAATCTACCGTGCACTGATCTATTGTGGGCACACCTACCCTGTTTCTAAAAAATTGGTTTATCTCAGTAGGATCTGACAGCTCAACAGGAAGATCAATATCTATTCGTCCTGATATTCCAAGTCTCCTAAGACCGGCCCAAAAATTTTTAGTTGAACCTCTGTTTCGATCCATTTCATATTTCAAGTATGCTTGTCTTTCTGCCTTTATTGAAGTTTTGACCAGATTCCTAAGTTCAATGTATGAATTCCTATTGGTTTCTGACCTAGTTTTCAAGTATTTCCTATGTGCCCTTGCCTTCAGTTTTATCATTAATTTAATATTATCAGTAATATAAGGTTTGAAAGATCCCTTTTTTATATCACAAGACTTTGATCTCATCAAAGGTGCATGATGATCAAAAAGCTTCTTCACACAGTCATTAAAAACCTCTACTTTGTCATCTACATTATCCTGATCATAAATTGAAAACCAAGGAATTCTGCAAGCATCGAAATTAAAAAGTTCAACGTCGATTTGATTCAGGTTTCTTACATAGTACTCTCGATAACACCCTTTACATAACTCAGCTCTCATCCAGCATGTAACCATCATATGGTCAGTAAAATTATTCATATCTTTGGTTGTACATTTATCATATTTCAACTCATTACTAACACACATTAAGTCGATTAGAGTGGATGCATCCTTCGTTATTCGTGTAGGTTCTGATACGATTTGAGACATATCATAGGTTTTCAATAGTTTGTTTAGCTCGATCACATCACCCAAAGATGGTTTCAGATAGTCAATATTAAAGTCGCCAGTTAGTATTATACTATCGCAGTTTAGATAAACAAATTTGGAAAACACAGTGAATAAAAGAACAGATAACATTCATAGAATGAATGCACAACAATCACTAAACACCATACCTCAAAACTCATTCTTTCCAGATCTACATTCAATTTCACACACATAAACGAATTGATATACATATTCTGGATAAGTATCAAATATATATATATATATATATATATATATATATATATATATATTTTTGACAAAGTTGTAATATAACAACGAAACGTCAACGAAAATAAACTTTTTCATATCAAAAAAAGCCTGTTATTGCTAAAAAATTTCGAAATAAAATATAATATTATATATATACATATATATGTATATATAAATTACACTTATAAGATAATATAAGAATCACCTGGTTTACCATATAGTGGAGCGCCGTAAGGTTTATACCTCGGAATCCAGGGCCAGTCAATAAATCTTTTTATAAACTTTGGCAATGTGTTTCTAATAGCATATAGAAAAATGTTAAAAAAAATATTTTGTGCGATCTTAATTTTTTAATAATTATTATAAATAATTATTAATTTTTTGGAGTTTTCCTTAATTTATGTTAGTGTAAAATTAGATTTTGAAAAGAAGAACTATTACAAACTTCATCTTGAGTCTCAAGGGACTGCAGGTATAACGATGAAGGGTGGGATGTAGTACACGTGGCAACTTGCTAGGCTGGATACGTAGTTGTTGTTTGCTCCGAAACAAAAATAATTTGAAATAATTAAAAAATAAATATATTATTGTGCAGTGAGTGTGATAAAAGTTAATTACTGAGTATTACAAACTTTGAAAATAGTGGCATAAATAGTAAGTATTTGTTTATTATTTATATTACATGGTTTTGAAACAACTGTGAATATTCGATAGTATATTTTATAATAGATCGATCTTAAAAGTTGAATGTAATTTTTGTTAAAAAAAAAGAAATTTCCAATCCTTACATCTGAAATTTTAATTAATTGTGATATAAAGGTTAGTTATTGATATTAGTAATATTTGTTGTTACAGCCTCGTATCAAAATGGGTGAACCATCGAATAGTAATAATATAAATAATGATTGCCTCATTTGTGACAAAATTGGATGTAGCTCTGAATTAAGCTCTGAGCTAAGAGATATTATAAAAGTCACTAGAGGAATACCAACACTGAAAGCTGCTTCTGTGGAAAGAGGGGATGGAATTTCTCAGTATTTAAATACTTGCGAATTTGTCTAAGTGCATTCAGTATGCAGACAAAAATATATCAATAAAGGATGTATTAATGCTTATTTAAAAAAAGAACACCACATCAACATGCTCTCCACCTAAAAAAAAACTGCGAATGGCTACTTCTATTGATTTTGATTGGAAAAATAAGTGCTTTTTATGTGAAAAAGAAGCGGATGAAATGAAGGAAAGAAGAAAGTCCAAATCGGTAAGACAGCGAATCAGCTACGTAACTACTTCTGAGTTCAAGCAAACTATTTTAAATTTGATAAGCGAAGAGAAAAGCGAATATTGTCGCAATATCCATAAAAGAATTGTAGGTGTGTTAGATCTAGTAGCTCAGGACGCTAAGTATCACGCGGATTGTTATATGCGTTTGAAAACTACCGTAAAACAGAGCCAGAGGGATAAAAAAATTCATCCAGTCACAATACAAGTAGATGCAGCAATGGAGCAGATTTTCAAATATATTGAAGAAAATGATGACTGCCAGTTTTCACTGGCAGAATTAAAAAGTATTGTGACGATTGATCATATTCCTGGTGATAAAACGATAAAAATGAGGTTAATGAACCATTATGAGGATAATATTGTATTCTCCAGTAAATTTGGATCTAATACAATCATATGTTTTAAAAAACAACAATATGAAATATTGTCCGATAACTGGTACAGTCAGAGGTCAAAAGATGATGAAAAAGAAGAATATCGTATTTTAAAGGCTGCTGGTGAAATTTTACGACGACACATTCAGGTTTATGATAATAAAATGTATCCGGCTAGTGATAAAGAGGATGTAGATGTTTTAGTTTTATTGACTGCGCTCTCACCACCAGACCGAGAAATTTATTTTCGAAAACCATCCAAAGGCAAAATACTGCAAAGAGCGTACTCTTCTAAGAGTTTAGAAAAAATATTACCAAAGTGTAAAGAGCATATTCTGTTCTTACATGCATTCACTGGATGTGACACGACGTCAGCTTTTTTTCAACGTGGCAAAAACGTGTTTGCAAAAAATTTCGAAAAACGAACGGACTTGCAAAATGCTGCGACAGTTTTTAAAAATGAATGCAAAGACATCGATGAAATTTTTAAGGCTGGTGTTACATGCACTCTTGCTTTATATAATGCCCCCAAAAAACGAAAGATCTTAATGCATTGAGATATAACTCTTTTTTGAAAGCAACTGCCAAAAATACCTGCGTTAAACTGCCGTCTTTACCACCTACTGCAGATGCCGCTTTCGAACACTTCAAAAGAGTATATTTACAAGTTCAAACATGGCTCGGAAAAGAAATATTACCAGAAGAATGGGGTTGGAAAAATGAACGCGGAATATTGATACCGCAAACAATGACGCAGCGACCAGCTCCAGAATCTTTACTAAAAATTATTTTTTGCGCATGCAAAACAGGATGTGGAGCATCTTGTGGATGCAGGAAAAGTGGATTAAACTGCACTGCAGCTTGCTTAGAATGCAATGGTGATAGCTGTACTAATCCTTTACCTACAATCTACATCAACGAAATCGACGACGACGACGACAATAATGAACAATAATCGATATAGTTAAGGTTAAATTATCTTTTGTAAATCATTTTTTTGCGAAAATCTAATAAATTAACATTGAATTTACTCTGCAAACATAATTTATTGCATATAAATTACGATCTTTACTGTAAACATTTTTCCCCCTTGCGCCTTTCATTTTTCAGTAAATTGTTTATAAAAATTGTTGTAATCGAGATCGGCAAATTTTTTTTAACATTTTTATTTGAGGTTTTAATAATACAGTCAAACACTTGTTATACAGATTCATTGACTGGCCCTGGGTTCCGAGATTTTACCATTTTTATGCCTTACGGCGCTCCACTAAACTATATATATATATATATATATATATATATATATATATATATATATAATATATATATATATATATATATATATATATATATATATATATATATATATATATATATATATATATATATATATATATATATATATCACTACATAGTATAAAGCAAAGTCGCTTTTTCTGTCCCTTTGTCCCTTTGTACGCTTTAATCTTTGAAACTACGCAACGGATTTTGATGCGGTTTTTTTTAATAGATAGAGTGATTCAAGAGGAAGGTTTATATGTATAATAACATCCACTAAATAGTGGAGAAGAACTGTTATATTTGAGGTTTCTAATGTGATGTCGTATAAAATTACATTTTTTCCGCTTACATTGCAAACGCAGGCTGAACCCTACGAGTTTTGTCAAAATAAAGTACTAAGTATTGTACACATTGAAAAGGTCTACAGAAAAGTCCGTGATGGTATATGTCTATCTCTTATGGATAACCCACAATAACTTCTTTTTGTCATTTACTTTTTGCGACCAATAATGGCTAATTTTCGAAGCGATTTTAACCCATACAGCATTAGTCCTTAACCAATTAAATACCTTGAATACATTGTTCATTTAATATAGATATATATGGCCCTTCACACCGTATGATTTAAGTGAATATTTTCGAAGATATTACAGATTTAAAAATTGCGGGGCGTAGCGTTTGCGGCGTGCGAAGCCGGGGCGGGTCGCTAGTATATAGGTATATACATATATATATATATATATATATATATATATATATATATATATATATATATATATATATATATATATATATATATATATATATCTTGAAATTGATTTACTGCCTGTTTAAGATATTTTATTTCGAAAGTTTTTAGCAATAACAGGCTTTTTTTGATATGAAAAAGTTTATTTTTCTTGACGTTTCGTTGTTATATTACAACTTTGTCAAAACTTATTTTAATATTAGTTTTTGATTCTCATTTTTGAATCTTCACCAAATTGTAGCATTATTTTTCAGGAACTTCTCGTCTCAATGAACGTCAGTTAACCACCAATCACTGGAGCATCACTCATCTAAAGCAAGTTCAACTTTATTTAGATTTGTTAACATCGGAAAATCTTTCTCTATTCGGACATTCGGATAGGATAATCGAATATACGAGCCGTTTATCTATTTCTTTGTGACATTTTTCCATGGTGTACTAGTTTCACCTTGTGACATATCTTCAGTTGTTATGATTGAACTTCAAAGGTGCAGTTAAATCCTGAATCCATTAAGGAAATTGACTCTGTTGGAGGTAAATCAATTCAATTGAATGTCTGTATCAGCATTTTTTTTTTAGATTATGATATCCAAATATTCATCTTGAGAGGCATTTTATAGCGCATAATATCTCATCAATTTGAATTTAAAATTTCACAACATATAAAATTTCATATATATATATATATATATATATATATATATATATATATATATATATATATATATATATATATATATATATATATATATATATATATATATATATATATATATATATATATATATAGATATACATATATATGAGATTGAATTCTCGCTTAACTCTTGGTGAAACATAATTGAATATTAAAATAAATTAAACTCTTGGCTTAATGTTTCACGATTTATTTAACAATATGAATAGTCAAAAGGTTTCGAGCGTTAGCTCATTTTCAAGACTGAAAAAGAGTTCCAGTCTGGAAAATGAGCTAACGCTCGAAACATGTTGACTATTCATATTGTTAAATAAATCGTGAAAAATTAAGCCAAGAGTTTAATTTATTTTATTATATATATATATATATATATATATATATATATATATATATATATATATATATATATATATATATATAATTAATATTTGGATGACATAAAGGAAATTTTTTTAGCAATATCTGAAAAATAGTTTTCTTCAATTATTAGAAATTCCATAATAAAATTGGTAAAAATTGTGGGAACGGGACTGTTTTGTTGATAGCAAGACCTTCAGTGAAGTTGAGCAGTCAAGTGCAGAAAAGTGTCTTTCGGAAGCGAAAGGAATAATCATCGTTTATCTACTTTCGTGAAGTGGCATTGACAAAATAAAAGAAAAATGGTGTTTTGCAGAGCACATATTTTCAAGAAACAATTGAATTTCATACTTTACGATTGATTATTCTTCATTCTCACATTGTATATCATTGTAATTAATTCAAGATGAAATCAAGAGGGAAATTCCGAGAAAAAATCCCACTTACACTTACCAATTATTCATTCAAAATGTAGTAACAATGAAACGAACTGCTTTTGAGACTACTGTGTGTCGTTAAATTTATCTAACCATGACGCGGAAATGTTTTCCGCAGAAGTGTGAAAACTGAATCTTCCAAACTGAAGGCAAAGAGTGAAAGCAGGTGTTTTGTACGTTCGTAGAAAACCTGATATTTCCCCATATCTTCAAGTCTCTTAACCAAAGGAGTTGGAATTCCTCATTTTGAGATATTTACGTATATTAAGGTTCGTTAAGTTTTTATTTTTGAGCTCTAATTGAGGCTCGAAATATGAGTGATACCAAGCATTTCAACAGGCGTGGCACTAATCTTTCATTTCAAGATCATGAGAGCTTTTGTCTCGAATATGATATTACATATTTTCAATGAATCTGTTTATATATATATGTATATATATATATATATATATATATATATATATATATATATATATATATATATAATACCAAGTTCTTATAGGTGGCGAATCAGGCTTTCCCGGGAATTGATGATTCTTGCATTTTACGTTCTGAAATAGCGAGACACCAATATAATTATTTCTTCAATCATAAAATATCCTCTTTCTGTATACATATCGATAACGACTCCCCTAGAATGCGAACACGGTAACAGAATTACACCCAGAAGAGACACAAACACTTCCTCCACTCCGAGAAGGTAATCGGAGTGCGATTTTCAAATCATCCCGAACAACGAGATACTCAAAGTATCTTTTATATGAATTTTCAGTAAATTTCAGCATCTTTTTGATACAACCTCAATTCGTAAGTTACCACATATCTATGTATATTTGACATTTTCTCACTTTCAATATTCTAGTTGCTCCTGATGAAGAGATAAATATAATTCTCGAAAGCTTGAGATACAAAGAAAAGAGTACACTTATTTCAACCTGAAGACTGCTATCCCAAATATATATTTTCTATTATTATATTATCAAACCAGTCAAAATATATCTGTTATTTATATATATATATATATATATCACAAGAAAATTTGCCGTATCGTCTATTATTTAAATTTTCTTCTTTGGGTACTCGACAGTAGAGGCGAAATTAAGAACACACAATCTTCAATCTGTCATCTATATTTCGGAAACTATTGCGGTCCTTCATCAGGATGCTAAAATTCAAATATACAAACACAATTCAACAAAACTGCATTGGAAACACTTACATTTGACCTGTGGTAAAGACCAAAAAACACACGAAGGAAACTCATCTACAAGAGTACAAGAGACAGGTGTCTCGGACGTCGAAAATACACAATAATTATCACGTAAAATAAAATTATTGTGTATTTTATATTGTATTTAAATTAGAGGGCAAAACTCCTTTTTATTATTGTTATACATATATATATATATATATATATATATATATATATATATATATATATATATATATATATATATATATATATATATATATATATATATATATATGTAACAAGTCTCAACAGAGACCTTCTCTGCTACAGTAATCTGCATCCACATTGACGGCCTAAAAACAGCGTCTGTACCCACATTGGGCGGCTAATGTTTAACTCGCCAACCCTTCTGCCAAGCCTTTCCTGGCATATTATTGCCGAATACTCTCTATGGATATGTCTAGCTTGAAACACAAAATACCCCAGTTGGTTAGAGCTGTGGAACCAGGTCAGAATCTCACAGTGATAATTCAGTCTGCGTCATGAATTCTGGGAAAGGCAAAAATTTTATTTCCAGTCCGCGTGCAGAAAAGGAGCAACACACACAACTCCACATCTGCACGTACAAACGTCGAACGCTTTTAAGCGAAGCAAAACTTCTTGAGTTGGACAACGAACTAAGTAACATCAAATAGGATATCGTTGGTCTCTCTGAGGCAAGAAGAAAGGGCGAAGGTCTGATTGAGTTGAGGAGTGGCATGTTCTACTACCGAGGAACTGATACCGGAAGAACCAGAGGTACAGGTTTCATTGTGAACCGACGTATGAAATATTTCATTACCAGCTACGAGAGCACCTCAGATAGAGTCTCCGAAATCGATATGACAATAGAGATACAAACTCACGATTTTTCAGGTCTATACCCCAACAGGTTCCTACACTGACGATCAGGTCGACATGTTCTTCGAAGAGGTACAACATCTTTATGAAAGGAGCGGCTCATATTTCGAAATGGTTATAGGCGATTTATAGAGATCAATGTTGAAATTGTAGAAAAATGACCCGGAGAGCGGTTGGTTGGAGGTTTCGGATATGGTCAGCGAAATGATTGAGGAAGCAGAATGATGGAGTTTGCGTTTTTTTTTGTGGCGAATAGCATAGTTCAGAAAAAGTCATTCCGGAAATGGACTTGGCATGGCCCTAAAAACATCAAAAAAAACTCGACTACATACTTCTGAACAAAAGACAGAGCCTTCGTCATTGTGGTGTGCTGAACCAGTTCGACGCAGGAAGTGATCACCGCATGGTAAGATGTGCAGTCTGCTTTAATATTAAGCTGGAGAGGAAAAAGCTATTCAAGTGTCGAGAGAAACAAAACATCGAAGACCTGGGATTGAAATCCGACGAATTCGACAGGGAAATCTCTAACCAGCTGGCTCTCGAACCGACAGAGACAGAAGATGCGCTTCTAAACGCTATTAAATCAGCGGATCTCAAGGTGGGAGGATATCAAACTGGCCACAAAGTTTCCAAAGTTAAACTGAAAAAACGAAAACTCTCCAAGACAAATGCAGAAAAATGAGAGCTTCTCTGAAAAACAGGAGCTAAAGGAACGAATATGCGTCACTGAGTGCACTTATAGAGAGAAAAGTCAGAGGGGATATCCGGAAATACAACACGAAAACAGTGAGACCGAGTACAGAAGATGCAAAAAGCTATAAGAAAATTATCCTTGAGGACATTATTGGCAAGCATCAGATAATAGCGCTCAAAAATTCAAGCGGAGACAGAATTACGAAGAACTGCGAAAAATTCTAAAAGTCGCCACTGAGTAAAACATACAACTCTATAGCGATAAACGTAATCAAGTTGAGATAATATCGGATGAAGAGCCACTGAAAGTTTTGGCATCAGAAACGAGAACTGTATTTGAATCCTTGAAAGCCGGCACCTCTTCAGGTGGGGACGATATCTCAGTGGATGTTATCAAGTCAGGGGGCCCAGTACTTCACCACATTTTATTGAGGCTCTTCAGGGACTTTTTGAAAATCAGATACGTTTCCACTTCGTGAAACAACGAGTATATGATTTTACTCTATAAGAAAGGGAATGCGGAGGACCTGAGGAACTACAGACCGATAAGCTCACTTTCCACATCATATATAATCTCATTGAAGATAATTACTAACCGCTCATGGAAACAACTGGACTCATATGAGCCAATAGGACAGTCAGGCGTCAGGAATTCATACAGTACGATAGATGTGCTGAGAAGTATGACGGAAGTGATATGAGATGCAACGAATGCGCAATTCCTCTATATAAGGCATCTATTGACTATAAAAAACTATTTGATTTGCATAGAACTCTAGCTGCAACCACCTCATTACTGAGAATAGGAATACCATCTTCCTATACTGAGCTGATCAAGAACATAGACGACCATGCCGCAGCAACCATCAAAATAGACGAATACTTGAAAAAAAATTGTGTGAAAACCAATAATGAGAGGTCAAACGAAGGCGAAGGATGTCGTGGAGTGTGTAGAAAGATCGAACTGGAAATGAGCTGGCCATCCAGCCCGAACAAGAGATGAGCTGGAAGAGAGACTCCCGATAGGAAATCTTGGCAAGACAGGCGACGACCTTCGTTCTGCAGTGGACGGACAGAGGTTTATGATAATGATGATGATACATACATATATATATATATATATATATATATATATATATATATATATATATATATATATATATATATATAATATTGGATATATTTTCGACCGGAACAATTTCACCTTCAAGAAGTATTATCGGAAAGCGGTTAGTGAAAATTAAAATCTCAATTATTCTCAATATTTCGCCATTTATTTTATGGCTTCTGAAGGAGAAGCTACATAGTATAGTGTGAAAATAATAACATAATTTGTCTGTATAAACTTTCAATACTTAGAGAGATATTTCACTCAAACAAACTCTAAACAATAAAACATCTACTGCCACATATGACAATATAACAACGAATAAGCCGACGAGACCGAACCAAGTGTTGAATCTATGTTAAAATGTTGCAATAAATGCTACTTAGTTGATTTGTATCTGTTTTATAATTCACTGCATTTTGTGTTTACTGATGTGATACATTTCAAGAAAAAGACGATTCCTGTAGTTTTGGTTTTGTTCCAAAATCTTCATATCTCCAAATCTAAAGTTATGTCCCGTTTATAAATAGCGGTCTGTAAGAGCACATGATCCCTTCCTCATTTTACAGTCACTTCTGTGTTGTTAATTCTTCCTGTCAACCACTGACTGGTTTGACCTACATAACATCCATTACAGTTAGATCCGTCTATTTTATAGATAACATAACTTTTAGTGCTGGGGTGATATCTTTTAACTTTGAGAATAGGTTTTTATTTGTCTGCGTAATATGTTTTATTATATTAATATCCGTATATTTCTTCAGAAGTGAAACCGCTCTTTTTGTTAGTATATCTTCATTTGTTAATTTCACGTATTTTTTGGTAGACTTGTCATTCGTTGGTCTATCGAAAACTTTTGTGTTATGAATAAGACGTCTGAGAATGTGTCCAGGGTATTCATTGTTGATGGAAATGTCAAAAAGTTGATTCAAACTGGCCTGTAAAAACTTTTCATCACTCATGTGAGTATTCCTACTTCTTATGGCTATTACGGTATTCAATTTTTGATGTTTCGAATGATTCGAGAAGTTCAAATTACGACCAGAAGCTGTTGATTTTTGATACCAATCGGGGATGATAAAATTCCCATTACTTATTACTCTTGTATCCAAAAATGGAATGCTTCTTCTTTCTTTCCTTTCCATTGTTAATTGTATATTGTGCTTGAATGAGTTGAAACTATTAAAAATTGTTTATGTGTGTGTGTAGTTGGTACACTTGTTATAATGTCGTCAATAAATTTATACATGAATGGTATTTGAAAGGGTAAATCAACGATAACGCTGCCTAATACATAGTCAAGAACGATCACTGCTGAAATATGACTCAATGGAGAACCCATAGGAATACCAAATACTTGTTTGTAATACTCACCACCGAAGCTGAAATGAGTTGAATCAAGAATAAAACTAGAAAGCTGTAGAAAATTATTTTGTTAGATTTTTGTGTGAAGTTTTATTTTCTCCCACTTCATCTTTATTATATCCACAATGAGATCATCTGTTATATTGGTAAACAACGAATTGACGTCAAATAAAATGAGTTTATATCCAACTGGTAAATTCACTCCTTTCATTACGTTAACGAAGGAAAACGTATTTTTTATGTTATAGTACGTTACAGTCATGACAAAAGGCCCCTGTTAAAGTACTGCTAAGAAACTTAGAAATGACATAAGTTATAGAATTAACTGAACTTACTATTGGTCTGAGTGGGGTTATAATTTTGTATTTATTAGGGAGACAATAGAGTTCCGGACATGTTGCGAAGAGCACCGCAGTTGCGGCGGTGTCCGGATCTTCTCCTCGGACCTTGAAAATCCGGGAGAGGGCCACGTGTAGGCGTCGCGCCGGCTCGTATCCATATCCACAGCTGGTCTCCAAGGTAAAGAGCCTCTAGTCGATTGGATAATGTAGGTAAGGGAAGTCGGCTAATTGGATCCGTAACTTCGGGATAAGGATGGGCTCTGAGGATTGAGGTGTGTCGGGCTTGGCGGGGAAGCGGGTCGCGGCTAACGTACCGGGCCTGGGCGAGGTGAACCGTTCGCTTGCGAAACGTCGGATCCGAGCTCGGTCCCGCGTCATGGCCTCCCGCGGAACTGTCAAGCTGCGAGACCTCGGAACGACCGAAGGGTCGAGCCGGGTAATCTCTTCGACCGCCATTTAACAATCACCTCAGAAGTGGCACGGATCGGGGGAATCCGACTGTCTAATTGAAACAAAGCATTGCGATGGCCTCTGCGGGTGTTGACGCAATTTGATTCCTGCCCAGTGCTCTGAATGTCAACGTGAAGAAATTCAAAGAAGCGCGGGTAAACGGCAAGAGTAACTATGACTCTCTTAACCACTCTCTTTGGTGTAGAACAACTGTGGCTCTTTCTCGATCTGTCTCTTGAGATGGGTCGGGGGTGTGTCACTGGTTGAACAGAGTAGCCTCCACGTTGACCTCACCGGATACGGTATGCTTACATCAGCTTGCTGGTGGGAGGATGTCGTGACGAATCTCTGGCTCACCCCACCTCACCCATCCTTTTCTACCTTTCGGGGACTCAGCCGCAAGTACGTTGGGAAAGCAAGACGGGTCCTCAAAAATGTTTTCCAAGCGGTTCTGTCAGTGCAAGGGGGGCAGCCCCTCCCACGTACCTCTGTTCAGCCATATGGCGGCAGAACCGTCTTTTTTGGCAGAAGGTTCTTCTGGGCAAGGGGTTACCAGCCCCTCGTTCAATTATTAATGTTGATCGTTTTACAGTTAAAAAGCCTCGGATAAACCGCCGTGAGTCACAGCCCGGCAGATCAACTAACGTTCCAGATGTCTCGCAGCAGCCCAGGAGGAAAGCCAGCCAAGATGGTGGTGATCCAGTGGAGGTGGTGCTCGACTTCAGATGCCCTGACTGTGGGTTAACCTTCGCCACTCGACGGGGAGTAGGTGTCCATAGACGCCAAATGCACAAGGAGGAGGCCAACAGGGACCTCGAGGAGCCTTCCAAAAAGGTCAGATGGGGTGACAAGGAACTAATGAGCATGGCAAAGCTGGGGACGCGCTTGATCAAGGAAGGCGAAAAGTTCAAGAAGTACTTTGATGGCAGGACACAAGAGTCCATCAAGGGGGTAAGAAGGCGTGCCGATTTTAAGCAAATGGTAACTAATGCAATAGCCAAACTCAATGCCATGGGTAACGAAAGTTCCCCTGACGACAGTAGTGATGAGAATAGCGGGGAACAAGGGGGGACCGAGGATGCCATGACCAAAATACAGCAGCTCGCGGATGAGCTGTTTGACACTGACACATATAAATGTGTCAGACTTGTCTCCATTGCAAGGAGAGCCATAGAGGGGACACCAATAGGGGACCAGCTGACTGCGTGGGTAAAGGAAACCTTTCCACAGGAAGACCAAGGTCAGCTGATAACCCCTGGACTTGACGGGCAAATCCGAAGATGAACCGGGGTTGTCGACGTCCAGACAATACCCAAATCTCTAGGAAGAGACCTCGCCGTCAACAATTTGCCAAAGTCCAAACTCTGTGGCATCGAGATAGGGCAGCTGCTGTAAAATTGGTTATTGAAGGGAAGAAGAGAATTACACACACGCTCCGAAAAATGTGCCAGTATTGGGTCCCGATAATGGAGGCACCGTCCGTCCCTTTTGGGTCGCTGGGTGATCGAACGCCTATTCATAGGCTTAGATGGCTCTGGGGTCCGATTGTGGTGGAAGAGGTGGATAAATGCAAGCTGAAGACGAAAACCTCCTCGGAAATGGATGGAATCACGGCGACAGACTGGCACAGAGTACCGACAAAGCTGAGAGCGCTCTTCTTCAACCTTGTCATGGTAAATGGTAGTTTTCCCGACGAGCTCTTGAGGGGTCGAACAGTTTTTATACCAAAAACTGCATCTCCCACTAGTCCATCAGAATACAGGCCTCTCACGATCTCCTCCGTCATCGTCAGGCAGATGCACAAGATCTTATCTGCCAGACTGAGGGATGCGGAGTGGGTTGATGAGATGCAAAGGGCATTTCGAGCAGCCGATGGGACCTCGGCACTATTGGACAGCATCATACATGATGCTCGGGCAGGCCTCAACCAATGTCATATCGCAGTACTGCGCAGGACTTATCAAAATGCCAAAACTACCTTTAAAATTGGCAAACAAATCTCTGCTGACGTGAAGCCAGATTGCGGTGTGAGACAAGGAGACCCCCTCTCTCCAATGTTGTTCAATATAGTGTTTAAATAGATACTCGAAGCCATACCTGAAGAAATAGGTTACAGGATTAATGGCTCGAGGGTCTCCGCTCTTGCTTTTGCCGATGACATGGTATTAATAACATCTACACGTCACGGAATGAAGTCCGCTCTCCGAGAGGTGGAAGAGGCCGCTCTGAAGGTTGGATTAGGACCTAATCCCAAGAATTGCTCTGTGCTCTCTCTGGTACCTAAATTGGTAATCTGAACAAAATAAAGGTGGCCGCAGAGGAAGCCTTTGAGATTGGTGGGGTAAGGATAGAACAGATGTCCGTCCTCAAAAGGTACCTGGGGGCGGAATTCGACTCTGAGGGGCTCGTCATGGTAGAGAAGGACTTGGGGTCCCTGCTCGAACGGGTGGGTAAGGCGCCGCTGAAGCCTCAGCAGCGCGTGGAGATCTTACGCACGTTCATTCAGCCAAGACTCTATTATGGTCTCGTCCGCGGCTCAATTACTGCTGGCCGTTTGAAGAATATGGATAAGCAAATGGGGAAGCACGTGAGAAAATGGTTGTGGCTTCCTCATGATGTGGCCTTGGGTTATTTCCATGCACCAGTGAGAGAGGGTGGTTTAGGATTACTTACCAGCTATGATTACATTAATCCCCACACTCATACTTAAGAGACTATGTAACCTTGAGAACTCTCTCTACCTTCCTGCGGCGAAACTCTTCGAAACACCTCTCATTCAAAATGAAATTAAATTGGCGAAAAGAATGTTACGTAGATATAACATACCCATTGGTGTTAAGAGTGAGCCAACAGGAAGGTACTGGGCCCAAGTGCTTCATAATGCTGTTGACGGACGAGAAGTGGCTGGATGTGATGGGGCGCCACCCTCCGATATGTGGGTGCGCAGAACAGCAGATGCTGTGCCTGGCAGGGATTTCGTGCAGCATTGCCATGTACGAGTAAACTGCCTACATACCCGAATCAGAACAACTCGTGGAAGCAGAAGGGCCGCGCAGGACATCATGTACAGGGCTGGCTGTAGAAGATCGGAGACAGCCACCCATGTTATACAGTCATGTCATAGGACCCATGGCGGGAGAAAAAAAGGCATGATGCAATTGAAAAGTCGGTGGCGAGGTTCCTACAAGATGAAAACTGGCCAGTAGAAAGAGAAAAAGTATATCAAACAAATGAAGGTAAAAGGAAACCTGATCTAGTTGCATGGAGGGGAGGAAAGTGCTGTGTCTTGGATGCGCAGATAGTTTCCGGTGGTGGAAATCTTAGCTGGAAACACAGAGAAAAGATGAGCTACTCTAAAAATAACAGAGAACTTAAGAATAAAATTCTAGAAAGAGCAAGCTGCGATAGCATCGATTACTCCTCGATAACTATCACTTGGAGGGGCATCTGGAGTAAGGAGTCACATGAGATGTTGAAAAACATGGGAGTAAGTGACCTAGACCTCAGCAGCTTAACAACTAGAGTCCTACAGGGGTTCCACACCACATGGACCCGCTTCAATAGGATGGCCACCATGGCTGTAGACCCCGGGTGAGAGCGAGCACTGGAAAATATAAACAGGAGTTAACCGTCCTCAAAAACATCGGCAAGCAACAAGGTCTTAAGGTGCGGATGTGGCGCGATTGTGAGAGAAGCCGAAACGAAAATCAGTGTAGTGCAATGAAGAACCGTACGAGGAGGCCCAACCTGAACATCGTAGACGTTTTTGGACGGAGGAAGAGGTTGAGACTATGGCACATGCTGAGGCTGCATACGATGGGCAAAACCTGCTTGACCACCTTGCTCAGGTAACAGGTAGGACTAAGGAGGCCTGTCGAAAAAAACGATACGCTATGGAGTATCGTAATCTTGTTGAGCGGTTCCAGCAGGAGAGAATCCATGAGACGGCCTCACCTGTTGCTTCGCCTGATGCCTCGGAATCATCCAGATTTGTGCAGTCGCCTCTTTCAGAGCGGCCTCCGCCTGCGTCTCCTGACACGTGGCTCGGCCCTAATATGGCACAATCATCGCCAATTGGCATGTCCATGGCTGGCCCTTCAGCATCCCCCCTTCACCTCCTGATCCGAATGGGCACCCAAATGACGTTTCTATATCGATGGAGGATGTATTTGCTGCCGAGCACCCGGAAATTGTTGCATTAAACCGAGATCCAGTTAAAAAGAGGCTGGTAGAGATATGTTCTCAGCTCGAAGACGTACATGACATAGAGCTTGCTCGGCAGATTGTATTGGGCGTTCCGGGATTTAGGGATACTCTGGATGTTTGGACGGAACGGCTCTGCACTGAGTTTGGCAGGGGTCAGACTAAACCGAGAGGGGCTTGGCGCCGCCGGTGCGGTGAGCCTGAACAGGGGGAGGAGTGTTGCGCAGTACCAACGGGCGCAACTTTTGTTTACGAAAACAAGCGAGCCCTCGCCGAGGAAATCATCGATGGCCTAGACCCCGCCGCGCCCGAGAAGTGCCCTCCGATGCTGATATCGAAAACACTCTCAGGGCAGTGATGGGAGGAGAGTCGATGGATGATTCTGGTCCTCCGTCGTTCCCCCTGTCCTGACAAACACGACATGTACCTCCCGATCACGTCGGAGGACATTTTGACTGTGCAAACAGTTATTAAAACTAAGAGGCGCTACGGGAGGGGGTTCACGGTGATCTCGTTAGATCTTAAAAAAGCTTTTGACACGATCTCGCATTCGAGCGTGTTGAGAGCCTTACGCAGGTTCAGGGTGGACGAAAAGACGGTCAATTTTGTGAGATCTAATCTGGTTGATGGACAAACAACTGTATCATGTCTTGGTCGGGAAGTATGTGAAATCAAAATCGGGAGAGGCGTCAAGCAGGGAGATCCGCTGTCACCCATTTTATTTAATTGCGTCCTAGACGAGTTGATGGCGGAATTAAGAACTAAAAAGGGAGTAACCCTCAACAACATATCTATCCCTGTTCTAGGATACGCCGACGACCTCATCCTGATGGCCGATAATATATCCGATGCGCAGAGGCTCCTCGGACTCTCAATAAAATTTTTTGAGAGCAGGGGTTTACATCTCAACGTTGACAAGTGCAGGTCCCTTACAATGGGCGTTGTGCCGTCCAAAAAAAAAGTATACTGCAATACAAGACCCATATTTTATGTCAACGCTAAACCGATCCCACCTGTTACAATGGAGAATGCATTCAAGTATCTGGGATCGAAGTACACTGCGGCAGGAATAGTCAAATGCTCCGTGGCTGCTTTGGACGGCCAACTTTGTAACATCATGCGTGCCCCGCTCAAGCCTGCACAGAAGTTCCTCCTCATTAAGGCCTTTTTGATTCCCCGTTACATACATTCTATGCAGAGTCCAGCCGTTCACTTAAAGACCTTAAAGGAAGCTGATCGCAGGATAAGACGAGCTGTAAAGAAAATACTGCACTTGCCACTCCAGACTGCCGACTCTGCCATATATGCCCCATGTAGAATGGGAGGTCTGGGGGTCTTCTCGTTTTCTAAGAAGATCCCAATTATTATGGAGGGAAGGCTACGCCGACTATCAGGGATATCGGGGGAGATTGACGGAGTTCTTGAAGAGGCTGCTACGTGGCGATCGCGGATTAACCGTTTGATAAGCCGCAGGACTCCTACTACTGCACAGGTCGATGTAGAGAACAGAGACAACTTGAACATCAGTTACTACGGTGGAGGGACGAAGCAGGCCTCCGCCGATTCAACCTCAAATGCGTACATCGATAATCCCCCCCGATATTGGAGGGGAGGAGAATACGTTAAGGGCCATACAACTACGCTTCAACGTCCTCCCCACACGTGGCCTTCCGTACAACCCTCCGGACCAGCGTAAGTGCAGAGCTGGTGACGGCAGAGTCGAAAGCTTGTCTCACGTCTTGCAGAAGTGCTCCCTGGGTCATACAGCAAGAATAAGACGCCACAACTTCGTCGTTAAGCGGCTGGTGGGGATGGCTGTAAAGAGGGGATGGAGAGTCGAAGAGGAGCCTCATATAAGGGATACCAGGGGTATACTGAAAAAGCCGGATGTTGTCGCGATCAAGGGTTCCGTGTGTGTGATTGTGGATGTGGGCGTGTCCTGGGAGACCCCTTGGTCTCTCTCCGAGTCATATGCCGCGAAAAAGGCGATTTACAACCAACCGGAATTCGTCGACGCGGTCGGCTTGCGGTATCCGGGCTGTGAAGTTCGTGTGCTGCCCCTGGTGATCGGCGCGAGGGGCTTTTGGTGCCGCGAGAGTGTCGAGGTTTTGGAGGTGCTCGGCGTGAATAGCAGGGCAAATCGCCAGGAGATCGTGCACACAGTCCTGAGGGGAAGCTGGTCAATCCATCACGACTTCAATAGATTCGTCGCGAGTTGACCCTGTGCGGCGCGCTGGTGGTCATAATTGTGCGCGACCACGGGCAAGATCTGCCGTGGAAAAGCTCTCTGTGCGTGAGAAAAAAAGGTGCGGGAGTGTGTTCGTTTTCATCTATGTCGGGTCTGCCTTTTTTGGGCATTTTGTCTTTTACAATTTTAATATCTGTTGTATATAATATCTATTTGCTGTTTTATCTTTAGCAGAAGGCACACAATAAATTAATCTGAATTGTGTAACTCAATTTAACGAAAAAAAAAAAAATAAGTGTTTATAAGTGTG
The DNA here is from genome assembly GCA_030704895.1 of Henosepilachna vigintioctopunctata. Taxonomy (NCBI): domain Eukaryota; kingdom Metazoa; phylum Arthropoda; class Insecta; order Coleoptera; family Coccinellidae; genus Henosepilachna; species Henosepilachna vigintioctopunctata. The sequence continues at coordinate 242,903 of JARQZJ010000111.1, read as the reverse complement.
TTTATCTAGAATAAAATTATTTAAAACTAGAAAAAAAAAATTTTTTAAATATAAAATGATTGAATAATCTAAATAAAAAAAAAATAAAAAATTAAAAAAAGTTTCTATAGTTAAATTGAGAAATACGACCTTCTGTTTTATGACTGACTCAAGATGTACTGATGGTTTATAATTGTATTAATGTTCATATTGAATTCTGGCTGCTGCGTCAGCCTGATCACACTTCTGACATTTCATGTACATGTACTTTGATCAATAAAGAGTTACTTTAGCCAAATGCCTCGTCATCTAATTAGTGACGCGCATGAATGGATTAACGAGATTCCCACTGTCCCTACCTACTACTTATACAGTTTGTAGATAAAGTCAGGATCATGTTGATCAGAAAATCGAATAAGGTTCGTTGAAATATTAGCAATTTGGCATCTCAAGTTATTCTTACACTGTTCAGGTACCCTTTCAGCTATACTTTCAGTCTCGGCTAAAAAGTTTTTCAATTTTTTGTCTCTTCTCGGACAACGGACACTGAATTTCGGACTCAACGACAGAAAATTTTGTACGTCCTAAGGAATCTGCGTATTTGAGATATTCTTGTATTGTAATTTACCAATATTTTTAAGAGTTATATTTTAGAATTTCATTTTACAGTTCATCACTCTTTCATTATACTCCTCTTATAAAATTTTCGGGATTTTTTCACTCAGCTGGTTCTCTGCCAGGGTTATTACGCTTTTGCACAAGGTTATATTCCTGCAAGTTAAATTTTTTCTAATACGTGTGGTGGATTACCCTTCACATTTGAGCATTGTCTTTGGCTTTGCTGGCCTTGTGGATGAGCTCAATGTTCCTTGTCGCAGTCCAGAAAAATCCGGTAGTAGGTAGTGTGACGAGAATCCACGTAGCACGTAGCGAAGAAACAATCCGGTCGTAGGTAGCATAATGAGAATCCAGGTAGCACAGGTGAAGACAATATCCGGTCGTAGGTAGTATAATGAGAATCCAGGTAGCACGTAGAGAAGACAAAATTGGGGCGTACGTAGAAAAATGAATATCCAGGTAGCACGTACCGAAGGAAAAATCCGGTCGTAGGTATTATAATGAATATCCTACCCGGATATTCATTATAATACCAGCACGTAGTGAGAAAGAAATCTGATCGTAGGTAGTATAACGAAAATACAAGTAGCACGTATTGAAGAAATAATCTGATCGTAGGTAGCATAGTGGAAATTCAAGTAGCACGTAGCGAATGAAAAAACCGGACGTAGGTAGTAGAATGAAAATACAGGTAGGACGTAGTGAAGAAAAAATCTAGTTGTTGGTAGTACATTGAAACTCAATGTAGCGGAAAAATTCGGTAATAGGTAGTAAAATGAGAATTCAAGTAGTACTTCTAAAGAAAAAATTCAGTCGTAAATAGTGAAAATAGAATCCAGGTAACACGTGTGAAGAAAGAATCCGGTAGTCGATAGTGAAATGAGAATTTAGGTAGTAAGTAGTGAAGAAAAAATCCGGTAAAAGGTGATGAAATGAGAATTCAGGTAGTACGGAGTGAAGAAAAAACCCGGTCGTAGGTGGTATTATGAAAATCCAGGTAACACGTAAAGGAGAAAAAATTCAGTCATAAATATTTTTATGAGAATTCAGGTAGTACGTAGTGAATAGAAAATTCGGTAATAGGCAATAAAATGGGAATCCAGGTAGCACGTAGTGAAGAAACAATACGGTCATATATAATATTAATAATAATAATATAATTTTATTGAGAAACATTCCTTACATAGTAAAATTACATTCATTTCAATTGATAAATAATTACAACTAAGAGAAATGCTCTCAAAAGGACCGAATTCAGTTTGGAGTCTGATCTTCCATTCAGCCCTCGAGCAAAAATATTGTTTCATACAAAAATCTTGGTTAAATTCATATTTACAGTAATATACAATTTTGATTGAAAAGAAAAGACAATGAAAATTTCCTCAGAGATATTAAACATTTGAGACAATTTCACATGGTGAAGAACATTAGCGTTAAAAGATATACAAATATATGATACAAAAAATTGATTCAAATATTATTGCCTACATCCGAATCATCGAAGTACTCTGACACACTATAGTACGCCTTTGTTAAGAGCAGAGATTCAACTCTCCTCTTAAACAAATGAGCTTTCAGTACTTTCAAATTCGATGGTAAATGGTTGGAAATTTTAATGCTCTGACAATAGAGAGAGTGCTCAAATTTAGCTGTTTTATGCATAGGAATAAGTAGCACATCCCTGTTTCTTGGTGAATACTCATGATTACTATTCAATTTAATGAACCTTTCTTCATTTTCTTTAACATATAACAAAAATAGGTAGCATAATGAGATTCCAGGTAGCAAGTGGTGAAGAAACAATCCGGTGGTAGGTAGCATAATGAGAATCCAGGTAGCACGTTGTGAAAAAACAATCCGGTCGTTGGTAGCATAATGAGAATCCAGATAGCACGTAGTGAAGAAGCAATCCGGTCGAAGGTATCATAGTGAAAATCCAGGAAGCACGTAGTAAAGAAACAATGCGGTTTTAGGTAGCATAATGAGAATCCAAGTAGCAAGTAGTGCAGAAACCATCCAGTCGTAGGTAGCATGATGAGAATCCAGGTAGCACGTAGTGGAGAAACCATCCGGTGGTAGGTAGCATAATGACAATCCAGATAGCAAGTAGTGAAGGAACAATCCGGTCATAGGTAGCATGATGAAAATCCAGGTAGCACGTAGTAAAGAAACAAGGCGGTTGTAGGTAGCATAATGAGAATCCAGGTAGCACGTAGTGAAGAAACCATCCAGTCGTAGGTAGCACAATGAGAATCCAGGTAGCACGTAGTGAAGAAACAATCCGGTCGTAGGTAGCATAATGAGAATCCAGGTAGCACTTAGTGAAGAAACCATCCGGTCGTAGGTAGCATAATGAGAATCCAGGTAGCACGTAGTGAAGAAACCATCCAGTCGTAGGTAGCATAATGCGAATCCAGGAAGCACGTAGAAAGAAACAATCCCGTCGAAGGTAGCATAATAAGAATCCGGGTAGCACGTAGTGAAGAAACAATCCGGTGGTAGGTAGCATAATGAGAATCCAGGTAGCACGTAGTGAAGAAACCATCCGGTCGTAGGTAGCATAATGCGAATCCAGGAAGCACGTAGAAAGAAACAATCCCGTCGTAGGTAGCATAATAAGAATCCGGGTAGCACGTAGTGAAGAAACAATTCGGTGGTAGGTAGCTTAATGAGAATCCGGGTAGCACGTAGTGAAGAAACTATACCGTGGTAGGTAGCTTAATGAGAATCCAGGTAGCACGTTGTGAAGAAACAATCCGGTGGTAGGTAGCTTAAAGAGAATCCAGGTAGCACGTAGTGAAGAAACTATCCGGTGGTAGGTAGCTTAATGAGGATCCAGGTAGCACGTAGTCAAGAAACTATCCAGTGGTAGGTAGCTTAATGAGAATCCAGGTACCACGTAGTGAAGAAACTATTCGGTAGTAGGTAGCTTAATGAGAATCCAGGTAGCACGTAGTGAAGAAACAATTCGGTCGAAGGTATCATAGTGAAAATCCAGGAAGCACGTAGTAAAGAAACAATGCGGTTTTAGGTAGCATAATGAGAATCCAAGTAGCAAGTAGTGCAGAAACCATCCAGTCGTAGGTAGCATGATGAGAATCCAGGTAGCACGTAGTGGAGAAACCATCCGGTGGTAGGTAGCATAATGACAATCCAGATAGCAAGTAGTGAAGGAACAATCCGGTCATAGGTAGCATGATGAAAATCCAGGTAGCACGTAGTAAAGAAACAAGGCGGTTGTAGGTAGCATAATGAGAATCCAGGTAGCACGTAGTGAAGAAACCATCCAGTCGTAGGTAGCACAATGAGAATCCAGGTAGCACGTAGTGAAGAAACAATCCGGTCGTAGGTAGCATAATGAGAATCCAGGTAGCACTTAGTGAAGAAACCATCCGGTCGTAGGTAGCATAATGAGAATCCAGGTAGCACGTAGTGAAGAAACCATCCAGTCGTAGGTAGCATAATGCGAATCCAGGAAGCACGTAGAAAGAAACAATCCCGTCGAAGGTAGCATAATAAGAATCCGGGTAGCACGTAGTGAAGAAACAATCCGGTGGTAGGTAGCATAATGAGAATCCAGGTAGCACGTAGTGAAGAAACCATCCGGTCGTAGGTAGCATAATGCGAATCCAGGAAGCACGTAGAAAGAAACAATCCCGTCGTAGGTAGCATAATAAGAATCCGGGTAGCACGTAGTGAAGAAACAATTCGGTGGTAGGTAGCTTAATGAGAATCCGGGTAGCACGTAGTGAAGAAACTATACCGTGGTAGGTAGCTTAATGAGAATCCAGGTAGCACGTTGTGAAGAAACAATCCGGTGGTAGGTAGCTTAAAGAGAATCCAGGTAGCACGTAGTGAAGAAACTATCCGGTGGTAGGTAGCTTAATGAGGATCCAGGTAGCACGTAGTGAAGAAACTATCCAGTGGTAGGTAGCTTAATGAGAATCCAGGTACCACGTAGTGAAGAAACTATTCGGTAGTAGGTAGCTTAATGAGAATCCAGGTAGCACGTAGTGAAGAAACAATTCGGTGGTAGGTAGCATAGTGAGAGTACAGGTAGCACGTAGTGAAGAAAAATCCAGTGGTAGGTAGCATAATGAGAATCCAGGTAGCACGTTGTGAAGAAACAATCCGGTGGTAGGTAGCATAATGAGAATACAGGTAGCACGTAGAAAGAAACAATCCGGTCGTAGGTAGCATAAAGAGAATCCAGGTAGCACGTAGTGAACAAATTATCCGGTGGTAGGTAGCATAATGAGAATCCAGGTCGCACGTTGTGAAGAAACAATCCGGACGTAGGTAGCATAATGAGAATCCAGGTAGCACGTTGTGAAGAAACAATCCGGTGGTAGGTAGCTCAATGAGAATCCAGGTTGCACGTAGTGAAGAAACTATCCGGTGGTAGGTAGCTTAATGAGAATCCAGGTCGCACGTTGTGAAGAAACAATCCGGACATAGATAGCATAATGAGGATCCAGGTAGCACGTAGTGAAGAAAAAATACGGTTCACGTTATTGAAGAAAATTCCGGTAGTAGGTAGTATAATGAAAATCCAGAAAGAACGAAGTGAAGAAACAAACCGGTCGTAGGTAGCGTAATGAGAATCCAAGTAGCACGTCGTGAAGAAAAAATCCAGTTCAAGTTAGTGAAGAAAATTGCGGTAGTAGATAGTGTAATGAAAATCCAGGTAGCACGTAGTGAAGAACAAATCCAGTTCAAGGTAGTGAAGAAAAATCAGGTGGTAGGTATTATAATGAAAATCTTGTCAGCACGTAGCAAAAACGTTTGTATCTATGCCACTTGTGGACACAAGACTATAAGAAGTATATACAAAGAATCAATACACGCTCAATGTATATTATGGACTTCTCAATATGGAGTATTAGTATGGATGTGTAATTCTGCCCAAATGTCACTTTTGCCCAAATTCATCTCTTGCGTGCAAGCATTTATTGCTCATAAATATAATTTTCATGATTTTTCAACATTTTTTGTAAGTATCTGAAGATATTGTTTCCGGATGTGAATCAAATACATCCAGTCTTGTGAAATTTTCTACATCTAAAACACGTTTATTACTTTCATGCTGTCTTGTTTTGTCCAACGCGGGAGTTCTAGATCTTGAATGAAAGTTCTTTATTCTTGATTCTTCCGTTCATTCTAAATATATTTGGATGTTTAAAACACCATTTGGTGTCATCACCCTACTCAACTGAAGTCGAACTATACTTCAGAATCGAAATTGCTTTGATATAAGTTCTGATATAAATTCACGGAAGTTGTTTTAGTCGCGTCAATGAATACATGAAACAGGCAATCTTCGGAAGTCCTCAAGAACAGTTCCGATTTTGATGAATTTTTTTTTCATTTCGTTTTTTTATATTGATCGAAATCAGAAACCTCTTAGAGCGGAGACGGAACTATACTATAAAAATTCAGTTTGATCTCTATTTTTTTGTAAAAATATCTCCATTTATCAATTGTTTTGTAACAAATAGTTGTCACAAAAAAGTTTTCAACAATAATTTGATATCAAAATAAAAAAAAACATTTATGTTTTACCTGCATACGCTACAAATACTTATTTTTCCTTACACATATGTGGACGAGGATCCCTTTAGTATATTTTTCTTAATTTTATTTTCGATGTTCCCTTCTTTCACTAATGTGTTAAGTAATGTCAAGGCGATTTTCTCTACCAATTTTCTGAACAGAATTATTCAACTAAAGAACCAGCGCATTCGTATATATATATATATATATATATATATATATATATATATATATATATATATATATATATATATATATATATATATATATATATATATATATATATATATATATATATATATATATATATATATATATATATATATATATATATATATATAATATTTAACGTTACTCATAGGAGTAACTGCACGCTTCGTCAAGTTTTGAGTATTAATTTTTTTTACTTACAGTGAATTATTATCAGTGTGAATTATTTATAATGATAATTCTTATCGGAGTGAATACTGTATATCAGCATAATGCAGAAGATGTTTATTAATAAATTAATACATATAAATATAATTAATAATTTATACACTCTGAAATTTAATTAGTAAATAGTAACTTAATATCAGTAACTATTAAATGAGGACGTCAGTACCGAGTGCATTACTGAACCTTGATGAACATTTATCAAAAAAATTACTTTAATTTACAGATAAATCAGTAAAACATTTTCAAGATTTTGAATTGTTCAAATTCTTATTTTTATAGAAGGAGGAACAAGGCGCTGTAAATTTTACAGAAAACGTTTCCTGTATTTGCGAACTAGGTGAAAATATAAATGTTCCAAGTACCTCAACTCAAGTTCAGGAAGAATTGACTGAAGTGACTCGGGGACTGCCAACATCGAGAACAACAGCAATACATTTGAGAAATAATGAACATTTCAATTTTCTTGATAGCGGAAAATTCCTCTTTTGATTGGACCAAAATTGTTTCATTCGCACTGAATCATTATTTTCAGAAAGGAAAGTCAAGCAACACCAGAATATTTCTGTTGTTACTTCTCATCATACGAAGAATAATTTACTTGACCTTTTCAAGAATGAAAGACATGAATCTTCTACGCCTCTTCTTTTGAGGATTGATTCAGCGAGTGACTTGAGATCTGTGAGAGCAAAATGCCATCGGACTTGTTATGCAGATATCTAAAACAGAATAATACACCAGAAATAACAATTGATCCACGAACCGTTAATACAAATGACGCTATGGATCAATAATTCATTATGTTGACGATAATCCCGATGGTCAGTTTTCTTTGAAAGAGAACGAAAATATTAGAAAAAATCAAGGAGGTGGCAGATTTAATCCACACAAACCTCTGTAAAAAAATTTTCAATAATAATAATTATCCTGGTTGTGATAAAATGTACTCTGAAACAGAATTGATGGATGTAATTCATCAATCATTGAAGTTATTACTCAATGAAATTATAAAAAAGAACAGGAGGGAAAAAATGTCGATAATGAAGTCGACAAAAGAACAACGTCAATCGCACATGCAATTATGTCTGCTGCGAGACCACGTTTTTTTTTTTCATCCCTTCAAATTGGCTTGAGTGTAACATTACACAGAAAATTTGATTACACGGATTAATACATGAAGATTTTTTTACAAAAAAAAAAGAAACAAAAATGAATTTTTTATATAAATGTCGTTGATATTGTTTGAACAATATAAATAGTTCCGTCCCTGCTCTGAGAGGTTTATGATTTTGAATAATATAAAAAAAACAAAATTAAAAAAAAAAAATCATCAAAATCGGAGCTGTTCTTGACGGGCTTCATTGACGCGACTTTTTCCTGGGTAGCTCATCCATTGACCTACTGTTTTCTTGTTTTCATTATTATCTGCAATATTCCAGGTTTTTGTGGTATGAGTTTATGTGAATACATAACTCATATTCCTTTTTTTGAACCACACGTTGGAATGACGTGAGTCTAATTCTGTTCGATATGCAACCCTGAATTCTACCCTGTTTTTAGACTTGTATACGACTCTAGTTACTATTTTACAGTTTCCAATTTCGTCATTAATATTTTAGCTTGTGCTCTCCGACACGTCTTGAAGCAAAACATTGGACCCACATGGCATCACCGTATTCCCTGTTCAATCTTGCGACATAACTTCGTCACACACCGTCATCCCCTTTAACGTAACTCTCTGAGCAAGCGACAGTTTGATGGCTCAACAAGGGTTGGAAATGCGGGCAAGAATATCTCGGTTGTCTCCCGTATGATGTACGTACATATTTGTGTTGTCGCCCCTGGAGGGATGAGCAGAGATTATCGTATATTTTTTCACATGCATAGCCGCTTTATCATATGATTTATCTTGATTGGTTGACGTGGTGAATACAAGGAATCATTTAGAAAATTCCGATAAACCTCTGGAAGTTTTCATGTGGGAATAAAAATCGGTTGAAAATATTTTTGTTTTGGCGAAATATTCAATACTCACAGTGTTCATCTCGTCGAACAAATTTCAGATATTATCACGGCTAACATAATCGACAGACGATTTTTCGATAGAAATAACAGCTGAAATAATACCCACATGAAGGGTTTGATTTTCGTTGCTTCGAATCTTTCGTCTATCGGTTTGATCTGCGCCTGCACAATAGCGCCTCACCTAATATTAATGCAAACATGATTGTAAGTTTTTTTGAATATTTGATGAATAATGAAATATAATTTTGGTGATCTGTTACATCTGTAATTGTTTCCATTCTGATGCCCCTTGACATTTCGAAATTTCACAAAAATCTAACAGTCTTCAAAAAAATAAACTATGTCATCATGCGACAGGGTTTTGCTCAACAAACTGTGAACATTCGAGTTTCGTACTTTTATGCTCGACACCACTCGACAGGTACTCAAAACATCGAAGCATTCATTTATTTGCCATGTTCTTTAAAGATTCTGTTTCTTTAATTTTCGGAGATTTCATAATTTTTTGAGAGGATATTGATCAATATTAATGGGAAAAATGTGGAAACTGCGAAATCATTCTCATTTCTTCACATTTCAAATAATTTCCATCGATATTTTTGTGAGCATTCATCATAGTGAAGAAGCTGGAATATTTCAGATTTGAATATCATTTCAAGAGGCTTCATTCATTATTCAATGAACACACGAATGAATTTTGTTTATGTTTCGCCTTTCGAATTTGAACGAAGACAAAACGCGAACATTCTGGCCCTTGATTGATAATTGATTTTATCGAAATCATTGCGCCTACAAATGATGAAATTAAGAAAACATTGAATTTGAGCTTCTATTCTGTTAATTGCAATTTTGTCTACACATCTTCACGTATTATCTTCTTTCTTTCATAATTCTTATTCATCGTTTTCGTTTTCGGTAAATTTTTAGTTTGATGAACTCTGTCGTTAAATGAGAAATCTCTATCATCTGATATCGTTTGATATTCATTATGTAGCAAAATTTATTCGACAGTCAAAGCCATTGCTCCACCTTTCAACAACTTCTGTAAGTTGTTTGGAGATGGAGTCAACTCTTGTCAAATACACTGTTGATTTGTCATATTTTCCAACGTATAATAATACATGAATATTCTGCGTATATTTGCATGCTTCCATCTTCTCCAACCAGGCGAAATGAAACTGAAATAGAATTACCTACATTCTTGAAAACCTATCTCCGTTTATTGTTTCATCAAGAAATTTAATTTTTTATATGACGCCTCATTCGTTCGTGTAATGCTCAATAAATTCAACATTCTTTTACGTATGATACTCATAATTATTATTAAATGAAGATAAAGCGAGTCGTATTCGCTTCTTCATATATATTCAACAATTGAATTGATGGGATTAAAATGAATGAATGAAATTAAATAATCGCCCATAACGTCAAATAAAAAGATTCGCAGAATGACATTATTGATATATTGTGAAATATATGCCAGTTATGCTAAAAAGTAATAGAACTGTCTACTTATCGATTGGAGTCAATCATTTCATTCGCCTTAGTCTGCAAGAATTCTGCTGAAAAATTAACGTCTCAGGGCAAATTTGTTCAAAAGAGGAATAAACCTAAAAATGTTTCATTCGATTTTCTCGTAACTCATTCAGAAAATTTGTTGGCGCAGTCAAAAATTACGGTACCTACCATCGAATTTCCATCTGAAATTTTTTCGTTCAGAAAGTAATCGAATAATAAAAGAGTACGAATTTATTTTAAATATCACATCCACCCAAAAATAGATAAAACGAATAAATCGATAAAAAGATTCTACATGTTACAGACTGCTCAATCAATGCTTCGTTATTCATGATATAACTGAAAGAATGACAATTTCGTTGAGGCTTTCGCGGGCAGTCGTTGAACTAGTGTTGTCCTGCTACGGGTCTAAGGGCCGTGGTTGGTTGGAGTTTCTTCCTAACGTTTCGCTAGCACGAGTGGCGAGCTTCTCGTGGTCGTTCCATTTCTGATTCTGGAAGTAGACTGAAGTTTAATTTACTGTTGTTCAGTAAGACCAGAACCAGGGCAAAACTAGTTCATCTGGAAGAATGTTGTATATATCTATATTTTTTGCACTAATATCTTTGATCCCCATTTCACTTAGTCCTCTATGACAAATGTTATTCTTATTTTCATTCTATAACGTTTCGAGTGTCAAGTTTCTTCGAAGTCATATATGCAGTATTTCTCCTGTGTAGTCATATCTGCCCATGCTAAATAATGACTCCATATGAATCTGAAGTTTTTATCTGAAGTCACGACTGTATTGAGTATAAATTGTTCGATATAACAATGTAGAGAAACTTTGAGGGAGGTCTTGATTTGAGCCTTGATTTGCGTGAATGATTCGTGAAATGTATTCGTGAATATATTTACTAAGGATACTGAACGATATAATAATAAAACAACTATACACTGTAACTATCGGAAACCTGCTGAAACAATGGATAGATGGGGATGTCATGTCACTCATACACAGAAAACATGATTTTTGAAGAAAATGCAACCTGCCAAACTGCAGACAGGACTTTATTGTACATCAAAATTTTCCAAACTCCTTCAGAAACAACATGAAAAATGCTGGACTGAATATGCCAATAATATTGCTAACTCAGAAAATTGCAGAAGTTTTACTCACATGTCCGATCAACTTTGAGTTCTGAAGTATACCCGAGAGTACATTGACGTTGGCTCTACCAGGTCTAATAATTAGGACAACTCCAAAACCTTGGCTGATACTTCCTCATCCATCTTCGTACATGAAGCTCTCAGTAGTGCGTTACTGGATATATTGGGAAACCGTTTCGATGCTAGAATCCTGGAAACAATGAATGATGCAGTGACAGTAAAAGACGAATTGCTTCACCTAAATGATGAAATTCGTCACCTGATATTAATAGATATACCTACTATTTTTTTTTCAGAAATATCTGTTCATATATTTTTCATACCACTGTGTACCATAATAAATCGATCCCTTCAATCATCGGCAGTTCCAGGCCTCTGGAATGTGGCCGGAGTGACCGCAGTTAACAAAAAGATGCAAGGGTGATGCTGCTAATTATCGCCCAATAAGTTTGCTCTCTGTTGCGACCAAGATCATTGAAGGTATCTTGGTTGATGTAATGTCTGTCTTCCTCATGAATCACCGAATTATACTTCAAAAACAGCATGTATTTGTCAGAGGAAGGTATACAATTTCAAATTTTCTCACCTGTATGAACAACTGCACGCCTGCCGTAGATGTAAAAATTTCAACAGACGTAATGTACCTCACCTGATTTTGCGAAGGTTTTCGAAATAAATGTTCTGACTGGAGTTGCAAAAAGCTCTATTTTCGGCCAATTCTGTTCATTCTGAATATTCACATATTCACTATTTTGCATTTACGTACTTGAAACAGCGTTTTTGAAAATGATACCAAGGTGTATGAAAATCAAAAATAATTGTTGTCGAAATGAACAGCAACTTGCAACCATACAGGCAGTTCGAATTTATGATTGAGTGGTGCTAATTTGGCAACTCCTTTCTACGTTGACAAATGCGATGGTATTACGCAACCATCAAATATTGGGTTTTTCCTAACTTCATCAATGTTCAACTCAATAATTGCAGAGAAACTAATACTTGCTTGATTATAATGTCTGCAGAATTTTCTGTAGGAAACCGGAAGAGCATGGAAGGAGCGACTCCTCATATGTAAAAAGGCATATTATGAATGTATTAGGAATTTTTTAAATAGAATTCAGTTGAGCGTTCTGTAGAAGATGTTATATTTCATTCGAAAAAACTACAGAAGGGAGATTTTATCGCCCAAAAATCGCTATCGAAATTTTATTCTGAGTGTTGCATTTTTCACACAAGCGATTTCATTATTCTTATAATACTCATAAGTACAATTGCATCGTATTTCTTTTGCTACTGAGTTCTTATGGTATTCATCCTTCTGTATCAGATTATTCGAGAATCAATATATTATACAATTTCATCATATATTACATAAATTATTCTTCGAGAGTTTTCTCAAGATGGTTGTTCTTTTCTTCAAGATGGAACAAATGAACCCTTCATAACGAAATGCTTTTTGAACATCCGAAAACTGGGAAGATGTAAACCATTGAAACGTTCTTAACGAGGATGTGAACAGATCGTGGAGTTCTTTCATGAGTTTGTTACTTTCAATATTCAACCAGTACCACTCTGCATTGAATGTGTAGGATAAATCCTGTGAAAAAACGGAAATAGAATGAGTAACTTGTGAACTACGACACGTCAGAAGAAAATATGATCCATGTAAAGGAGGATATAGCTCGATATTATGCGAAATTGATTGAGGAACGTGACGCAAAAGCTAAGTGTAAATGGCAGTGTATTAATGAAGTAAGGGGCAGAAATAAGTAACGAAATTAAATTGGAATTTTTAGTCAAAGTTATATTTTATTACTGTAAAACAGGAAGAGATGTTACGGCGAGTGTGAATTTTGAGATGATATGATGTCAAACACTAGAATTTCTTCATATACTATACTGGATGTGATTGAGTTACTAGAAAATTCAACAGGTTCAAAAGAAACCGATTTCAAAATGTGATCGGCATATTTGTTGTAGATTATTTTTGAAGGAAATTGAAGTAACTCATTGTATTTTCTATGACTGATTAACTGTACTAATTGAAAGATAAAAATGGAAGTTCGATTTTATTCAATAAAACCACATTGTTAGTAATATTTCATTTTCATTGAAGTTCATGTTCGCCTTATCATCCATTCGATCCATTGCAATAATTGAGACGCATCGTCTCTTTCTACAGTTTCAACGCGTACGTTGATATTACTCGTATTCTCACTGAATAACAGACGTATCATACTCACACATAACTGTGTGCTCTCCTGAGATATCAGACAGTTCATTTGCATATTTTATGTGCAGAACACAAATATAAATATGAATATATATATACATACATATATATATATATATATATATATATATATATATATATATATATATAAATATATATATATATATATATATATATATATATATATATATATATATATATATATATATATATATATATATATATATATATATATATATATATATATATATATATATATATATATATATAGTATAAATTTGAATCTTGGGTTTTTTGGTTCATTTGAAACAAAATGATATTAGTTAATTTCCAAAATTACGTTTCGGTTATTATTTTAACCTTTATCAAACTGGTATATATGTCATATGCTCGCTAAAACAAAATTAATATAAAAACAACGCTCACAAACATGATTTTAAATCTTACCACAATATAAATACTTCGGAACAAAAGTTTATAGGTGACAACAAGCAACTATATTGACAATTCTACTTAAAAATTTAAAATTTTTTCAAAATAACAATTCACGTCTTTCTCTTAAAGCGTATTACAATTATATGAATGAAATCGGAAATTGATTCCACATCTGCAATATTACATACACACATCAATGATACATTTTTATGTTTTACCGCATGTTCTTATGCGGTTGAAATATTATTGTAGATTTTACTTAGACCAGTTATGTCGGTTTTATCATTGATGGATTCTGGATTTTTCTTTGTACTGTATATATATATATATATATATATATATATATATATATATATATATATATATATATATTTATATTTATATATATATATATATATATATATATATATATATATATATATATATATATATATATATATATATATATTTATATATATATATATATATAAATATTTATATATATATATATATATATATATATATATATATATATATATATATATTACAGTTACAATTGTTTCCCATGAGGAGAGCGATAGAACTTGAATTCGCAATGATTATGACTTTTGTTTCATCTGTTTTGCCTACAAAAAACGCTCCATCCTCTCTGAATGCTCTATTTTTCGTCCATCTCTCCATTTTTCTCCAAGTTGACGATCTGATTCTGAGCTCAAACTTCACATGTACGATTTTATTACGAAAATCAGTGCAATCATCGAAATTTCTTATATGGATCTGTTGTAGATCTTTTCGGACCTCTTTTAGCTACTCTGTTATGCATTTGCTCTTCATTATATTATCGAGTAGTTTCTTCGGTATTCTGGACTGTTTCATTTCGGTATTCTGTAAAATACTTGGTATTCTGTAGACATGTGCATAGAACTATGCTCGTCATTTTCTGATTTCTTCCGTAGTCGTATTTGTCTTTCGATAAAGTTCTTCGTGAGGTCTTTTCATCCAAATGCCGTTTATATTGATTGGCCCGTAAATCTTTATAAGAATTTTTCGTTTTTGTTTTTCTATTTCTCTAATTCGTCAATGACCATCGTTTCAGATGTGTAGATTGCTTCTGGAAGAATCGTTGTGTTATAATGACTGAATTTAGCGCCTCTTTCTGGAGCTTGGTTATTCTCTGTTCGTTAGCGATTCGGTTTAAACCTGAGAACAGTATATCTTCTCCGAGGTATCTGAAATGGCTGACTTGCAGAATTTCATCATGTTCTGTGATAAGAGAAGATTAATAAATCCCCATAAATTTGATCTTGGGGATGGTACCTGTAATTGTCTGTTCTGTAAATTTTCGGGTCTTTCGATGTTTCCCGCATTCTTTTAAGTATTTTCTATGAATATATATATATATATATATATATATATATATATATATATATATATATATATATATATATATATATATATTTTATATATATATATATATATATATATATATATATATATATATACATACATATATATATATATATATATATATATATATATATATATATATATATATATATATATATATATATATATATATATATATATATATATATATATATATATATATATATATATATAATTGTATTAATATTTTACAGTGAAAATTGAGAATTGAAATTACATTTCAAAAGTTTTTAACTCGACTGGGAAAACTTTTTAAATGTAATTTCAATTTTCAATTTTAACTGTAAAATATTAATACAATTATTCCTGTCCGCACGTGGTTGGTTAACACGATTAAATTACTGTTCTATATATATATATACATATATATATATATAAATATATAAATATATATATATTCAAATATATATATATATATATATATATATATATATATATATATATATATATATATATATATATAGTTGAATGTTTCACGACTGTAGATACGTATTTTCAGTGTTCAAATGGGATTAGAGTCTAGGAGAGGAAAATCAGTTTTTTACAAGCTTTCGAAAATGTTTATTTTCTTCTTCATGTCAAAAATAGTACAAAACTCAACAGATTATATAGAGGCAATATAGAAAATTCTTCTTACAATTACTAAGAAGTTAGTCCGAAAGTACATTGGTTTTTTGAATCTTGAAAATAATTACAAGTGTTCCAAAATGCATTGGGTTGGAATATTACTGCACCTTACACGTGGAATGCAGTAATATTCCAATCCAATGCATTTGGGAACACTTGTACCCATTTTCGAAATTCAAAAAACTAATGTACTTTCGGACTTACTTCATAGTAGTTGTGAGAAAAATTTTCTATAGTGCCTTGCTATATAAACTGTTCATTTTTGCAATTCAAACTGAACACTGAAAATATATATATATATATATATATATATATATATATATATATATATATATATATGTATATATATATATTATATATATATATATAATATATATATATATATATATATATATATATATATATATATATATATATATATATATAATATTTCTTTACTGGGTTGAGGTCAATTTTAACATTTCTTCTAGATTTACTTCACAGGACTTTATTACGCGTTTCGGTTCCAAAAACCATTTTCAAATAATATTATCCAAATCTGTCATCAACTACAAAAATTCGGTATCAAAAACAAATATATAAAGGTTAAAAATCTTAAATAACTTACTTTTTCTATGTATATAACAAAAAACATTGAGGACATTAGTTTTCACAAACAATTTTGGAAGAATCACTTTCCCTCATTCATGCACATTGGTATTACTTGTCTTAATTGAACAGAATACTGATTGATAATGTCACACATTATGTTTATATTTACTTTCTTTTTTGTTGTGATTCATGTATGCATGGTTGCGGGATTACAAGATGAAATATATATACAAATTTTTCATGCAATGATGTTTAATTTGAAATTATGTTATTATATATTTGATTGAAGTTTTCTATATATGTCTTAGAGTTAATGGTATTCTTGTCAAGTTGAACAGCAATCATTTCTTTTATATTTCTTTTTTGGTCATTATATTCAGTATCTACAATTTCTACATTATCAAAATCAAAAGTGTGTAGGTTTTCGATGGCATGTTTTGCTAGTGCCGTGCATTTGACATTATTTCTTACGGAGTATTTGTGTTCGTAGATCCTCTTGTGTATATACTGTTTTGTGTTTCCGATGTAACTAGCATTGCAATCAGTACATTTAATTTTGTAAATGGAATGTGTGGTGTTTCGTTTATCAACTTTTGGTTTTAACTTAGTGAAAAAATGTTTTGTATAGTTATTCGGTTTATGTGCTACTTTGATGTCATATTTTTCAAGGCAAATTTTAATTTTTTGTGACAAATTTGGTACAAAATTGATTCCAACATATCTTACATCTTCCTTATTCTTTTCATTTTTTCTGTTGTCTTCTGTGTTATAAATTTGATGGATTTTTTTATTTATTATGGGTTTAATAAAATATGGAGGGTAATTATTTTTATTTAATATTTCTTTCACTTTTTTCAGATTTTTAGGTCTATGGGAAGGATGTGACAATTTAATTGCTTGATCTGTTAGGTTATTCACTACATTTTTTTTGTAATTTCTAGGCACTTCTGATAAATAATTTAAGTATCTTTGGGACCACACTGTTTTATTGAACCAATTAGTTTGAATGTAGCCTTTTTCATTATATTGTATTTTTATATTCAAAAAGTTCAAAGAATTTTCTTGCTCAACTTCAATTGTGTATTGTAAACGTGGATTGAAGGAGTTAAACTTTTCAAGTATTTCATTTATTTTCTCCTTTGGAATAGACGTTATACAGTCATCAACGTACCTTTTGAAAAATAACGGTTTAAAAGTGAGTTTTGGAATAATGTTGTTTTCTATTTCTTCTAATACAAGATTAGCAATAGTGGATGAGATGGGTGAGCCCATGGGTGTTCCGAATACTTGTGTGTAGAATTGGTTATTAAAGTAGAAGTAAGTTGAGTTCAAGCAAAACTTGACGCCATTTATGAACTCTGTTTTTGGTAACGTGGTATGGGGTTCTAATAAACTCCATTTTTTGTCTATCACTTCTATTGCTAACTGCGTTGGTACGTTTGTGAACAACGAAATAACATCCAAGGAAACAAGAATGAAGTTGTCAGGTATTTTTGTGTTTTTATGAAGTTGCAGAAGTCCCAGGAATCCTTTACAAAAGTTGGTGTTTGACCAATAATCTTAGATATTGTTTCGGACAGGTATTTTGAAAAGTTTATATTGTCACATCCTTCCCATAGACCTAAATAAAAATAAAAATAATTACCCTCCATATTTTATTAAACCCATAATAAATAAAAAAATCCATCAAATTTATAACACAGAAGACAACAGAAAAAATGAAAAGAATAAGGAAGATGTAAGATATGTTGGAATCAATTTTGTACCAAATTTGTCACAAAAAATTAAAATTTGCCTTGAAAAATATGACATCAAAGTAGCACATAAACCGAATAACTATACAAAACATTTTTTCACTAAGTTAAAACCAAAAGTTGATAAACGAAACACCACACATTCCATTTACAAAATTAAATGTACTGATTGCAATGCTAGTTACATCGGAAACACAAAACAGTATATACACAAGAGGATCTACGAACACAAATACTCCGTAAGAAATAATGTCAAATGCACGGCACTAGCAAAACATGCCATCGAAAACCTACACACTTTTGATTTTGATAATGTAGAAATTGTAGATACTGAATATAATGACCAAAAAAGAAATATAAAAGAAATGATTGCTGTTCAACTTGACAAGAATACCATTAACTCTAAGACATATATAGAAAACTTCAATCAAATATATAATAACATAATTTCAAATTAAACATCATTGCATGAAAAATTTGTATATATATTTCATCTTGTAATCCCGCAACCATGCATACATGAATCACAACAAAAAAGAAAGTAAATATAAACATAATGTGTGACATTATCAATCAGTATTCTGTTCAATTAAGACAAGTAATACCAATGTGCATGAATGAGGGAAAGTGATTCTTCCAAAATTGTTTGTGAAAACTAATGTCCTCAATGTTTTTTGTTATATACATAGAAAAAGTAAGTTATTTAAGATTTTTAACCTTTATATATTTGTTTTTGATACCGAATTTTTGTAGTTGATGACAGATTTGGATAATATTATTTGAAAATGGTTTTTGGAACCGAAACGCGTAATAAAGTCCTGTGAAGTAAATCTAGAAGAAATGTTAAAATTGACCTCAACCCAGTAAAGAAATATTATAGATCAAAAAGGTCAGGAAAAAGACAAAACTTTTTATTATATATATATATATATATATATATATATATATATATATATATATATATATATATATATGTCTCCATATTTCAGTATCCTAAGATGTTTGGCGTTCTTCATAGTTTCAATTCTCTTGTTTTCTTGTGTTAGTTTTACCAATATCGGTTTCTTTCTGTTCTATGTATATTTTCCTAATCTTCGGATTACATATATATATATATATATATATATATATATATATATATATATATATATATATATATATGTAATCCGAAGATTAGGAAAATATACATAGAACAGAACGAAACCGATATTGGTAAAACTAACACAAGAAAACAAGGTATTCAGTAGAAACAAACCCAATTTAGAAGAAAACTAGGAGGATCAACAATCTGCTAGCACTAGTCAAAAAAGAATAGTAGGAGAAAGAACACCGGAAAAATTGATGGCATAAACCTAAAAATATGTTGAGCGAAAAAAAAAACTAAATAAGCCAGATAAGGATAGAAAAGAACAGAATAAACTCGTAACGAGGATGGACGTGAGGCTGGGCAACGAAACAAACATAAAAACAAAACTCAACAAGGGAAAAACAAAAAAAACAAATGGAAAATGTATCAACAATATGGAGCCTAGAGACATGGAATATTAGAAGTTTAAAAAAGAAGGAAATGGAATTAATAAGCGAGTTTAGAAAAAAAACTCTAGAAATACTGACAATAGGCGAAACAAAAAAGGTAGGATTAGGACAAATTCAGATAGAAAATAACCAAATTCTAATATATAGCGGAGTAAACATAAACCGGAGAGCCGCAGGCTGGATATAAATATAAACCAGAGAGTTTATGTCTCTGGTCTATGTTTATATCCAGTTTCAGGATGCATAATGCATAAATAATTAACAAAGCATATAATAATGTGGAGAGCGGTATCTGAAAGAATACTATTTGTATATGAAAATGGAAAAGCAGACGAAAAGGAAACATTTTCGGAGGATCTCACAAATGCGCTGGGAGAAGCAGAAGGAAGTATATTGCAGGAGATTTTAACGGCAGAGTAGGCAAACAGGATATCACATATAGGATGGTAGTAGGTAATCATGAAAAAGAAACAAGAAATAATAACGGAAAAAGACTATTAGATTTCTGCCGATTACAAAATCTGATAATGAGCAATTCCATTTATCAACACGAAGATATTCATAAATACACGAGAATACAACCTAACAGAGGAGACAAATCCATTATCGACTATAATTCATTACAAAACGAAGAAACGAAAAATATACTCAACGTGAAATTTAAAACAGGAGCTGAAATTTAGAGAATCAATAATCTACTGAAAGCAAATATGAAAGAAAGCAGTACTCAATACGAACAAATAGCAATCAAGAAAGAAAGTGGCATATCAATAAAAAGGTACAAACTAAGAAATAGAAATATAGCTACCAAGTATCAATCGAATACAGAAGAAGAGCAAAAAAAAATTTAGAGATATACAAAATCTATACACAGAACAGGGATGGAATATATTTAAAAACGTGTCATTAACAGTGCCACTGAGATATGCGGGACTCACAAAACAGATGATAGGAAAAACAAACAGCGTGGTGGAATAATTTGAATTAAAGAAGAGATAAAAGAGAAGAAAGGAAAGAATATTTGAAAAGCATAATCAAAGATATAAAATCAAAGAGAGGAAGTCGAAGATCTAGTTATCAAAGCAAAACGAAATACCCTGATACATTTTGGCAACAAAATGGAAAAAGACAGTACATGAAACCAAAAACTGTTTTACAAGGTTCTAAAATCGTTCAGGACAGAAAGGTACATAAAAGAACTGTACTTAAAAAATAAAAATCAAAATATACCTACTAACCAATAAGGCAAACATTATGAAAAGAGAGCAAGAGTATTCTCAAGATCAGCAAACCCAAACAAATGAAAATAACGCAGAAGAACCAGAAATTGAAAACCGAAACGACAAAGTGGAAATCCAGAGGATAAAACTGGAAGAGCTAAATAGTGTCGTTAAAGAATTAAAAAATGGGAAAGCACCGGAATATGACAGAATTACAGCCGAAATGATAATGAAACTACGAAATACAGGGGTGGATATGTTATTGGAAATAACGAGTAAAGCTTGGAAAAATGGGAAAATTCCAGAAGAATGGAGAGTGGCACAATAACATCTGTATACAAGAAAAGCGACCGAAAACAATGTCATAACCATAGAGGAATCACCTTGCTGAACACCATTGTAGAAATATAGGAACAGCTCATAAATACCAAAATAAAACCAACTCTAGAAAACAAGCTTTCAGAGACACAAAGTGGATTCAGACCAGGAAGAAGTCTTCAAGATCACATCTTCACAATGAAACAATTAGAAGAAAAGGGACATCTATAAAATGAAACAACATACTTACCTTCTATAGATTTTGAAAACGCGTTTGACATGGTACCTAAAAAGAAGGTACGGAAAGTGCTTAAAGATAAAGGAATATATAAAAAAATAATTAAAATCGTTCATCACATATATGAAACAAACATAAATTCAATAATAAAAAATAACATGAAATCAGAATGATTCAGAACCAGCATAGGATTAGGACAAGGAGGAGGACTAAGTCCAACATTGTTCAACGCGCATATGGATAACATTATCAAAAAAAGCGAACAGAAGTCAAAAGAGTGTTTATAAGGAAGCCGAAGGAGTTTTTGCAGATGATGTGGTGTCATTGGCAGGGAGCGAAATCCGGTTACAAGAACACCTCAATAAATATATGGAACGCTGTTTTTGAAGAAGACGTCATGAAAATCAATACAAATTAATGAAATTTCTGTAATAGTTAATCAAAAGATCAATACGGAAATTGAAATAGATAACGTATAGATAGAAGAATTGAGAGAATTCAATTATTTAGGAGTAACATTCGCCGAAACAGAATAGAGAAAATAATAAAGCTATATTATGCCATGAACCAGAAATTTATGAATAAATGAGACATCACCAAAGAAACAAAAGTAAAATGTATAACACAATATATCGACTTGTTCCGACCTATGGGTGCGAGTCTTAGGCTTTCACAAAGAAACAAAAAAGTGAAATACAAGGAACAGAAATGAAAAATCTAAGAAGAACACTGGGAGAGACAAGAAAAGACAAAATCAGAAATACAAAAATAGGAGAGAAACAAGGTGTACAACTGGTATTAAAACTAATAGAACAACGACAACTTAGCTTATGGGTACATATTCGAAGAATGGACAACAATAGACAAGTTAAAATAACATACGAGGCGAAAGTACAGACGAAAAGTAAGGCCAAGACAATCATGAAATACAGTATTGGGTAATTGGGTAACATAATACAAGAGAGAGGCAAATCCTGGGAAGATGAAAAATATTAACAAGAAATAGAAAATAGTGGAAAAAGTGTATATATGAAAATTAAACGTAAACCCGACACCTTTGGGTAGAAGGGTATATGATTATATATATATATATATATATATATATATATATATATATATATATATATATATATATATATATATATATATAATATATATATATATATATATATATATATATATATATATATATATATATATATATATATATATATATATTGAACATTTCAAACGAACCTTGATAAAAAAATACATCATTTGATAATATGGAATACATTTCAATTTTGTATATTTAAAATGTTTGAATTTCCAGATTAGTAATCCAGACTAACAATTTTTTATCATTGATTTGAACTGAGATCGATTTCATGACCAAATTGTGGAAGTGGATCCTACAAATGCACATATGAAAATAATCCTGTGACAAGAAAGGAGCTTCACCGGAAATGAGAAACAAAAATACATGAATATTACGAATTCAATTAAATTCAAATGATACCATAAAATTAGTATCAGTTTTGAGCACTAAATAGCGGATATAGATTAGCAAATTTCAAGGATTTAGAACTTTATCATCAAATAATCATAAGAAATTTATTGAATGTACAGAATTGTATGTATAGAATTTTACACAAGAAAGTATAATGCATGAAATATGACTCAAACATTGAATTTAGCAGCTTAAAAGCATCACTTTGAGGAGCACTAAACATTGTTTATTAATATTGATAGTACCGTGTGCATATTCGAAGAATGTTTTAGTTGGGCGATAAAACTACGGAGCACCAAAGATATAAAAAGATGAACGATCAACTTTATTTATCTACAAAGTGTTGCGCCAATATTCAATTCTTCACTTCCTGAAGAAATAAACTCATTTCAATCAAATGAACTCATGAGCAAGATCCCAATCACCTTCAACTTATTCTGATCGTTCGGTCCTCCCCTCAATGTTTTATCTAGGAGCTTTATAGATTCAAACTCTTCTCGATTTTCCACCGGGAGAATTTTCAAATGCTTTCCTCCTGAAATTACTTCAGAAGATTGACTTTCGTTCATTCGTGCAAACAGCAATTTTATAAACCTTGGTAGGCTTTTTCAGATTTGCTTCTCGTGATATATTTTCTCTTGATTTCGAAGACAAATATTTTCCGGATAACTGTAATCAGCTGAGTAAACATAAGTTTTCTCAGCATCGCGAATATGTATTTAATATCATATTATGTCATACATATATATCAACTATCCTTCAATTTTAGGTTGAAAAATAAACTCATGCGTTGCTTCTGAAAACGAAGATTTATTTCGTTAGTTTCTTACGAATACGATAACATATTTAACCACACGATTATTGCAACTTTACCTGAAAACGAAGAAACGACAATCAAAGTCTATTCTTCCACCCATTATTCTTACGTATCTATTTTAATTAACAAATCTATCACTCTAAATCTCTCTTACAATGCTATTTTTTTTCATAACCTCTCAACTGACCATAGACCTCAGACCAAGGATGCCACAGACTCTAGCGCTTGTCAGTTGTCAATGTCATTGGTTATGTAGTAAGCGCGGCAAAATTCAAAATTAAAGAAATATTATTTCTTTACGTCTCTGGATTTTCTCTAGGTCTCTTCCATGTCTTCTCTTATGTCTTCATTACCCGTTTCTTCCTGTTCTTTTATCTGTACTGGAATAAATTTTGAAACATGAAATAGATTCGACTCCGTTTTTCTATGTCCTGTATCAATCTCGTAAATAGTATTTGTTCTTACATTCATTATTTTATATAGTCCTTTTCTTAGTTCATCTAGTTTCTTTCTATTTAGCTTATTCCCGTTTTCAACATAAACCATATCTCCTTCATTAAATTCTCTATCTTTTCTATTTTTATCATAACGCATTTTGTTATAGTCATGTGATTTCAAAGTATTATTAAACGCTGTTTCTTTATCTCTCATCCAGACACTTTTTCCTCGTTCTTGACGTAGTTCATTTGGTAAGATTGTAACATCTGTTCCATATAACAAGTAGGCTGGTGAGAAGCCAGTTACCGAATGATTGGTCTGATTGTATATCTCTACACATTCATGTGCAATTGTTGTCCATGCTCTTTTTTGTTCATCTTCATAACTTTTGCATCTTATCTTGTTTACAAGTGTTTGATTTAGTTTTTCATTTAGACCGTTAGAAAAAGGTGCATTAACTGTTGTAAATATTATTGTTATTTGTTTGTCATTAAGAAATTTCTTAAATTCTGTGGAGTTCATACCCGGGTACTGGTCGGTGAAGAGTATCCCAATTTCATCTGGTTCGGTAACCTTGTTTACCAGCTTTATAAAATCATGTGCACTCTGGGTTTTAGATGTAATAATAAATGCATATCTAGTGAAGTGATCGATTAAAAGATGTAGATATTTCTTCGTTGATCTTGATCCACCAAAACCACCAATTGTGTCTATTGATACTATTTCAAAAGGTTTTCTCGCCGGTCCTAAGTGTGACATTAATCCACATTTGTGCTGTCCTCTTGTTTTATTCTTTATGCAAACTTTACAGTTTCTACAAACCTCTTTTATATTCTTCGTTAAATTGTTTTTCACATACAGAGAACTCTTTAGCATTTGTCCAACCCCAATATGACACAGGTCTTTATGTACTTGTTGTATAAGTTTATTACTGAATCTTTCTGTTATTATTATTTTTTCTTTGTTCCTCACTTTTTTGTAATATACATTGTGTTTTTGTATTATTTTGTCTTTGTTGGTTTGTATATCTTTATTTTTATTCTGATCCATTATAATATCTTCCAATGTAATTAAGTTCACAATTTTCAGTTGTTCTTCTTTATTTTCCTCTGGTTCTAATACAGGGTTTCTACTCAAACTGTCTGCTTCTTTATTTTCCTTTCCTGGAGAATATTTGATTTTAAAGTCATATTGTGAAAGGTAATAAGTCAAATCACCTAACTCTTCATCCGTCCTTGCTTTTAAGGTCATATTCTCTAATGGTTTGAGTAAACTGGAAATGACTTGCCAATCAACCAGTACTGCCAATATCTCAGAGCTTCTTTGATAGCCAAACATTCAATATAAGTAGCTTTTCTTTTCTTTTACGCTGCATTTGGTTTCTGTGAAAAGTATGCAACTGGTTTTTCTTTACCATCTGGTTGTACCTGCTTCAAAATTGCTCCAACACCTTCTAACGATCCGTCAGTGTGAATATGTATAGGTATATCTTGGTCAAAAATCTTTAGTATTGGTTGTGAACATAGCAGGCTCTTAATTTTGTCAAATGCTATTTGACATTCTTCTGACCAATAAAATTTCTGGTCTTTTCTTAATGAATTATGAAGTGAGTCTAGTATTATTGCACTTCTTGGAATGTATTCATGGTAGAAATTTATTTTACCCAAAAAGAGTCGATCATTCTTCTGAGTCTTTGGTACTGGGAAATTCCTTATCGAAACTAGGTTGTCCTTCACTGGTTTGACGGAATTGTTCTGTGTAATATGTCCTAGATATTTGACATATGCTGATGCAAACGTACATTTTGTAAATTTCAATCGAAATCCTTCTGTTAGGATTGCTTCTAGTAACTGTTTTAAGTGACATATATGTTCATAAAAAGATTTGGAGAATATTAAAATGTCATCTATATAGTTTACGCTTAAATCTGTGAGTTTATATTTTCTAAGTATATTACTCAATATTCTTTGGAATATCGCCGGAGATGTCTTCAAACCAAATGGTAGACAAGTCCACTGAAAGTGTCCTTCTTGTGTGACGAAGCCTGTCTTTTTCCTATCTTCTATTCGTAGCGGTATTGACCAAAATGCGGAATTTATGTCTAGGCTTGTGAAATAATTACAATTTCTTGTTCTTGTCATCAGGTCTTCAATTAATGGAAAGGGTTGTGCCTGTGGTACTACTATCTCATTTAAATCTCTGAAATCTATACATAGTCTTGATTTTTTATTTTCCTCCTTTTTAAATGCTAGAGTTACTGGTGCTGCAAATGGACTGTAAGACTCTTCTATAAGCTCGTTATCCAATAATTTTGCTTTCTGTTCCGCAATCTCTTTTTTGTCTTCCATTGTGCATCTGTATGGCCTTTTGCAACAATATTTATCCATCAATAAATCTATTCTTGCTTCATATCCCCTAACTGTTCCAACATCATACTTGTCTTTGCAAATACTGATTTATATTGTTGCATAAGTTTATTTTTTTTTGTTCCTTTCATTTTCATCTAAGTGGTCATCTTTTATTTCAAAGTCTTCTTCCTTGATATGTTCATTGAAATTAATTTCATATACTTTTCCTAATCTGGTATCCTCGTTTTTGTCTTCATTTATCTCTTCCTCTTTTTCCCCAGTTGACCTTATATTATTTTGTAGTAAGTATTGTTTTTGACTTATTTTTAAGTTCTCATTTTGTACAAGCTTGTATTTCTTCATTATATCCAGTCCTATTAGGAAATCATATCTAAAATTTGGTTCATCCATTATATATACATCTACATTTTCTTCTATATCAAAAATCTTAATCTTTAGGTTTGTCGAACCACTTGTCTTTTTAACACCATTAATTGTTACTAAATTCTCTTCGTTTTGACCATTTCTTTTTGATCTTATTTTTAGTAATTTTGAATTGATGAGAGAAACATTGGAACCTGAGTCATATACTCCATCAATTTCCATTTCATTATTTAATAGTAGTTTGATCTCAATTAATGGTGTCACTATTAGTTTTTTTGTTCCGTTTCATTTAACTCTGCCTCAATCACTGAGTTATTTACATGTCTGATAAATTTTCTATTCAACCCGTCATCCTCCTTAAGCTTGAACCAGCATGCAGATTCCGGATGATAGCGGACTCCTTTATTCAATTTTTCATACGTTTTGCATGGAGTCCGCTCTTCAATTCTGGTATTTATCTTCTGATTGTCATATTTTCTATAGGGTCCATTTCTATATTTTCTTACCAACTGTTCATACTTTCTCACCTCATTGAATAAGTCAACTGTATCCTTCATCTCTTCTCTATTAATCTTCTCTAGTACAGACGCTGGCAATCCTGCCGCAATAAGTTCCACTAGTGTACCTGTGTCTATTGTTCTCCTCATATCCAATATAAGTTTCTCCTTTTTTATGGCATAGTCCACTAATAAACCTTCCCGATGTTTAAATGACAGAGCATAACTCACTTGATTCCAGCCTTGGTTGACAAATGTGTCACAAAACTTTCCCTTCCATTCTGTCCAGTCTGAATCTAGGGTCAATTTGATAATCATTGAACTGTACCAATCAACACAGCTTTTGTCCATGAATAGTCGGAGGTTCTCAATTTTTTTCCCATCTTCTGTAATGTCAAAACGAGCACACTCCTTTTCAAACATTTCAATCCATTGACTTGCGTTCGAAATTTTACTTGTAAATTTGTCAATCACAAACTTCTCTGCAATATATTTTAAATTTTGTATTTTTATTTTTTGTGTGCTTTCAATTAGTTCCGAAAATAATTTTTCCAATGACTGTGTATCAGTTACTTGTCCTCTAGATGTTACTTTTTGTTCAATTTCGTCAAGATATTGCTCTCCGAATTGTAAATTACCATCTTCGTCCACATAGATTTTACTCAGTTCATCTGACATTTTAATCCAAACTTTTCGTGTCTGGTATCTTTTCTTTAATCTATTTTTTACTTTATTATATGCAGAGGTCTTTATCAATTCCTTGTGAAGGCCAACCGACTGTATTTCTTCTGGTATAGCAAACATTTTGTGTTCCCTTGTTGTTATAGACGTTACACAATATATGCTTGATTTCCCATCACTCGTCGGTAATAATGCAAATTCGAATCGTAGTTGTTCCATCGTTTCTGCTTTCTTGGTATTTCAACAAACAAAATTGTCGTTTTATATCAACTATCCTTCAATTTTAGGTTAAAAAACAAACTCATGCGTTGCTTCTGAAAACGAAGATTTATTTCGTTAGTTTCTTACAAATACGATAACATATTTAACTACACTATTATGGCAACTTTACCTGAAAACTAAGAAACGACAATTAAAGTCTATTCTTCCACCAATTATTCTTATTTATCTATTTTAATTAACAAATCTATCACAATAAATCTCTTTTACAATGCTATTTTTTTTTACAACTACTCAACTGACCATAGACCTCAGACCAAGGATGCCACAGACTCTAGCGCTTGCCACTTGTCAATGTCATTGGTAATGTAGTAAGCGCGGCAAAACTCAAAATTAAAGAAATATTATTTCTTTACACATATATTCGAACATCCAAATTTTGAGCTAAATTGCTTAAGAATATGAGAAATATCTTGAAATCTCAGCAATGTGAGAGTATAATTATATTTATATCGCTGACGAAACATTTACAACATATCTGCTTTCAGTTTTTAGAACTTGCTTGGATCGGAGGAACGCACTTTCAATACTAATTACATAGGGAAAAATGTATCTTTCGATTTTCTCCATCCGTGATCTACATCTTGCTAGTATTTCATGGCCTTCGAATTCAATAACACAGAATTCGAAGCACATTTCTGAATGAAATCTCAGAGACAAATAGTAATCATATTTCTGATTTCAAAGTTCACCTCTCTTCAAGTCCTCAGTGAGTCCTGAATAGTTGTGAATAATTCGAAAAAATCTAGAAATGAGGTACGAGTATTTTGCTGAAAAAACTGGTATTGGAGTTGAAAGTTCTCCTGTCTGAAATCACTTTCCATATTGAAATTATTCATTAATATTATCACTACCATTGCAAACCAACATTAATTAGTTCTTTCTCAAGTGCAATCCTTCGTTATCAAAATCTAATTTCACCTTCAGAATATTTCTTCAATCAGTTCAGTACTTTTAGGAATGTATTTCTTTCAACGGAAAGAGCATGAGTATAAACTCGTTGAAAAACTTCAAAGTACAAGAAACTTATGAAATAACACTTGCTATCACATCTTAAGATCATGAACTTAACAATGCACTTTCGCAACTCGATTCCAACTTTCCACATTATACTTGAGAAGCATGAAATCTGATGCGAGATGTTGTGAATATGTGGAAAGAAGAAAATTCACGGGAAGGCGGATTAACGAATGACGCAAAATGCCAAACACTCATTCATCATAGCAAGTACCTACCCTGACGATTCAAAAAAAAACCTGCGTATCGATGTAGCAGATTCTGATATTTCGACAAACTTCAATCGCTCGAAGGAGAATTCCCAGGGTTCCTTGGAAATTTAGAATTTTGAATTTCATCAGATCGTTTATCAATCATTCTAACATAGGAAGAAGTGTTCGAAAATCTGAAGAAAGAGAATATTTTATAAGTTGATTGCGCAAGTAATGAAATTGGCTTTTCAAGGAAACACTTGAATGACGAAGACGTTCAAATATATTCCTCAAAAGAATGAAAGTGATAAAAGTGTTTCATTATTTCGTTCGAATTTTTCGATGATATATCTCCACTTGATGATATTCGTAATTCCTGGGGCTATCTTATCTCACCTGTATTTTTTTCGAATATCAAAAATTTTTGGACTGAACTGACGACACTTGAATGACAACTTCAATTGATCTGCCTGAAATCTTCCATTATAAACTTTCTCGAAACTTGTCAACCTTATAGAGGATATAGTTAATCATCAGAAACAATTGAACACAGAAAATTAAAAATTTGAAACTGAAAACTGGATATATATTATAAAATTTTAAATAACTAGAAGAAAATATGGATTACAGAGTATTTCAGCATTAAACTAATAAAAAAGCTGCATAGAGATAGTCATATAGGTGTAAAACAATTAAATCTAACCTTGACACCAACATACTATTGTAAAAACATGCACAAACAAATTAAACTTATTTGTCGAACATTTGCGACACATGCAAAAAAATTCTACAAAGCCCTTATCCCAAATAGGTCAAGCTTTGGAGCCATTTCAGCTTGTATCTCTGAATACAATAGGAGGATTTGGAAGTAATAAGTCACCAAAAAGATATTTGCATTTAATAATAGATCATTTCACAAAATATGCTTTTGCAATAACATCAAAAAACTTCACTAATTTAGTTGAAAAAATTGACCAATATGCCGGGATAAATTCGAACCAATTCAAGAAATTCTTGAAATCAGAAAAAATAAAATACGTATTCACAGCAGTTGATTGTCCCTTCTCAAATGGGCTTAACGAACGAACAAATCAACAACATTTTTTTAAACATGACGGCGCCACGAGCAAGATTTCATTTCATATCTGATTGTCTGTACGCAAAAACCACGATTGTGAAGGTACTCACTGTGCAGTTTTTAATTGCATCAACAGCGGTATTGAATATCACAACAAGCAAGTCTTGAATACAGACTTCTAAAACTTAATTCAAATATAATAGTTCATTCAATCAATGCTTCTCCCTCATTTTCATGGGGGCCGATCTTTTTCAGAGGATCTATTCTGCGATGTTCATTTTGGTTTTCTTATTTCAATTCAACAAATATCACACTCAATTGTTAAGCTCAAAACTATCGCATTCTGATTGGAACATTTTGGTGATTACACTTCAGTGTGAAAACTCAATCAGAACAATCAATCTAAACTTCATTAATAGTGCAAATTGATGAAACGAAAATAACATTAGATTTTAAACAGGATGTACGATTGGGTGAAGAGTAATTCGTTTCTATGGAAATTCAGTTGAAAAAGTCAAGACGTTAATTCATTACATGAAATCATCTTACATGTGTGTTTTTCCATTGTGAATTCAAGGAATTCCTACTGTTATTCATCAATTTTTCAGAATTATTTAATCAATAATTATTCTGAAGTTTACCCATGATCCTACTGTATCTTCAGTATCCAAATGTGAAATCAAAAACAGGTCTTGAAATTTCAGTCTGAAATATCTGTATTCATAATAATTTTTTGTTTCCTCGATCTCATTACAGCTTAAGAATAATTTTTCTACTGCATACTCAGTAGACGTGCACTAAACAGTAAGTTGATGTGTGATGTTATGTCATATCATATCACTCTCAATTGTATTATAACTCAGTAATATCACAGTATCACAACATTACCTTGAACATTACTCGCTCACCATCACTTTCGCTGATATTACGTTGCGCTGTGTACTGTGATGTTTTCATCGTAATATTATTTTTCACTTGGCCATGCATTACATTATGAGATGGTGTGCTATTACTTAATTATCGACTTTAAGTGATAATGTTATTTATTTCTATGTTGCCGTGTATTGTAAATCCTTTCTTATGATGCCATGATTTTATAATAGAAAAATTTCGAATTATTCAGAATATATTATTTGCTGGCGTTTTATCATGAACTATATATGAAAATGATATTTATTTTTTTTGGTCTCATCTCATAAATAGATCTCTCTGAAAGCCCTAATTTCATATAATAATAACTTGAATTGATGCAAAAATATGTGTTCAATTATCGACTATCTACTATTGAATGGCATTGGCCTTTACTTGATGTAAATCCATTTAGTCAGTATTCTAGTTGAGTCTGAATAAGTCGTTCATAACGACGAAACGCGTCATGATAAAAATTCAATAAAAATGCAAATAAAAATTTCAAGTGTTTGAGTTTTATCTTATATTCAATGACTATCTAGTCTACTGTCTCTCGTGTATCAACAAGTAGAATACGAGATGCGAAAATTTTTTCCGACTTGAACAAGATTATTCGTTTCAGTTTCGAATATTTATTAATATTACTGAACCAAGTTTGAGATGTCTTGTGTCTGGTCGTGATATATAACATATCGTTCAGTCCTATTGTGTTAGAGCTGTGCGTAATATGACTCAACGCACAGAACAGCTATACAGTGCACTATAAGGAGTAATGTAACTCTGAACTGATAGTTTGATGTTTAGATTCTTCACGTAATGCGTGATATAGCGTCACACCGCAGGGTTATTTCTGTCGGGTGAAATCGATCACCAGCATTACTTACACATGCCTAATACTCAGTATCCCTACAGACACCAGAATAATCCAAGAAAGTACTAATTCAAGTGTTTTTCGACTCAACTTTTCGGCAAACGTTTTACTTTCATTCCTGACATGGTTTCTCCAGTAAATGAAAAACGATTGAATGAAGCTTAAACTATTATTCAACTCAACACTTTTCACTAACGAAAAACATGAACTCAGCTCATATGTTTTCATATCGACATAACCGTTTCGTTTTGGAGGAAATTTTTTAAGAAATTCCAATTTAACATATCATCCTACATAAACTTTATCATGTATCAAGTACTCAGTAAAAAGCAAAGTTTTGTCGATAATGAAAAATTATGTATATTGAAAAAAACGAACCATAATAGAAAAATTATGAATTATATATCAATAAAATCCATCCTCAATTATGAACTCAGTCATGCAAATACCTCAATTTCTAACCCAAGATTCGAACCTACTATATCTGCTTCACAAAATGTTGAAATGTAGCTCAATCAATTCACTCACAAAAGCTTACATCAAAACAATGAGTTGTTGTATACACACCCCAACATAATGAATTGAATTGAATATTTCTAAATGTTGCAGCCCCTTGAAAGGTCGTGAATGACGTTTCATGTATTATAGTGTTTCCCTTTCATTCATAAATGCTCTTAAACTTTCTAGTCCACCGTAATAATTTCACCCTTCGTTGACTAACCGTGTCCTCTAACAACTTATCTAATAGAAACATTTACTTATAACATCGGTTAATCCCGAGGGGAAACATTTGAAAGGTTAATTTCCTCATTTCTATATCGATATGCATTCAACAACTGGAAGCAGTAAGCTGACGATTAGCATTTTCGTTCTAAACTGCTTGAAGTACGGCATTTAGCGTGAAAGCTGCACGGAAAACTTCGATCCTTCAGCAAAGGTGAGGCTAAAGAGAACAGGTGCTGATACCGAGTTTTAAACTTGCGATTCAGATAAACAGTGCTGGAGTTTAAGCCTATGGGTAATGTTTGTGTTATATCCCTTTGAACGTTATTTATCCTGAAAACTCGAAACTCGAAGTTTTCGAAGAGGAATACAGTGAAACTAAATGGGAAATTTTGTACGGAATAATAGATGCCGTTTCGGAGCTCATTATGTTTCATATACTAACCAATAACTTTACATATATAATGCTATGAATCTATAGATCCATATATTTAATTTCCATATATATATATATATATATATATATATATATATATATATATATATATATATATATATATATATATATATATTTCGTCGTTCAGTGTAGGTGTACCATCTGAGAATATGTATCAGAAAATAATGAAGAAGGAATTCTGGCCAAATGGAGTACTAATTCGGGATTTAAGCTTTGAAAATTTTTTTCACAAAATTCAAATGTACAAAAAAAAGGTAAACTCATATATTACATTAGTGCATCAAAATATTCAGTGTATTGCCACTTCTTTTGTTACAGTTGTGTAGCTTCAAAGAGTCAAAAAATCCTGCAATTTTTGGTTTGACAGGACATTGGCCATCACTTGAGAAACTGCGATCAAATAACTTTAATGGCTATAGACTAGCATCCGCTTTTAGGAGGGGAAAAGGGTTCTCATGGCGGTTCTACCCTCTACTGAAAAGAATTGATTGAATTCAAAGTTGGGTAGGATCTGAAAAAACTGAATGTTTCTTATGTCATTAAATGTTTAGCAATACGGTTAAATTCATGTTTTGAAAAACTGATAGTTGTTTGTTTTTATATACCTGATACTTGTCCTCTAGCAGACATTGACCTTTTTTTGAGAGACTCATGTATATATCGAATGTGGCAATAAGGAGTAATTCCAAAATTGTTATTCTAGGTGATTTTAATGTTGATACATTGGGAAGAAGTGAGAATGCAAAAATTTTTCTTCATTTAATTAGCAGTTATGGGTTTGAAGCCAAAATTCATGAACCAACAAGAATAACAACAAATTCTTCAACATGTTTAGATAACATCCTTACAAATTTCAAAAGATGTGAGTCCTCTGTTTTCGAAGCTCATCTGTCGGATCATTGTGGTCAGAAGCTTAAAATTCAGCAGTTGTTCGACATTCCTGAAGAAACAATCAAGGTTAGACAGATTAATGGGAATAATTTGAATTCTTTCAATTTTATATTATCTAATCGAAACTGGAAAGATATACTTCATACCACAGAAAAAAAAGTAAACATCTTACGGAACACTACCTCAAGACGATTTTGTTCTTCGTTCAAAAAGACAAAAACAAACCTTTGTAACCCGATGTAAATAACTCTAAAATGGAAAGGTTAAAGCATCAACTAGATATATTTTCAGTCATTTTTAAGATAGATTCGACATACAGAACTTATTTGAAAATTTAATATGATAGAACGATTTCTGCACTAAGAAAAAAGTATTATGGTGACGAAATTGCCAAATCCAATAACAAATCCAAGACAACATGGAATGCTATCCATCATATTTCAGATCAATCTCGTCAGAATAATTTTAAAATTGGTGGAGATATCTCTGAGGTTGTAGAGAGGTTTGTTTAATGAACATTTTATTACAGCAGCGCCTAACCTAGTTTCTAAATTGCCAAAATCTTTTTTTATGTTGGAGGTCCAGAAGTCTGAAATTTATCATGCTGTGAAACAGCTAAAAAATAAGAAATCATGCGGAGATGATCAGATTCTGATGAGTATAATTGACCACTGTTAAGAGTTTATAATGGATCCGCTATGCCATATTATGAACGTTTTTTTTAGGCAGATATCTTTCCAGATGACCTCAAAGTGGCTGTAGTAAATCCTCTCTTCAAAAAAGGGTCGACAAATGATTTGAGTAATTATAGACTCATAAGTCTGTTATATTCTCTCTCGAAAGTGTTTGGGAAGGTTCTGACCGATAAGTTGGTGAAATTTTTTCGGAAGTTCACTGTTTTTGTTGGCTGCCAGCATTGTTTCATGAAGGGAAAGCGTACCTAAACTGCTGCTTCTCAACTTACTTGTAGCATCTTAGAATCCCTTGAGCGAGGCGTAGTACCCCTAGCTATTGTGCTTGATTTGGCCAAAGCATTTGACAGTGTTAGTCATAAGCCTTTGCTCTACAAGAACGCAAAATTTAGCCTTGAGATCAATATTTCGTCTAGGTTTCAGGGAATCGTTTCGAGGGTATTTCAGTTTATGGATTGGTTATGGAGGTTAACAGTTTATTGATTGTACATCTATAAAATCTTGATGTTTATAGACATACAAACAAGCATTATTTCGGTGGACATTCAAATGTAAATAACACTAGAATAATGCATTCATCTATTTTTTCGATTCATTCTCTGTCTCTAACTGAAAAAGGCCCGATGTATATGAGCATTAAACTGTTCAACATTTTCCCAATAAACATACGAAAGTTGTATTGTCATTCACCTTTCGGGAAGTCTCTTCATCGTTTTCTTGTACAGCTTGAGCCATACAATATTGAAGAATTCTATGGTTCATGTAGTGACCGCGTAGTCAATTTTTTTCCTTTTCTGGTTTTGTTTCGGAATGACCTGTTTTCCCTTCTACTCTGTATATTCGAAAAATCAATAAATTATTATCATTAATATTATTATTATTATATATAAGGTATAATTCAACTTTCTCCTGATAATTTTTTGACAAATTATTCGAAAGAACATTAAAGCAGAGCTGGCTATGTGAAAGGTGGACAATGGAATATCTCTGTTTTACTTCTAACGATAAATGTTGGAGAATATTGAAATCGAAGCTTACATTCATCGGAAGTGAAGACAGTCAACTGTTTCGTACGACAAAGTATTGATCAGTTATGCACAGTTACGATCAGTTCAATACTAGATGTATAAATATGAGCTTACTATGTTTCATATACCTACTTACCAATCAACTCTGTTTGAAACTTGATTTCTTTTACGTACTGCATTGAGTAATTTATGTATCCGTATGTTTATATAATTATATATGTATATATGCATATATAATTAAACGATATTAAAAATTATCACAATTTCGTCAAAACGAAGTTGAGATATACAACGAAACATCAACAAAAATAAAGCTTTCAACATCAGCAATAGCCTGTATTTATTGCTGAAAAATTAATTTCAAACAGACAATAAATTAATTTTGAGAAAAAAAAATTATACAGATTTGATTATTGCTCAATTTCCTTGGAAACCAAACTGGTATAGATTTGAGAAAAACTTAAAATCACTGACAATTGGGCGTGATACTTTCACAATTTCACGAACCAACACAAGTAGTTAGTTAGAGCGTCAGGTTTTGGTGCTCTGCAGTTGTCAATATCTCCAATAACAACTTTGAGTTTCGTATAAGTAAGTGACGGTATGAATATTATCATAATTATCATTATGTCTACATATATGTATATGCAGACATGAATATATATTTACTTTGCATATTTTAAGCAGAAGAATAATCATGGCATGAAGGAATAAGCATGGGATGGGAAGGCACATATATAGGCCAAACGAACCAATATTTCAAACAATGGATAACATAGGAGTGACAGTCAAGTGAAGAAGAACTGACTAATAGTCAGCTGTTCAACACCTCAAAACTGGTGGACATATGTTTGACTTTTCTAAAGTAAAGAAAGGCATTTTTATTATAAAACTGAGCTTTCCGTGAAAATCTGTTAAGTTCGAAACAAAAAACTGGCTTCCACATTAAATCTTACAATGATCATTTGAACATTCGAAGGAACAATTGAAGTATTTACATAGATCGCAACCCAGGTATTCTTATATTTAAATTCCTTCATTGTATATTTTTCCGGAATGAGTATTTCTATAGCAAAAGACAAGATTTAATCTCCACTGAATAATTTCAATCGAATTCTTCCAAATAATTCGCTTCAAATAGAGCGGCAGCGCGATTTTCATTCATTCAAGCTATATCACTCGTTGAGCGCGAAAAACCAATATTTGTTCAATTTTAAGCACACAATACGTTCGAGCTTGTCTATTTGCTCGAGAGATCAAGTTTACCTCGACAAATATTTGAGAGTTTCCGTTGCATAATATTTAAACCTCCCTATGGAAATTCCTCACTTCGGATCTTTGTGATGGGAGGACGGAGAAATAAGAGACTCCGTCGGCAATTCCGACGACAGAATTCATTTTACAAGAGCGAGGAAAATCGTTCTTCGTTGTGAGTCTGCTAACATCTCGAAATAACATTTCATCCATAATAGGAACCCCTTTTCATGTGATTGACGAATATTCAAATATGAATATTTTTACTGAGCTCGTTTTTTCCGTGAAATATGAGCTTACCATCAACAGAATGACATTTTCTCGGAAACTTCAACGGATGCTCGAATCTGAGATAATCGTTTCTTAATATTTTTCATCAATGAACAACTTTATATGTACATTATAACTGTATATCTACGCAATATCAGTCTAATCTATTTCTGAACAAATTCTTTGAGAATGTGACAAAACCGAAATGAGTTTTCAATGAACATCAAATCATGCTTTCAATGTTCAATTTCGAAGGTGATCAAATTCATTGAATTGACTGAAGTAGGAGTTCCTGCATTGGTGAGTTACAGCGTTTAAGTAAGCGTTTACGTAAAAATTAAATCATCCAATAATAGCAGAGGAAAGATACAAGGTACCCCTTATGAGCTTATGTTGAGCATATTTTTTGATATATGCTTGAATTGTAATTATTTCAACTTGAAACAACAAAACTTATTTCTGTTACTGTGTCGCCCCTTTATAGAATATTCTCGATAAACCTGGAAATTTTTAGTAGCAGAGGAAAAGAACCGCCAAAGCTCTTCGTATTTCCATATTTCCAAGAACCTTAGCGGATTAGGTAGATCAACAATAGAAACTTCGACGTGAAGAATAACAAAACAGTAGTTGCGTGAGCTGATATTTTTGGTTTTTCATGACGAAATATAACTTTTCAATGAAAATTTTATTTTCTTGAATTGTCGATGATACAAATTGACTATTAGTAATATTCATAATTTTTATCCAGCCAAAGCAGAAAAACACTCTACCACTTGTTCAAGAAACTAGGTAACTATTTCATGAAATCCGTTGAAACCTTCAAAATATGTTATTTTCATGTTTGAAGGGCTTTTTATCTTGGATGTAGTAAACATTATAATCTATCTCTAGTATTGAATTCATGTACTCTACTCACATACATCACATTTCGACCATTTTATAAGACAAAAGTAAAAATAATTTCATTGGTGATGGTAAATTCCTAACTCTACAACTCAATCAGCAAAATTCAAACAATAACGACAAATATGACAATAAAACTCTAAGGTGCTCAATGCTACTTAACCAGTAACAAAAGGTACAATATGACAATAAACAGTTTAATATGAAACAATACACACCTCCAACACAAAATTGAATCTTTACGAATTGGCAGTAACAATATAGAAGCATCCAAACCACAAAGTCCGCGATTGTCTGTGTCCTTCTCATAAGTTAACTGAACAAATACACAGGTAAAAACTCAATTAATAAATCAGATAGAATCGATTCAAATTAGCTGGGTACACTGAAAATAACTCAGACCTTGCATCGAATAACTTTATGTAACCTCTCACTATCAAATTTTATCAAAAATTTTCTGGCAGGTCTATTGAAAATTTTCATATTTTCGAATTGTTATTCTCCAACAATAATATATTATAAAACCGGGGACCGAGGTACCCTATGCTTTTTTGGTCAAACGATTTCGAGAAGAATAGGGTTTTATACTGCAAAACTGCCCTACGTTGCAATAACTGTGATTCACAACCAATACTGAATATTTCGACTGATGAACTGGTCAATAGTACCAGACCAAAATTTTTAATCTCAATACTCCAGTCTCAGTATAAAGATTTTCTGAAGGATATTGAATTAGTGCAACTGATTTTCAAATCTCAGTAAGAAAGTTTATGTAGCGGATACTATTCTCTCTTTAGAAGACGTGAATCCATAGATTTCATCGCACATTCAAAAGGGTACGTCTATTGTAATTAACCACAAATACTTAGTCTTCATTGGTTTGTTTGCATGGCCCTTTCTTGTGATTTTCAATACTGCTGAGTTTTTTCCTTGGTCAAACCGAATAACAGTGGCATCGCTATTGCCCTGAATAGAAAAACTTCACATTGGTTGGGAGATTTTCCCAATTGCAGTCAAAAAATTGATTCTTTCAGACAATTCAGGGCGAAAGAACAGGATCATTGAAACTCAATCCTACATTTTCCATTACGGCTGAATATCGAACTGTTTTCAGTCTTTGAATTTTTTCCTCGTTTCTGACCTAGCATTAAATCTATAATTGTATCATGCTTCATAACCTAAGTAGTGTTCAGAAAAAGTATAAAGTTAGATTTCTGTATAATAAGGGGTTATCATGCATTAATCGATAAATCATTTTTTGATAGATGACACGGAGGTTTCGCTTATCGTTTGATGAAAAATTATGTTTTTAACAATAAATTGAGATTAATACACTTGGCTTAAGTTTCAAGAAATATATTAAAACCTTCACATATGTTTCGGATGGTCAAACCATTATCAAGAGTATAAAAAATTAATGATATATTCAATGGTAATGGTAATATTGTATACTCTTGGTAATGGGTTAACCAACGGTAACACATGTAGAGTTTTCAATATATTCAGTAAATTGTGAGCCAAGTGTGTTAATTTCAATTTATTGAGGAAACATTGGTCTATATGTATATAAGGAGACGATTAACGAACTTGAGACACTTATTTGAGGTATACCAAAAGCAAATTTTTATGTTAAAATATCAAAATGAGATCTGCACCATTTATTCACTACTTTCTCGAAGCCTGTTTCCTCTAGATTTTTCGATAATCATGACTAACATTTTGTCATATTGTTTTTGTTATATTATTTTGTCATGCCAAATTTTGTTTTCATTGTTCTTAATGTGTCTCGATAAATTATTGTTCGTTTTAAGTGAAATATTAAAATAATGTTTTTTTGGAAAAGGTTTTGACTTTTTGACTGACTGTTAAAAAAAAAGTATGTCAAACTATTATAGTTACGATTTCCATCGGAATCATGACGAAATACTAATCGCAGAACTTTCTGATAGTTTTGTGTGACGAATTTTTGACATTAGTTCGCTCTCATAATTACTATTAACCTCAATCTTTTTAATGATGTTCAATTCTTTATTGAAGTTTTCTTCTGATAAAGGTATATTAGTTAATCTATGTATCATGCTGTGGAACGCGGCCATTTTATGTGGATATGGGTGGCATGAGTAGTTGTGTATCATGGTATCCGTGGTCGCGTTTCACAGCATAATACATATATTATCTAATATACCTTTATCAGAAAAAAAGTTCAATAAGAAATTGAACTTATTGAATTATGAAAGCAAACTAGTGTCAAAAATTCTTCACAAAAAACTCTATCAGAAAGCTCTGCGATAAGTATTTCCTCATGATTCCGATAGAAATCGTAACTTTAATAGTTTAACATACTTTGGAACGTTCAGTCAAAAAGTCAAAACTTTTTGAAGAAACATAATTTCAATATTTCATTCAAAACGAACAATAACTTATCGAGACACATTAAGAACAATAAAAACAAAATTAATAGAGAAGACAAATCAGGTGTTTACCAATTGAAATGTGGAACATGTGCAGGTAAATATATAGGAAAAACAAGTAGAAATCTCGGTACTAGAATCCAGGAACATAAATATAGCTTCGCGAATAACAAAAACAATTCGAATTATGCTAACCATTTATTGACAGAAAACCATAGTTTGATACGAATTCAAAAATTTTACATGATATACAGAAAAGTAGTCAATTAGATTCTTGGGAAATAGTGGAAATAAATCGGCATGAAAGTTCTGGAAATTTGGGCAATGAACAGATAGAATTAAACAATTCACCCTTGTTAAACCTCTTCAGGTAATAAAAATTGAATTTCAGAATGGAATATCTTAGATAAAATCCTAATTCACAGAATCTCAAATTGCATTCATATCTATACTTGTTTTCTCAAATTTGTTGTCATTATTCTGTGAGCATCTGAAAAAGTCGTTTGTAACGACGAAACGCGTCATGCTATGTAGTCAATAAAGTATAAATCGTAAGTTTATGTGTTTGAATTCAAGTTAATATTCAATTATAATGGATTTAGAGCAAGTAAACTCCAACATTATTAAATAGAAATGTTATTCGTTCTGCCTCCATTATCATTGTAACAACATCATTTCTCAAAGTTTCATAATTCTGCAAAATCTCGAGTGAATAATATCAAG
Source organism: Henosepilachna vigintioctopunctata (assembly GCA_030704895.1). Lineage (NCBI taxonomy): Eukaryota > Metazoa > Arthropoda > Insecta > Coleoptera > Coccinellidae > Henosepilachna > Henosepilachna vigintioctopunctata. The sequence continues at coordinate 200,898 of JARQZJ010000111.1, read as the reverse complement.
CTGCGCATTTATATTCATTATCTTTCACTTATTTTCGTTGCAATTTCATTACAGAACAACCTGCTATTCTCGTAATCGCGGAAACTCTCAAATTTTTCCATTTCTGACATTCCGCTCAAGATTACACTTATTGACTTCATCAAGTTGAGAGCTAATCAATAGACAACATTTACAGAATTTTTCCTTTCTGTTTCACGGAAGTTATTGAACAGTTCCTTCTGTATGGTACACTATAGTTCTCAAGATATAATTTTTCTTATTTTGGATTAACTGATGAATGTTTATGAAATAATACTATGATCACTAGTGTTTGACGTGAAAGTACCTGACAATTGATCAATTTTTCGCTGGTCATCACATCATCAACAAGACTTCCACTATTATTTGTTATTTGTGGAATGTAATAAAGCTTTGGAGATGATAATATAGTAGTTATCAACTTTTCACAACCTTTTGAGAAACTACTTCGAGCCGTAAAATGATGATTGCAATTCGTAAATTGATTTAATTGGAGTGACAGTGGAAGCAAATCAATCCAAAAATTAGAGAACAATGCACGCATTCCAATATTTGAAAATTTTTACTGCATGAATCATTTCATAAAAATGAAATATTTCTTTCAAGTTGAAATTGGGTAGTAATGTGGATTTTTCCTGGAGAAAATTTTTTTTCCTCGTTTGTCAATACGAGCCGAAAGACAATTGTTTTCATCATTTTTGTGAAAAGATGCTCCTCTATTATTCCTTATATCATTGAAAACCTCTGAAATTGAAGGTATTCCTGAATAAGGATATGATCATTTTATTGACGAACAAGAAAATAAACACAATGTTTATGTTGAAACTGACATTGACGGTTGAATCCAATCAGTTCAGATTCAACTTGATGGAATATATTTCATTAAGGAATAAGGCAATGAAAACTGTTTAAGTATTTCAAAACTCAGGTATAAAGGTGATATGATTCAATCTTACGAATCAAGTAGTTTTAACATATCAAATACCATTGACGGATTTTTTATTCAAAAGACTGAAGCTTAAGCTCATGCTCATGCCTGACAGAATCAATGTCTAGGGAAATAGATTGGCACCCTCCAGCGCCTACTATGGTTCGACACTCGATTATTTGTCAGAGCAAATAGAATGCGCTTCCTCAGCGCATTCTATTTGCTGACAAATACATTGTTGAAAACATTGTTTGAAAATTTAGCAAGATCTTTGATAGTTTAGCGAAAAGAACTAAACGAAACCTTTGATTTTGAATACGTTTCAGAAATGGTGAGGTGAATTTAAGTATGTTAAAAGTTACAGAAAAGATGGTAATTTCAACTGCATCTTTTTCCTCGTGCAAATTGGCCAACGATTGGTAGGAACAATAAATAATCCGGAAATGATGCGACCGATTGAAGCAGATGGAGGAAAGTGGTAATCCTTCGTACACTTTCTAGATTAAATTTTTCCACTTTATAATTAGTTGTCTAATTCAGCTTTCATTCATTTCATATACGTACCTTAGTGTTACAAATTTATTGCAGCTTGTTTCAAAAAAGTTCTAAACTTATGTCGAAAGGTTCAAGGTTCCATTATTATTAAGGTACGATCAGATATTCGTACGAACGTTCCTACAGTGGTACGAACACAAACAAAGATGTGTTCGTTTACCGTTCAGTTTTTTTGTTATATGGACAATACTAATGTGCCTCGCGTGCGAATAGTGACCACTTTCTCCTGAGTCACACATCCATGGAGAGCCAGATTTCACCGTAGGTATATCGTTTTATTCTTGTTCGAAGCTATAGTTTCTGAAGTTTCTACATGGTTATATAGACTGTCCTACCCTTATTGGGTCTATTGATTCTCATGTACCTACCTATGCAATTTTCACGTTCAAGTGAATTTTTCTCATTATGTACTCCGAAAACTGATTCCCTCATATAATAGCCCATTTTTTTGCTTGCATTAGTCGATTATTATCGACATTAATTCATTAGTTCATTATTATAATCTCTTCATTATAATGAAATTTGAAGTATGGTTGTATTTTTATTGTGTATTATTCGTTATTTTCACTTCTTTTATTGATAATCACTCGTTAAACGTTTGCATTATATCAGTTACTATCAATACTGTATATATATTTTTGAAATATTTTCTGTAACTGTGTGTTGTTACCTGTAAGAAAATAGAGACTTATTATTATTGAAAACGTATAAAACCGAAGGGGATAGTTTTCAGACAAATTTGAATGAAGATTCAGTTATGAACATAAATCTCGGGACAACTGAGGAGATAGAAGTTGCGCAAGCATTATTACAAACATTATAAGAAATACAGCATGGAAAAATACTCCAAAACAAAAAAGGATTATAAACCTCCAAACTGAACTACCGATTCGAATTCGAGAGCTAGTGATAGAAAAAAGTATAGCCAGAGGCAAATGGCAAACAACGAGGAATCCACTGAATAAGGCGATATTCAATGAGCTCGGCAGAAAATTGTAAAAAATCCTTCATTAGTATGCAAATTCCTGGTTCCAACACTATATTGAAAATGTAATCGGCAAAAATGAATACACCATTTGGAAAGCTACCAAGAGATTCAAAAGACCAACTTCGAGAGAATGTCCAATTGAGAAGACCAATGGGGATTGGACTGTTTCCGATGAGGATAAGATGAGATATTTGCGACACAACTAGAACATGTCTACCTCTATTCTGGTATCGGCGATACAGGCGTAGCATCGTTCCTGGATGTGCTTGAACGACGCATCTACCAATTAAACCTTTCACCCCGAAAGATTTGGCCAATGAGATAAAAAGACTGAAAAACAAGGAAGCACCAGGATACGATTTCATAACGTTGGATACTTAAACAATTACACGCCATCATAGGAGAATATGCTGAGATTATTATGATAGCCAAACCAGGTAAATCTAAACCAATCATTGGTACGTTACTCGAAAAACTGGTTCTGGAATAGCTGAAAGAAGGCATAGATATGCACCAAATAGTACCAGACCCTCAATTAGGGTTTCGAGAAATACACTCGGCAATAAATCGAATCAATCGAATAGTAAACACTATCTCAGCAAGTATTGAAGAGACAAAATTATCCACAGCAATATTTCTAGACTCGTCCTCAGTGGTTGGCAAGGTTTGTCTCAATGGAGTGCTATACAAACTGAAAATACGTCTTCCACAACCATATATTATGATCTCGAAATAATATTCAGCATATCACCATTTTGCCGTGGAACACGGAAAAGAAACAGCCACTTCTTTGAAGTACAATCTGGAATCCTACAGGGAAGTATATTGAGAGCACTTCTATTCATTATTTATACTTCACACATACCGGAAAATATAACACCACAATAACGTCATTTGCAGACGGTATAGGTCGACTTGCATCTCACGAAAATGCAGAGTCAGCCACTGAAAATATACAACTCGTGAAGGATCTTCGGCAATGGCATCAAAAAGAGCGACTCAATTTCAACGAAATTAAATCAGTTCAGGTAACATTCACAACAAGGAAAACAACTTGTCCTCCTTTCAAAATATTTGAGGGGGAAATTGCAGTCGATACAGAAGCGCAGTATCTTCGCATGCATGAAGATCAACATCTCACTTGAAGATAACATATTCACGCCAACAAAAATCATATAAATCTAAAGATCCGACAGATGTATTGACTTGTGGCCAATATATCTGTGACAGATACAAGCTGATCCTCCGGAAGAAATTACTCATCCATACATGGACTAAACCTCAAAAAGATATGTGAATCCCCCCATGATGTGTGCATCCCATGATGTCGAATCAAGTGTTTCTAAACAACCTAAATTGTTAATAACACATTATCTTAAAAATAGTAAAAACGAAAAACTTTCAGAAGAGCTTGCCCGAATGACAGCTCGCGATGGTTTGTCTTTCAATATTTGCATAAAATCGTATGACATAAGAGAAGGCTTATAGGCAAGAGGATTCTAAGATATACCGAAATCTGCAGTCACTATAAGAAGTATGGTACTTAAATACAATAAAATTATTAAACAGTCAACAGTGCATGAAATTTCTAGACTGAAATCTGAAGGTGAACGTTTTAGTATCACATTTGACGAATGGACAACTATTCGTAATCGGCGCTACATAAACATTAATGTGCATTCTCTTGGAGGAACAATGTGGAATATCGGATTAGTTCGCGCTTACGGATCCGTTTCAGCAGAATAATGCTTATCCTTTGGGGAAAAAAATTTGAAGATTTCAATTGAGATATATCGAAAGACATAGTTGGAGTGACTATTGACGGTGCGTCGGTTATGGAAAAATTAAGGAAAATTATAAAGGCTGAACATCAACAATGTATGGCACATTGCATAAATTCAGCAATTACTGATATTTTGTATAAGTAAACTTTGAACCTGTGTGTAGATATTGATTTTGTGGATGAAAATTATAATGATGACGATGTTTATGTTGACGATGTTGACGATGACGATGATAACAATGACAACGATATCGACGATCAAGATGGTAATGTAATTATAACAGTTACATGCTAGTAGTACTTCAGGTAATATAAATATTAGACATACTGGTATATCATCTCTAGTTTCAAAAATTCTAAAAGTAGTGAAAACATTCAAAAATTCACTTTTTAAAAATGATGAATTTTCACAAAAGTACCTGAGAGAACAATTAGGTAAAGAAACGTCGCTAAAATTAGCTTTAGCGATGTTTCTTTAGCTAAGAAAAGAGTTTATTGACATTAGTTCCGATATTCATTTTCTGTACGAAGAATTCCATTCTTTATCTTCAATTACTGCTCCTTATAACTCTTACTCCTGTAAAACTAACAGTAGATGCATTATGCCGAATAGATGCAAACCTTTTGACGACTGACGCTTCTCTAACATTTATGTAAGATACTCTTTCCCATCAAAAATCTGCAATTCCATTAGAATTATTGGAACCATTCAAATCTCGAATTTAAATGCGATGAACTAAATTATCACAAATACTTCAATATCTGCTAAAGGCCTCACAAGTTGTTGCAGAAGTATTCAAACGCATATCCAAATTCACAATCATTAAAAATATTGTAAGCTCAACTAAACAGCTCACACATGAAAATCTAGAAGATACACAAAAGATATGGAAGTTGAGCAAGAAACAACCGTTTCAATATCTTCCCAAATTAGTAATGAAACAGTGCTAGAGTCTGACAAGGTAAACGTAAACGTATTGGAGAAAAAACTGCAGGCAGCAATAGACGAAATACTAAATAATTCACATGTGCCAGGTCTTATAAATTACCAGGTTTTATAATTCCAGGTCTGGAACAAAAAATAAAAAACAAAATTACTTATTTGAAAAAAGAGGAACAAAAAAAAATTATTTACAAAATGTGTATGGTTTCTTAATGAAAATATAATTGAAAAAATATAATTAAATTTTTTGCTTCTTCAATTATATAATGCTATACGAGCATATTATACTCGTATGTAAAATGTAACATAGAATGTAATATGTCCTTTTTTGCACTTGCACATTTTTTTGTTTATATCTACTCCTACTCTCAATTTAAAAAAAAATTTAAATGTAATGAAATGCAAACATGTCTCTTCGAAACAAAAACTGAACCATCAACATTTGAATTCGACATCAGGGTGATCGTTTTGTTGAATCAAACTAGAAATTTTCAGTGGGAATTAGTATTTTGATTTGCGAAATCGGTAGCGGTTATATAAAATCCTCACATGGATATAATGGGCTATACTTTCTTTTTTTTTCTCCATAACAAAAAGAAATAGGCAGTGACATATTTTATTTTAACGATACCCACGTAAACAGTTTTAGGACAAAACGGGATTCGCCCTTTTCTGGTAGTAGTGAGAAAATAAATACCGGAAAGCGACGTTTTTATCCCTTCGTGCGGATTTACATAGAGACTCCGCAAACATTATCTTAGGCTATATTCACGGCCAGAATTTCGTTTCACCCCTGTTTTGTATTCATGAGTAATGAATTCAGATAGACTAGGCGATATACTAGACATGCAATTTGTGTTTTACTTTCAAATACTGACGCTCTATTCCGTGACGGCAATTGGCAAGCATCAAATAATGTTAACTAATAATAACCAACTACTATCACAGTAGAAAAACTAATAAATGAGAATACGGATATCGCGATTCACTCAGAGTGGACCTTGAGAAAACTGTTGGAATGAGAAAGAATACAGAAAGCGAAGACAGAACTGAATTGAAATACATCTTTGTAGACATTTTTCTTCGCGATCTCATTATTATGGTTTTCGAGCGAGGGTTGTTCCCTCCATCTCTTCAGCTTTTCGTTGTTTGGTTGATGGTAACTTGCAATTCGACCTTCGCCCAGTCTCAGACGAGTGGAGTTATCAATTTAGCAAATTACTTTGTTCAGCTGTGAGTCAGCAAGATTTCTATGAAAATAATCCAGGAGATTCTTTTTCTGTCCAGATCAGGAGCAGAAGAAGCGCAGTTCAGACCGGAGAAGAAGAAGGTCCGGAGCAGAAGCTCCGACAAGTTACCGATGTCTGCCAATCCTCTACCGCCATCATGTCTTGATAAAGTAGTCCTTTCAACTGCGCTTTTTGGGTGGTGTTTTTTGAACTTTGTGAGCAATCATCTGATCTTTCGCTGCAGGTTTTCAACATAAGTTTTGCTTCACTCTTGATTGCCTTGAAAAGATGTTTACTGTTAAGCTTTGTCTCCAGCACGTCTCTGAATCGCTGCCTGGATGCAGTGAAGAGTTCTTCCTTTATTAAATGATGATGGAAATTCTCTGACTCGATATGAATTCCAATTTGCATATGAAACTCGTGCTGTTGTGAATTGCCTCTTTTCACACTCAATATGCACATTTATTCATACCAAACTGTATTTGTATGTCTGTGGAGAATTCAGCTACAATATCAAACATTTGATCCATTTGTTACTTGGTGCTGAATCCTTTGGCAAAAGGTATGTAACACCCTGGTGTAACGGAAACTGGTAAATAAATCGCGGCACATAATAGTTATTCTCTAACTCTGTTCTTAAACTTGGACATTGATTGTTTAAGTAATTTCATTCACTCTGGTAGGTGATTGTACAGTTTCGATTCCCAATAATCAAATCCCTGCTGGAACATTTTTGTATGAAGGGTTATTAGAAGTTATGCTCTATTTCTGTTGCTGAAGTTATGGAATGTCATATTAATACAATCACAATCTCGTATACACAATCTAGTATACACACTGAAGACATCGCGAGTATCCTCAGTTTTGAATACTGCTCTGAAGCTTTCTCTCTGCTTCGAAGGAAATAAAATTTTTACTGCTTTTTTCTGTAGTATCATAAAATACGTTTAAATGACCTGATATTCCCCATAAGAAATTCCATATGAAATAATTGAATGAAAATATGATTAGTGGGTTATTAATTCCACACTTTGTGCATGGTTCTCAATGAATAAAGCAGTGTTGTTAGTATTTTTTATTTCTTCCATATGAACTTCCCATGATAGAGAACCCTCAAAAATGAAGCCGAGGAAGCTAAAGTTGAATGATTTATTTAATAAAATAATTATTTATTGGAAATACGAAGTGTTTCGTTTTGCCCGGATTCAATTGTGAAGAATTACATCCGAACCATTCTTCACACTTTTGAGTTACTTCATCTTCTATTAATGCTAATTGTATATAATAATAATAATAATAATAATATTTATTTTAGCATTAGCTATTACAAAATCATACATACATTCAGATTCAAACTATATTATTTACAATTTTATGATTAAAACAAACTTAGCTAATTTACGCTTGAATACCTTAAAGTCTCTAATTGTTTTTATGGAGCTAGGCAATTTATTAAATGCGTTAAATCCTTCGTAAAATATACTATTCCTATGTTTAGAATGCTTAGAAACTTGCATGTAGAAATTGTCAGCATTTCTTGTATTATGACTGTGCACATCACTGACACATGTTACATTTTTCATTACTTTATATGGGAACAACTTGTTTTTAAATTTAAATATAAATATATATGTAGCAAAAAGTATTCTTTGTTTGACTGACATCAATTCTAAACAATTAAGCATGCTTTGGATTGGGGTATATCTATTACATTTCAAAATTGTTCGCATAGCTCTATTTTGTAACTTTTGTAACTGTTGAGTTTTTTCTTTACTCAATCCCAATAACAGAGTGGAACAATATTCAAAGTGTGGCATAATTATGGACTTGAAGAGCAATAACTTCATATATGTGGTCATATTTTTCCCAATTCTTTTGAGAAAATTGATTTTCTTGGATATTTTAGACGATATCAAGTCGACATGATCATTGAAACTCAATTTCTCATCTAACATAACGCCTAAGTATTTAACAAGTTTTACCCTCTCAATGTTCTGGTTTTCAATTTTAATACTTATATTTTCATTACTAACTACCTTAAGAATTCTACTTGTACCAAAAACTATAAATTTAGACTTTTTAACATTCAGCGATAAACTGTTATCGCTTAGCCATTCATTTATTGCTGCCAAGTCTCTATTGATCCATTCTGTCATGGTCTGGATATTTTTACCACTAATAAAAATCATAGTATCATCTGCGAACAATCGTATAGAGCATTTTTTCACATGCAAAACAATATCATTGATGTATAAGGAGAATAGTAGTGGACCTAAGACCGTACCCTGAGGTACGCCAAAATCAACTCCAATGCTGTCCGAAATAACACCATTGAATTTAACTTTTTGAGATCGCGATTGTAAATAAGAATTGAACCATTTGTTCACTAAACCTTCAAAACCAATTTTTTCTAGCTTTTTCCACAGCAATGATCTACATAAAGTTTCGAACGCTCTTTTGAAGTCCAATAATACTACAATCAGTACCTCTCCTTTATCGATAGCTCTATACCATTCCTCGCATAATAGGAATTTCTCTTGAAACCTGATTGTAAGTCAGAAATAACTGAATTTTTTACGCATAATTCTAGAACCTGATTTTTAACAACTGGTTCTAGAATTTTTTCGTATGGTGGAAGAATGTTTATAGGTCGAAATTCCTCCAATTTGACAGTGTTACAAATTTTAGGCACTGGTATTATCACTGAACATTTCCATTCATTTGGAAAGATTCCATGAGTCAGTGATGTGTTTATCAAATCTAAAAATCTATTTCCAGAAATGTCAAAAGCATCTTTTAAAATCTTAACAGTTATATCATCTTCACAACTACCAGTGTTTTTCAGATTTCTCACAATAGTTTTCAAACCTGCCATATCTATTTTTTCGAAGGTATCCATTTTCAACAATTTCGGTATAAATTTCATCACATAGTCATGGTTATGTTTCGGAACTATATAATCTCTATCTTTTATTCTATTTTCTGTCTCTATCTTTCATCTTCATTATGATTTTACTTGTTATCCACTTATTGACTTGATTGTTGTGAAAATGCTGAACTGTTTTTACTTTTGACATTTCGCTCAATATTTTATTTAATGGATTTATCAGATTGCTTGCTAAACAGTCGATATCCACAACAGAATTATTCCATTCTGTTTTTAGCAACTTTTCGACCAATTTGTCTCTATTGTAGTCTATATATTTAATTATCGTATTTTCTACAATTGTAGAATTTTGTTTCTTCATTGTTAACGATATGATATTATGATCACTTATCTTAGGTGTGAGAAGTACCTCACAAATGATTGATTTTTCGTTTGTTATTACATAGTCAATGAGAGTTTTGCTATTATTGGTTATACGTGTGTAGTCTCTAACAATCTGATACAATCCACTATTTGATAATAACAATTTACATTTATTTGTATAATAGCTTCGTGCTTTATAATCATAGTTGAAATCGCCCATGATAATTTGTGTCCCTGTGAACTCAAGTATATCTTCAATTAAATTTTCAAAGTTATCTTTAAAAATATTATTTGGTCCTGATGGTGATCGATATATTCCGGTTAATAATAGTTTATGTTGTTGAATTTTCAAACAAATTGACAAGAACCATAAAGTACTATCAATAGTCTTATTATTTATTACATTGAAATCTATTCCATTTATAATATAAAAGGTGACTCCACCTGTTCTTCTGTTTTCACTAAAGCAATTCACAGAATTATAACCGTTTATATCGATTTCATTCTTACATATGTCTTCTGTAAGATGAGTTTCAGATACACAAACAACAATAGGTTTCACATTATTTATATACACTCTCAACAGGTCTATATTATTTGTAAGTCCTTGACAATTTAGATATATTATTTTATTTAAATTTAATTGCTACTGACTACGTTCTATTTTACCTTGTTCTTTAGTGACCATTCTCAGATAACAAGGACATTGTTTATCATGAGCTGTATGGTCGGTTGGTAAATTCCGCTTCGTTTTTTGATTTGCATATACACAATTCACACATTTGTTTCGGTTTTCTTCACACTCCTTACTGTTGTGTTTACCACTGCACTTTACACACGTTATTTCGTTTTTGCAATCACGGGCTAAATGATTGAAACGCGCACATTTATAGCACTGTGTTATACCAATGTATTTGTACACAGTACATTGTCTCCATCCAATTTTTATGATCTCATTTTCCAATATTGTATTGAATAGAGTGGGATCTAATTCTAATATGATATTTCCACAATTTCTTCCGTTGGTTTTTATATATTTTTTGAAAACTTTCAATTTACTTGTATAATCTTTACTTATTTCGTTTTGTTCAATTATGCTTCTTATTATGTCCTCATCATTTTTCATTATATACCTAGTCAGATTCTACATTGATTATTGATAATCTAGGTAGTTTCATTTTCACGTTTGTAATTTTATATTTATCTCCAAATTCTTCCTCCACTTTGCTCATAATTTTTTCCTTGGATTTCTTATCGTAGCAATTTACTATACCTCCATTTTTGATGTTGGATATTCCTGTTATCCCGACTCCTAGATTAACTGGATCAATTTTAGTTTGCAAATCTTTCTTAGTTTGCAAAGTACTTTGATCTAAAGTTGGTCGTACTATTATTTTATCTTTAGCCTGAGTCACCGGTTTTTTCGTGACTGTAGCATAAGATGTTTCTTCTAGGTTATTTCGAAGTTTTGGGGATGTTTCTTTTTTCAAGCATTCTATACCTTCCTCTAAGTTGGCTTTGTCTTTGTCCAAGAGTTCGATAATTCTATTTTTGCTCGCTATTAAATCTTCATTTTTATCGATCATTTTTCTTAGTAATTCGATAGTCCCATTGTCGGTGCAGTCCGTACAGTTGTAAACCAGCTTTCTGACCTTCAATTTTAGGACGGTCATCTCACTTGTTGTTAAATTACTGCATGGCTTGCAGGTAGTATTCCCACATCGGTCACATTTTGCCATGTCCTTAGTGGAGGTTTTCTTGCAGACTACACAATTCATTTTGTTTGAGGGTAGTAAATTTCAGCTGATATTTCAAGATGTTGTCCAGATGTTATATCTTTTATAATATTTGGAGACGCCCGATGCTTCGATTTCAAGAATCGCCCCAAATTATTGATTCTAATTTGATGATTTCCAAGAATCCTGATGAGAATTTCAAAAGATATCTAACACTTTTTCAATCTCCGCCTTTTAATCTTTCTAACTATATTAATATGCACTATTAATTCTCGTGTTTACCCGCTTAAACTAACTATTCTTGAGGAGCAACAAAAACACAACCTTCACACCCTGAAGTCGAAATACGAAATACGATATATATCACAGTAAATATTCGTGTGAACCAACCATGTGTGGACATGAAGAATTTTTCATTATTTTCATGGTGAAAATTGAGAAATTGAAATTACAATTCAGAAGTTTCCGAACTGGACTGGGATTTGAACCCAGGTCTTCAGGATTACGTCTCACTACTTTTGATCGCTAAGATACCGAGGTGTACACATTGAGATGCAACTTCAATTCATAATTAACTACTCTTTTATTCGTCGAGCTAGTTATTGGACGCTAGGAATGTCGTATTCGAAACTGCTATCAAAAAAGAGTGAACCTACCCAGTGATATTGATTAGATATGAATTGAAGTTGCATCTCAATGTGTAGACCTCGGTAGCTTAGCGGTCAAAAGCAGTGGGGCATAAATCTGAAGACCTGGGTTCGAATATCAGTCGAGTTCGAAAACTTTTGAAATGTAATTTCAATTCTATATTTTCACTATAAAAATAATAATACACACACACACACATATATATATATATATATATATATATATATATATATATATATATATTTATATATATATATATATATATATATATATATATATATATATATATATATATATATACATATATTTATATATATATATATATATAAAAATATATATATATATATATTTATATATATATATATATATATATATATATATATATATATATATATATATATATATATATATATATATATATATATATATATATATATATATATATATATATATATATATATATATATATATATATATATATATATATATATTTAATATATATATATATATATATATATATATATATATATATATATATATATATATATATATATATATATATATATATATATATATATATATATATATATATATATATCTTGAACAGTGTCAAATATATTCTGATGTTGAGCTCCGCAATGTGTAGGTTTCCGTTTGGATTCTTTGTTCCGGCGATTTGGATAATTTCCTCATTTACCTATTATGTGAACAATCGTAAATATTTAAAGAACATGTTATTTTCCTTCTCAAATATTCGATGTAGGTTAAAATATATTTCATGTAAATTTCTGATGATGGTTCTCTCATTTATAGCGTTTGGATTCTTCATATGAATCATCTACAGAAGTTCTCTTTTATTCCGGTGGTAGGAAATTTCGATGTGTCGGAGTTGAATTTGTGATTTTTCTCCTCTTCTTGGTTTGTTGGAAGAGTTTTTTTTGTCATTCCTTTTGTCGTAGCGGTGGTCATTTGGACAGTTTTGGAAATATTTCGATGTTTGATCAATAATCACAATGTAACAAAGACTTCACAAAGAACTGAAAAGTACTACATCAAAAAGTGCGAAAATCAACACTGTATTAAAAACCTTGAATAAACTGTCACGAAAAGAAGAATGAACTCTGATGGCAAGATATATATCGAAGAAACAAATTTCGCTTATTTCCTTCATGATGTACAATATAGATAATTCAATATCAAAAGATTTTTTTAAAACAGGAACTCGGGCAATGGAATTACCACTGAGGCTGAACCTAAACAAGAAATATTCAATCAATTTGTTCAGTTTTGGTCACTCTTGAAAAACTCATTGATGAATACTCAACGTATTTCAAAGAAAGTCTTTTATCATCAGCAGATTATAAATTTTGAAGGTTAACTTTAAAATGCTTTACTCAGTTGATTATATAGAATTATTCATAAAAGGAGAGGATAGTGGGAGTAAATTCCTTATTTTGTGATTTTCTGAGTGCCAAATTACAATCATTTGTTGTCGAAAGCATTTTACGTTCACTCTCCCATTTTAAAAAAAAAAAACTTCTGTTGTTTTTGATGTGATTTCATAATTGAAACTAAATTCCGATCGTAATACCAAGCCTATATGCATTTGAGGATAAGTTTCATGTTCCCATCATTACCAATCCAACGATTTATTTTTCAAACCATGTTGTATTTAATGTATAAATGTTTTATGAAGCGATGTTGTATAATGGTATATTGAAATACAATTTTCTCGTCGCCAAGCTGAGAATATTGCCTCTCAGTTATCATTCACTAGAACATAAAAAACTCAACTGCTTACTTCAAAAATTGCACTTACCTACTACTTAATTGCCTAATAATGACAGATTCAATCAGAGAAAAATTTTCTACTCGGATCGAAATGACATGTAAATTATTTTATGTGGTCAGGCAAAATAGTAAATACTCATTCTTTTCTCATTGTGAAGCTATGTTCTCGTGAATAGTCCCTGCGTTGCTTAGTAGCGCTATTTCGGTGAGGCAGGCTTCTGTGAGTGTTCTGGTAAAGCCGATAAATAATCTCAGTGAAGTTGCAAATTCTCATTCTTCATCACACATCTCATGAAAAGTATAAGATAACGAAACTTCAGTTCAATTCATTGAATAGAAAGCTTTTACATAAAGTTGATTGATATATGGTATAATGATTCGTGAAGTCCATTTCAAATATTCAAAAATCAGGTAAGAAGTAGCATAAATAACTCTTGAACCTTTGCATTTAGTCTGTAAGTTGTGAACTTCAATGTTTTTGATATTTAATCATTCAGATGAAGACGTATGGATTCAAAAGAAGCATAATTTGATATAATCTACCTCTGTGACAAATAGTAGGTCGATTTATCGATGACACACTATTTTATTTACACTCCTTGTCAGTTCAGACAGCAAAACTATGTTGAGATGTATATAAAAATATATTTGCTCCCACTGATATTAATCTATCTCAAGAAGGAAGCCTTTTCTGCTAGCCCTGCTCGTAGAATAAATTATTGTAAGATAGACTGCACAAAAGGTACAGTACACGTAGTATGTGAAAGAAATTATAAGTGTGGTCCTGTTGACCCATGTAAGGTCGTAAATTCAGATGTAAACTTTAGGAAGTATATTCTTCATGCCCATAACCAGGCCAGAAACGACATAGCAAGTGGAAAAATTGCTGGGGGGTATAATAATACAGGTGCAAAAGATATGAACGCAATTTCTTATGATATGGAGTTGGAATATATGGCTGCTTGTTGGAATAACGCATGCAAAGGCAACCGTGACAGCTGCAGAGATACTAAGAGGTACATGGGAATGATAATTTATATTTTTTGATTTCATTAATATTTCAAGTATAAAATTGCTAAGAAATTTGTGCAATCAATAAAACCGCAGATTTCTTCACCTCACGTATTCTGAAAACACTAAAATGATACACGTTACGAACCGAATGTTAGATACCGACGAAACTTATTATTTATGACACACATTAATAAATTCTCTTGAAAAAATACGAGAATTCAAAAGAACGAGCTTGTATTCGTTATCTCAGGAACGAATTCTGCCATAAACAAAGACATTGAAATAAGCATTTTTATGAAAAAACATCATGAACATACATATATACATCATACATCATTCTGATGTTACATACTGAACATCAGAATAGTAAAGTTGACTGAGGATTCTCTGGGTGAAATAATTTTGTGAAACCACGCCAAGTGTCCTTATTGTATATATATATATATATATATATATATATATATATATATATATATATATATATATATATATATATATATATATATATATATATATATATATATATATCATCAGAATATTATGGATTAATAACATTGTATCAGTAAGATATGTAATATTGATGCCATGTAAAACTTGAGAAAAACGCTAACTCTCGGTTAATTTGTTCAGTCGCTACTCAACAGACCTTAAGTCTTAAATTCATAAGAAATTAGATTATTCAACATCTCGTTGTGACCATATCAATTTCTGAAATCTTTTATGTTCCAAAAAAAAAAGATTTACTTGGTAATCGCGCTATACAATATTATTCAATGTAATATGTACTACCGGTGAGATTTATTGTGTTATTAAGCTATGTTCCAAGTCAAACTTTCTCTTCCAAAACATGAAAGGTTTTGAATATTGATATGGTCACTATGAGATATTGTTGGATTAACCAATTTCGTAATAACTTGAGACAGAAGGTACCTTGAGTAGGGACGGAATAAATTAACCGTTGTTAATCTATTCGTTGTTAATTGAATTGTCATCCCTGTCATTATGAGGTTATTTCTTATCTTTTATCTCTCCAGATTGTCGACTCTTTACTCTGGAATTATCACTTGGTTCTTCAATTCTTTATTTTTTCCTTATTATAGTTAATTTGAATTTTGTCTCAGAATCCCGTAGACTCTATTGAAATTGTGTTTGTGAAAATGTTAGTGACATCAAATGAGGTGTTTATCCCGGTTTCAATTTATTTCACTCACTTTCATGATTGTTCTATGAAAGATAAAATTACCTGTGATGGTTGATCTCCTTCATCAGTGTCATTTTACTGCTTTATCCCATCTGATTACTCTTCTTCCCAAAATGGTTTTCCTTATCTTCAGTTTCTATTGTGAATTGTTAGCTAGCACTAAGGTTTCAGACATCTGAGATTTTTATAATTGCTGGATCTAGGATGTTCCATAACTAAATACTCCTGGAATGAAATTTCCTGATGATTGCAGTCTGAAAGTTTGTTCTGTAAATGCCTTGATCCAAATGTCTCGTCACATTTTGAACTTTTTCTGTTATTTCTCTATGATGGTCGGCATTGTTCTTCATGCAAAAACTGTTTTCAACAAAATTTGTACTATGTATCAACATAAGTATGTCTTTGAATATTGTTCGATATTTCCTCAAATTTTCATCAAAAATCCCAATGATGACACTACATATTTCTGTAGTGATCTGATTTTGTTGAAGAGGTGTGAGAACTGAGTTGAATTCTCAATATAGTATTCAAAATATTTATACTTTCTACGAACTGTCTGTTATGAACTGTTTATTATCGCAATGCCTGCCGTAATAGGTCCTAATGAAATATTAATCTTCTGAATATTCAAATTTGCGTGTATCCTGGGTCACAAGGAACCATAAACCTCCATTTGTTCTGCCTGTTCCACCGAAATATAGCTCTACCTAGATATAGCGTCCTAATGAAGGTCCATTGGATGATTGAATAACTGGCGCATTTAACAGAATCACAAACAAAACTATGGTCGCGATCCTAACCAGAACATTCTAGAAGGAATTTTTCACAGTGTTTGACACTAACGAACAGTTGTCTGCCTGAATTACTGAAGTGACATTAAATTCGAACTTACTTCGGCACTAACGAGAAATACTGTCAGTATACACCAAAAGACTGTCAAAATACACCAACTGAGGTAAATGTCCAAGCTTCAAACAAAATCATCGATATTTATACTTAACGAAAGCGGTTTATATCTATAACAGCAATTGTATTCACTTTCATACGATAACGTCACTGGTATCAAATTTCTTGTAGGCATATGTTGCATTGAATACAACATTGGTTTTCTAAACTTCGATACATTCTACGTTATATCAGTAATAATTACACTTGTCAGCGCTTAATAACGAAGTATAAACTTCACAATCACGATTCTCAAGTAATGAGGAATGAAGAAAAAAAATAACTCTGACGTTGCTTCAATACATCGTTACGCTAGGAAACTAGAATTCTCATCGTTTCAGAGACAGCATTTTACAGACCTGTATAATGAATTATACCTTATCGTCCTTGTGTATTCCTCACTTGTCAGTGTTTTCGATCAGATTATTCTCTCAGATGTGTGTTTATGTTATGAAGAATTAATTCAGGGGTATTATAAGAAGATTATCCTCTGGTTCGAAGTGGAGCTTTGTGTATTTTATTAGCGTCAGTTTCAACCAATAACATACTTCTTTGCAGGTTCAAGGTCAGCCAGAATGTATGGACAGCAGCCAACGTAACCACTGAGGCAGTACCCGAATGGCTCGGGAGAGCTGAACTCCTCACAGATGCAAATTGGTTAGCTAAATTTGATACCAAAAATTTTCCGACAGATGAGGAAGGTGGAGGACAATTCACACAATTGGTGTGGGCAGCAACAAAATACCTTGGATGCTCATTGGTCGCCATCAATAATGGCAGTCGTTTGACAAGAATACTTTGTAATTACGCTCCCGCGGGAAATATGTTGGCTGGAACTGTTTATCAAATTGCAGAAGACCCAACAGAAATAGCGTCATTATGTGAAAAAGGAAGGAAAAATAGTGAATACACTTCATTGTGTGGTAGCATTGAACCAGTACCAACAGATCCAATGTGGAGCGGAGCGTCACAGTTGTTATCGATATCGCTTTCAGTATATTTTTACTCATTTTCGGTTTTCTGTTACTTCACACTCTGAATGTAAGCAAAAAATATAATATAATTTTGTTGTCCCATTTCCACATGCTAATTTTGAGTGCTTGTAATAGAATATTTTGATAGAAAGTTTTTATACAATAAATAATTCTCACTACCTCAAAAACTGATTGAAAGAAAAGCGTTCTCAACTGCATTGACGACAGAATATTGTTTTCAATTATAGTGCAATGCTGTGGAAAGTGTGTGAATGATTTCAACTGCACAAACATTTTCGTCACGAAACGGGTGACGGAGTTGACCGTTGATGTCACCTGATAAATCCCAGAAATCGTGAAGTAGTACTTATACTTCTTTTTCCCTTCAAATGAATCTAGAGATTCAATAAGAAACGCTCAGTTGACTAAATTTGAAAACGGGGTGTTAATAAATCACGGAATGTATCACAAAATCCACTTCAATTTTGTCTGCTGGAAACTGAAACCCAAAGAAACGATATATTTTTCAATATTTTAAATGATTATCGGAATGTATTGAGAAAACTTCTCATCATGGTATAAAATGATGAGTGTTCGTAATCATGGCGCACCTGCAAAGATTGGACAAAATAATGAATGCGGAGCTTCGTTTTAAAATTTTAAACATCCCATATCATTTATCTGCCATCGCATTATCTACCTGGCAGCTTTGTTTGCAATGAACATGATTTCAGATGAAAACATAGGTCCAGTTCTATAACGATGTGTGATCTTCAAAGGCCTTCGACTGTGTCTCTCACGATATTCTAATAGAAAAACTTCATTTCTACGGCGTCAGAGATACTCCTCTGAAGCTGATCGAATCTTATCTAACTGATAGGCACCAGGCTGTCTGGTATAAAAATTGTCAGTCTGAATTTAGGCTATTAAGACCTGGAGTCCCGCAAGGATCAGACCTGGGGCCATTGTTATTCATTATATATGTGAACGACTTACCCAACTTAATGGATCCACTGAAAACGGTATTATTCGCGGATGACACCACTTTTGTTTACAATGATAGAAATCGTTCAGGCTTGGAGGAAAAAACGACGTACGTAAATAGCAAGTCTCAATTATGGTTCACGGCAGACAAACTCAAATTGAACGATGACAAAACTCAAAATTTAGTTTTTTTATCTAATCACTTCGACAATCCTGCGGTAAAAAATACTGCAAAGCTGCTTAGCGTAACACCAGATAGCATACTTACTTGGAAAGACCATATTGAACAACTGAAAGGAAAACTTTCCGGTACTCTATTTTTGCTTAGACGAATGAGAACTATAACGAGCAATATCACATTAAGAATTACACACTTCTCTCTATTCCACTCATTTTTGAGTTATGGCGTTGTTCTGTGGGGAAATTGTGGGGCCTTAGTAGTTTTCAGGTTACAGAAAAAGGCAATTCCAATAATGGCTGGCGTTGGTTACTTGGATTCATGCAGACCATTATTTATAAAATATGGAATATGCCTTTGCCTTCATTGTGGATATATAACGTTCTTCTAAAAATACATAAGGATGCAGATACATTGATAAAACAGTCTGATCTACATAATTATAGTACAAGAGGCGCAAATAATATCCGAACAAATAAGTATCGTCTAAATAAATCAAAAAAACTCGATAGATTTTAATTTAAACAATGTCTTACCTTCCCATTTCAAAGAGCTTTCTCTCAATAAATTCAAAATAAACATGAAGAAATATCTTCTATGATTTTGCTTCTATTCTGTCAGCGAGTATTCGCAGCACTTCAAACTTCAAGGCAAAGTCTTTAATATGGAAGATTGATTCGTCAAACTCCTACCATTTGTAAGAAATTTGTTTTCTCTACAATTTACATAGCCGCAAAGGCTTCAATATATTTCTCTGTTCAGGCGTTTGAAGAGCAACAGGTCGAAGCATTTCTACAACTTCACAAAACGTTTTTGAGCAAATGAAAGCCCCACCTTATGAGAACAATTTGCTGAAGAGAACATTGATTTGCGATATTGCTCTTTTTGTAGATGTAGCAAATAAAGTCAATATTTGAAATATCCTATTGCATGGCTAAGAAGAAATTTCAGTTGATCAATTAGACACATCGTTAGAATTTTAAAAATAATTATTAAATATATATTCTCCACTAGAGTATTGTTTCGATATAGAATGTCTTCATCATTGTTAAATGATGAACGTATGGATTACAGAAACAATATTGCAGCAGATTATATAGGTCATTTTTTTAAAATTATCAAAAGCAGTTTCATTCAATAAATGTTTGACGTGAAATTTCAGCGGGTATCTGAGAGATATCGGGTTTTTGAAAGTCAAATATAAGGAAAACAAATCGTCAATGTCTTCCGTATAGTTCCGACAGAAATGAATACTCATGCCGGCAATATCCATTCCCAAATCACTGAACTACAGAACCATCTTTGTACAGAAAATCTTTGTGAGCAAAAAATGAATAATACGGTTTGACGGGACTGATAAGAATTCATACAAGGAGGAAAAAACATTCATCAATATTTCATTGATAAATGATAATTGCATTAATATTGATGTGATATTCATTATCTATTGCCAGAGAAGGCAATAAAGTTTCTTGGAATATATGTAGAAAGAAACTCGAGATGGACATTGAGATCACACATTGATGTTTCACGTAAAAAATTGAGTTACTCATTTTTTGTAATCTCTAGAATTAAGAACATCGTACCTAGAAACTGTGTTATGAATGTGTATAACAGTGTTGTATATAGCCATCTAAATTATAATATTTTACTGTAGGGCTGCTCTACAGAATTAAATTGGGAGTATTACACAGAAGTGAATACTTCGATTAATATTCAGTATGCATCAACGAACATCTTGTTAACCTATCTTCGTTAATAACTACATACTAACCTTACCATGTTTATAGGTTATCACACATTTTGGTTAGTTCAGAGCTATCCCGACTAATATTAAAACTTCAATTAAATATAGAATTTTGGTGAGTTTAGATAATAGACTATAATACACGCTACTAACATAGCACGTGGTATATTTGATTATAAAGAAGAATACATAGTTTTCTTTAATTTACAGTTGAAATTTCGTTTCTAAAAATGAAAGCTATTAGATGTACAAAGCTATGTCGCAGAATTTGGAATGCAGCAAATCAAGGATATGAAAGAGCAAGTCAAACTGACGAGCAACGCGAAGCTGTTGAACGGAATCGATGGAATCGAAATTGACAATATGAAAAGGTTGCGCTTAACTCCTATCGACCTGCATTCAATTATAAAATTGCAATAGATTACAGTTGACCGCAAATCGTTGCTATTGGACTAATGAACATTGTGTGTCAAATTTGCAAGACAAAATTTTATTGTTATTGATAAGAAAATACTACCAATGATGCGACAAAATATTGTGCAAAGAGTCAATTCAAATAAACGTTATTGTTACAGCCACCAGAGCCACTATATTCATTGGTTCCCGGAAATGGACTGAATTCTGAACATTTTTGACTTATATCGAGCAAATATCTCATTTTGTGTATAATGATGAGATATATGGGACAAGTACTTGATACGAAATTAGAAACTTGCAGTTCTACCATAGAATAGACAGGTTAATGACTTTCAATACATCAAACGTGTTTATATAGGAATTTTTCGATAATTCGACTGATTTGAAATATTAGGAAGTATTGCAGTCCCTGAATAAGTGAGTAAGTCCCTGGCTCTACACCCGATAATTATTGAAAATAAGATAGTGTAGCTCTCTCTTGTGTAGCACAAATAGTACAACATATCTTTCCGGCTTTTTGAGAAATATTCAGAGAAAAATTAATGGGCGTTTAATGTTCGCCGGGTCAGTTAGTTGTGGATATAAATTCAACCAATATTTTTTTTTTGTTCGAGGGCTGAATGGAAGATCAGACTCAAAACTGAATTCAGTCCTTTTGAGAGCATTCTTCTCAGTTGTAATTTATTGTTTCAAAGGAATGTTTCTTTATACATTTTAATTTATTATTATTTATTATATATATATATATATATATATATATATATATATATATATATATATATTTTTTTTTGAAAGTTTTCAGCAATAACAGGCTGTTTTTGATATTAAAAAGCCTGTTATAGCTAAAAACTTTCAAAATAAAATATCTTAAACAGGCAATAAATCAATTTCAAGATATATATATATATATATATATATATATATATATATATATATATATATATATATATATATATATATATATATATATATATATATATATATATATATATATATATATATATATATATATATATATATATATATATATATATATATATATATATATATATATATATATATATATATATATATATATATGTGTGTGAATCTCACTCTTCACTTGTTTTCGTATATACAGTTTGTACTATCGTTGGGTTTTCAGGTTGTGAAATAAAATCTTACTACATTAACTTTGTTTAAATGTTTCGGCGTATCCGCCGTTTTCAAATCATTCAAATATTTTCATATGTTGTTTATTGACTATTTCACTGATTTCCTTTTTATCAATTCTTCAGTTAATGTATCTATTCAAATTCTTTCCTCTTGGATAATTCAATCTCAGAGAGTACACGATGGTAGTCAACACCGCTACCAATGAAGCAAGTCTCAGATGAATTTAAACACTAACGAACGCATGAACAATGCACTGATAGAAAAGCATCAATTAATGATACTATCCTAAATGAGCAAATTATTTATCAACTATTTATCAGTACTGACGAAAATTTACATAAGCAACAATCATTGGAATCAAACTTGCCCAACATTCATACATTATTCTATCATCATCAAGTCTCGAATGCAACTCCATCTGAAAAGGACCCTCGATCAGTGCATAATATCAGTTACAACTTTCATATGTAAAACACAAACGGTGTTTCACCAGGAAACTTCAAGTTGCTCGAAGTTCTATGGAGCGATCTATGCTCGGCATAACAAAGAAGGCCGCCAACGACTACAGTTAATAGAACAGAAGCTCCAGGCTACGGATATATTTCACAGAATTGAATTTCTCAAATGGCAGAAAACGAGCATTGATATCTTTGTAAGAGTCGTTGAAAGAACAAAAAGATGCCCTTAGATGAGATGAGGCCACGATACAACTGAACAGGCGAACAAACTGCTACTAACTAGCACAAGTGCTTGTATTGAATAATAAATTATTTACCCAGTTTCTCAAAACTAAAAGTTGAGGTACTTTAGCTTGAACTAAACCTAGTATATGTCAAATAACGATATGTTGAAAATGTTTCACTTCTCAAAATTTACAATAGCTCCTGCTGTATTCACAGTATTATTTTGACAATTGTCACATATTTAGTTCGCTACGAACTATGAGATGAAGCAAGACAATTAGAAAATATCTGACTTATCTTTCATACACTAGAACAGTAGAGTTCGACAGTAAGATTTTACATGCAGAATGTTTCACAACGAAAATATTCATGAAGAAACTTTTTATTCCACACATGCAGGAATTGAGGTCTATTACTCAAGGTTTCGGTTCACAAAACCTTCTAAGGTTCTGATGAAATGTACTCATATCATCTTGAGCATTTCGGTATACTTCAGTTCAGTAACGCAGAAACGTCCACATTTGTTAAGGTTGAGCTACTTCTTTTTACATGCAAAAAGGATGATAAAATTTCACACGAATTCAGACAATAATACTAATCAACGACCGTCGTTTGAAATTATAGTTAAATGTTGTTGAGTTGATCAATTCTGATGCATCATTTTTATATATGTCCACCAGACAACTCTTTCGAAACCTTTTACGAAAAGATAGACAGATGCAAGGGGCCAATCAACTCCTTAACTCAAAGTTGAGGCCTCTGTGGGCAGGAGCGCTGTCTCATTCACTCATAGGCCTCGCGCTCCTACCCACAGAGGCATTAAAATTGAGTTTAGGGGATGATTGGCCCATTGGATCGGTCTGTCGTTTTGGAAAAGGTTTCAAAAGAGTTGTCTGGTAGACATATATGAAAATGATGCATCAGAATTTACGTGAAGTTAAGTAACCATTTGGGAACTTTAAAGCGCCTGTAAAGCAATACGGCCGCCGTAAAATGTCTGGTAGTATTAGTCACTTATTTTTGAGATATTACCTCAAATATACGTAAAAATCAGCTTTCAGAATTTTGTGAGGCAAGTGATATTTTTATGTACCTTGATTACCTGATATCTGAAAATTGGCCGTCTAAGTAATCTTGCAGGCACGTATGCGTTCTTAGTAAATGTATACTAACGCTACCCAATCATCCACATTTCCTTCATCAGGAAATACGTGACGTCTGGTGGCCCTGGGATTTTGGACTATTAAACTAGTGAGGTATGGAAATGAAACACTGACTTGAATTAATGTATTGATTTTCACATAATATTTCTACATTCTTTATCTTTGAACTGCTGCAAAACAAAACACCGAAAATAAGGTGATATTAAGGAGAAGAAACATTGGCATTAGTTGCGACGCTCCAGCCCACATTGGCTCCGTAGGTATTGGTTTGATATCACCACACAAAGATGTAAATTGGCTATTTTTTTTTCCATCCTTACACATTGATGCTATTTCCGACGGATTGGAGGCAAATTGGTATACACTGGTATCAAGAAAGTTTCCGGCAGGACCGTAGTTGCAAATGAGTTGGATTATTTTTTTGTATTCGTTCTTAAGTACCATAGAACAACCGATGTATTCGACGTTACCCCAGATCAATTGTGTGAAATGACCTCTTTGATTACCATCTTTAGGGAAATTGTTGTCGTTAAAATTTTTCAACCAATTGGCATCTGTAATAAACTTAATTTCATCAAACCACTTGGGAATTGCTTCCGCAGTTGCATTTTTATTAGTTGAAATATACATATTCTGTCCGACTACCCACCTGAAATAAATGAACATAACTCTTTAATCAACTTTCAGAGTATGCACTGAAAGTGGCAGATTCAACCAAGAAATTCGGATACTCAAATACCCTTCAACTCAAAACGTTCGAAGTTATTGTGAGAAACTTGACTAAAATATTTATTGTCACTATTAGAGAAAACACTAAGTTTTATTATTTGTTTCTACATTCATTAAATTACAACTGAAGTTTCTTGATAATTATGCATTTTCAATCAAATTAATGAAGAAATTTAGACTGCGTTCTTCTTCTTGTGAGTATGTCCTACAACCTGGTGTACTCTCCTTCATGGAGCTCAATAGAATGAAGCTCAGTAGAACTGTGTGAACAACACACCGTGGCGTAGGACATTCTCTGAAGAAGTTGAATGCAAACTCTGTTGATAGTCAAATCTCTACTTTCATTCTAACAATCGAAATTTCTTTGTCAACGTGCTTGAAAATATAGAAATAGTACAAAGCTGTAGTCGCAATATATTGAATATTGTATTGAGAAAAAAGTGCATGATCTTCTAAGAACTATGTATTATCAAAAAACAAAGGCGAATCTGTCCAATATTTATTTTCACTTCATTGATTTGATATTCAATCCGTTTATCTTCAAAAATGTACGTTCTTATAAAATGTTCATTGAATATATAATATTATAATATGTTTATAATAATATTTTTCTGTATTTTTCGAATATTTTCAATTTATTTTTTTTTTCAATAGATATACACTTCAACGCCGGTTTCGAACAGCCAGTTGGCTTGTAATAAATGTACATTGCCGAACAATTATCATCATTGAACTTACCAAATCATGGGCAAACACTCGTATGGCTTCTCTGGGGTTCGAATCAGAACCCTACTACACCATAGTTGGGTGTTTCCCCGACTGAGCTACAGAGCCCCGCTAAATATTTTTGTGATTGTTTGAATGATAAAGTGGAAAACTGTCCATAAATTGAAAAAAAAACTATGTGCACCTACTGCTTCAATTGATAAATGTCATTAATCTAAGATTTTAATTAAGCTTGGTGGTAATTCGGAAGATTTTGTGACCCATGCACTCAAATGAACCATCATGCTCGCAAAACCCTTATCCTCACCATGTTGCTATTCAAATAAAAAGGAAATAACAAGGCTCCAAAATAACCCTTATTTTTCCACAATTTTTGTATTCGAGATTCAAACGATAGTTCAACCCAATTCGTTACTGTCACCAGTACCCATGTAAATTCATCACCTAGTTTAATTATAGTCTGAAGAGTTTTTCTTACTAAAATAAAGTTACCGAGCTGTTCATTCATGTCATTCTCGATAGGCTTAATGTTATGTATTCTGATTGAATGAATAAATCGAACTTCTCATTTTCGTCAGTTCTTATTTAATATTTCCCCAAATCTTCCATTTTTTCAATTGCCGATATTGAGAATTTCTGAAGACCGGACTTTGCATCGCCAATAAGTAATATTCTTTACCGAAAAGCAAACGCTTCAATCCTCAATCCCGAACTCTCTATTTTGTGTTCGTTTGCTATCTCATGAAAAAGTTATGTTTTCAAATTTTTACTAGTTTCTCATCTCTACGAAACAGAGAATTCTCATTTCGCGAGCTGTAGGTACCCAATTAGGGTGAACTTCGACGTATATCGAGCATTTTGATACACCCTGCACTTCATCTCAACGTATGATTATTTTAAAGTTTTGAGTATACATGATACTCATATGAGACCAACAGTCCTAGTTGGAAAGTTACAGAAAATTCTGACTCGTATGTTATCTTTTCAGTTTCTACACAATAAGGTGTAGTGGGTTGTTTTACGGGAGAAAGATTATTCTACGAAAAAACAAATTACTGGTAAGAACCGACATGTTCACAAATTTGGAAAGCTTCGAATTCTCTATTTTTCTCACTTAAAATTGAATATATAGTTCACTGAAACACTGAATTCTTCAGGGCTAACCTTGCGCTTCTCAAGGAACGCAATTTTATTGTCCTTCATACATTATTCATAAAATTATAGCAATATTCCTAGAGTCAAATATTTTTTAGTGGTTTCTGACAGTCAGCGTGCGTTAATGTCGTTCAAGAATTGGGATTTCAAAGTTGAAGACTAAGTACTCTTCACCGCAATTCATAAAGAAATTGTGATGTGTTTGTAGACTTTACAGCAAAAAGGCCTGGTGGTTCAACTCATGTGGGTTGAATCCCACGTTGGAATTAATTCCAATGAAATAGTCGATCATGCCACCCATACATCAAGATATAGTCACCACATCACACAGCAACAATGCACATATTCTTATTTGTTCCTCAGTTTCATGAAAAGAATAAGGAAAACTTGGATCTCTGATTATCAACAAAATATAAAACGATCATAATATAAGAGATCAGAAGAAAAACCTCCTAAAAAATATTGGTTTCGACGTGTGAAGGGAAGCAAAGAATTTATTAGAATATTTTCTCGTCTTAGGAGCGATCATGTAATTTCTCCTCATTATCTGCACAAGATTGGTAAGACCGATAATCCACTATGTGTTTGTGGGGAAGTGGGCACTCCAGATCACATTATTTTGACTTGTGATAATGACAGACAATCCTGTTCAAGACTTTTTTCCCGACTTGCCGATGTTCTGAAGTACGAGCAGCCTTTCAATTTGGCATTTTTACTTGTTCTCGAGAATATGGGAGTGTACAGAATATTATTCGAGCATATTAAGTTCACTAAAGTGAAATTATAAAGTGGTTTATGTCTTGTTTGTGTATGAAGAATAAATCGCCTTGAGAAACCCCTAGGCGTATAGTGTTTCTGTGCCTAAACATTAATTTTATTTCGTTTTATACTTTGTTGTTTTGAAAATGTTTTGAAAAAATGAAATAAGTACTGACTAATGACATATGTCGAAGCCATTGAGGGTATTTCCAAATATTGGATAACCCTTCTTGATTAGAATAAAAAAAAATTATTCATATTTTTGTTAATATTTTCAATTCTATTGAATAAATTTATATAGACAATATGATAGACTGAGCAAGGTACTACACATAAAATTTTTTGTGCGATTCATAGCTTGTGAGATATAAGGAAAAAGGCGTTTCCATCCCTTTTTCCAATAAACCATTCACGAACTTGGAGTTAAGCTACTTGTAACCCTCTAATACATCCCCACAATGAAATTACATCCACTGAAAAAAGCGAAATCAAATGTAACTCTTCAATATGCTAGCATATTCTTTCACATTATAGAATATATTTTATTCGAAATCATTGGTAAGCTGCAGAAACGTCTCACACTTGAACTTCACACATTGTGAAGTTATTGTTCTATAATTACTGTTTTTAATTATAGAAAAGTTTTTAATTAATTGTCTAACTGTCAGAAGTTCAGTTGAATGTCCAACTCTTTTAGTTGGGAAGGAGGATAGAGATGATCTCGACCCGTGAACATTGTTTTCATTCGAGCCAATAATCTTCCGCAGTGTTCTGCGAACAGACATCATTTTCAAGAATTGTTCGCATAGTGCGAGGTGATTGAAAATGGTGGTTGAGATATTGAGCTGTTCTAAAATCTTGTAAGCTATCTCCAATACAGCTCATTGCTGTGATCTCAAGCTCAGAAATTTTTGTGTGGAGAAAATATCGTGAGCTATACTGATGCCAATGGTGACTACACGTTCATTAAGACATTCTGCGAAAATCACTGTGTCAACTGTAGAGCGTATATCATCTCGCTTAAGCGTAAGCCTCACCCGACACAAAGTTGAAATTCTGTAGTCGTCAACGGAGTAGGCACCCACTTGAACACTCAGCTTTCAACATCGCTCTAAGGGAACATTGAATAAGAGGAGGACAGCACAATTGCCCATCCTTTTTTTTGTAATCTGTGATGTCTCTCCCACTTTTCTCTCCAATTTTGCATTTATATGGGTGTGTGTGATGAGACAAAAGATCTAATTGGTATGAGAGATAAAGTTTTTCCCGTAGATGCAGATACTAGTTTCTGTTGATGCGGAGATGCCTTTATTCTGTTCGTTTCGAACATGACGTTCCATAGAATCTGAGGATATGCAAGCACTGATCGCATACATCTGTGACCCGTTTTCGAGTTTCAGAGCGAGCCTACCTTTGTCCTACTGCTTCGAACATTTTCTGAACATTTGAATGGATTAAAAATATTCATATCTATCGCCCTTTCAAAGATCTTGTCTTGTGCCATTAGAAGGATACTCGAAATAGTTTTTCAACCATCAATTTTCCTCCCAAGCGGATTAGAGTTCCAAGAATCTTTTGCTCAATGCTGCTCACACTGGTTATCAATTAGCTCTTTGATCTTCTAATAGAAATTGAATGAGTCAGATTCATCTTTTTTTGATCCATTCGCGTTGTTTTTTTTTTGTTAGTCAGCATTCGTCCACTTGTAGGTATTCGGTTTTCCCCCTCATAATCAGTTTTCTCCAGTAGTCTTGTTTTTCTGACAATGCGAATATTAATTCATTTGCAATGACAGCCGCTGCTGAAAGGCTGAAAATAGAAGCCTCATACAAGTTTGGTGTTCGGTTCATATTTGTAACCCCAAATAATTGTCGTCGAAGATTGCGAATCTATAAAATTTGTGAGGCTATTCAAATTACAGAGGCCATTGTGTTCTCCAAAAACAATGAAATAACAAGAACTAAATTGAGAACACTGTCTTACATATATCTTTTTCCTAGTGCTCAATGAGATATGGTTATTTAACGCGTTTTCTGCTAGGATTTCGTTTTGGGAAAACTGCATTCACATTATGGGAATTTTGGAATTTCCAGGAAGAATTTAAACACGATTTGAGGAATTAAACGTAAAAACTCAATTCGAAGAACGAAGTGACTTGACCACTTTTTGGAGTTTCCAATACAAAACTTATCGACGAAAAAGAAATGTCACTCCACAGAGGAGATCGAGATCAACTTAAATGTTTTTTTTATGATTCTATAAATTTTTCGTGTATATTGTATCATTCTTCGTGGATAATCATTTTCCCTGAAACGAACATTCGTTACTGTAATCAGTTTTCATTATTGATGTATGAATGAATGAAAAATTCGAGTAATGAGTAATGTCGGATCATCAATCGTTTGCAATCATTCTTCACCATACAGTTTCTTCATGCACTCAATAGTGAGAGAAATTGAATGCCAAGGATTCTTATCCACACTTCAGTTTTTACAATGTAATGTCCACCTGTTGTAATGCAAGGAATCGGTTGAAATGAATGAGCGAATCTGAAAAAGGAATTTCAAAGAGAATAAACCATATATCTCAGATTGAGCTTGGGTCTCTTTGAAATTGTTCTGTATTCAAAATTATTCAAGATCATTCTCGGTTTCAAATGTGAGATACTTAACATGATTTCTTCATTCCATCATCTAATATTATTCGTTATATCAATATATTCTGCATAGAATATCGTTATAATTATAAATAAATTCATTGGGCGATGCATCAACTCTGTGATAGTTCATATTTAATGGAGAGGTAATGAGAATACTTGTCTAAAAATCACTGACTGAACAATTCTTTATTTGACTAGTTTCGCCTTTTACAGATTCGATACATTCTTTATATAGATTCGATTCTGGATTTGTATTCTTGATAATGACGTAAATGGCGAAACTAGTCGAACGAAGAATTGTTCAGTCACTGAATTTTAAGCAAGTATTTCTCATTACCTCTCATTTAGTTATGATTATAATTCATTTATTGAATATGCTTATTATCTGAGGTTAAACTTTATATAAATCAATCAAACGTCATGTTGAAAATTAAATTTTTCATAGAATTGAGATCAATTGGTATAATTAGCTACCTTTTACTGCTCCTGCAAGTGTCATGTTCGAATATTTTGTTGCATTTATTGTTCCAACAAGATGCCAAGTATTCTAGCTCCATATCGTAAGAAAGAGCATTCATATTTTTTGCACCTGGGTTGTTATATGGTCCTTTTTCTTTGCCACTGGCCACATCATCCCTCCGTTGATTATGCACGTCAAGCATATGCTTCCTAAAAGCTACAGTGGACTCCAGGACCTTGCAAGGAGCGATAACACCACAACGATTCTTTCTATCACAGACAGTATGACTGGTACCAGGTGGGCATTGCAATTTGCAATAGTCCGTATTAGGGCCAGATGAGTAGGAAGGAATCGGACCGAAAATTGCAATAATAAAACAAAATGGAATAAGGTTCAAACTCATGAACATATAGCAGAACTTATAGCAGAACATATTTTATCTTCTGTCAGAATGACAGAGAACATAACATTCCAAAACGAGCCAACTTTTATGCAACGCAGAATTGGATATATATATATTTATATATATATATATATATATATATATATATATATATATATATATATATATATATATATATCCACATATATATATATATATATATATATATATATATATATATATATATATATATATATATATATATATATATATATATATATATATATATATATATATATATATATATATATATATATGTGTGTGTGTGTAGCATTTGGGTAACGGTAATAATCAAATTGTGATTGAAAAAAGAGATTAAATTCAGAATTAAATCAAATCAGATTAAATCAGAAATTGTGAATTGTTTGAAAACTCTGTAACTGAAAGAGATGAAAATAAGAAATCAAGGTTGTGTATAGATTTTAGAGACTTCAATGAGATAATATTTCCTCAATCACAACCATTTCTATAGATCTATGATCTAGTAATAAAAACAAGAAATTAAATTTATTTCTCAAAACTCGATATAATTTCTGTACCCTGGTCTATAGCTTTACGAATTGAAGATAGAAGAAAAAGAGGTTTTGTAACTCAGAAAAGTCACTTTCAATGGATCCTGCCATTTGGATTGAAAACGTCACCAACAATCTTCTGAATAATTTCAAGTTATATAATAAGAAAACATAGTTGATCACATTTTGCAGTATATTATTATTCTCGAAATCTTTCGAAAAGCATATCGACCATTTATCAAAATTATTAGGAGCAGTTATGAATGAAAGCTTTCTGCTAAAATCTTCAAAATACACATTGCTATTAGATTCGGTACATTACTTAGGGCACATAATACAGCACAACTCCATTTTTCCAATGGACGATAATTTGATTTCAATAAGCAACTTTCCTGTGCCAGAAAACAAAAATAATTAAATCGAAAATTTTCAGGAAAAATCAGCTTTTATAATCAATATGTACCAAAAATTCCACTCATTTTGGACCCATTACATAATTGATCAAGAAAACGAAGAGCTCATTTCGAATGACTCATTTTTTTTCGAAGCTCATTTTCGAGTGTCGAAAAGCTTTCGAATACATGAAAAATTTCCTCTATACTCAGCCAGTATAAGCGATTTTTGGTCCATATTTTCCAGCACATATATACATGGATACAAGTTTGGAGGGAAAAAGTGCTATATTGGAACAGACACAACTGAACGAAGTTGAGAAACCAGTAGCATATTTATCAGAACAATTCAATGAATTAAAAAAACGAAAAAAAGCTATTTACTCAGAATGCATTGTAAAATGGGAATCAGTTAAGTATTTTCAGCATTTGAATTTTTTTTTCATAGAAGAGTTCAGAAGACGTAAAAAAATATTTGTTATCCCGATTTGTTTCAGAAAACTATATCAATATTCAGGAAAATTCTGCTTGATAAAAGTTATCCAAATAAACTGATCAATAAATTATTGAGACCTTGCAGCAATATAATGGAAACAAACCAGGAAATTATCAGCAACAAGAGCCCAGAAAATCTACCATTTGGTGTTTTACCGCATATACACAATCTAACACCCAAACTGATCAAGTTATTCAATAATACAATAAAAATAGCTTTAAAAAATACACTAACGATACAATCATTATTTACTCGCACAAAAAATCCGATAGAATTGAAATTCAAATCCAATGACGTCTACAAAATTCCTTGTCAAAATTGCGATTTTCTATATATAGACCGAACATCCCAAAACCTCCATTCAAGGATCATTTCTCATAAAAGTGATTGTATATATATATATATATATATATATATATATATATATATATATATATATATATATATATATATATATATATATATATATATATATATATATATATATACATGTATTCAGTACAAGGTGAGATCCGTACATATGATAGACAACCTGAGATCCACTAGTAGAAATCACTTTAGCTTTGAATTGTTTTCACAAATTAGTCTAAAGATGCGTACTGGTCAATGATATGAACCGAGGGGTAAGATAAATTAAAATTTTTTTCATACACCAAGTATGAAGGTAAGTAGAGATCCATGATAAATGTAAGTAAGACGAGATCCG
Source organism: Henosepilachna vigintioctopunctata (assembly GCA_030704895.1). NCBI lineage: Eukaryota > Metazoa > Arthropoda > Insecta > Coleoptera > Coccinellidae > Henosepilachna > Henosepilachna vigintioctopunctata. The sequence goes on along the minus strand of JARQZJ010000111.1, from coordinate 167,532 downwards.
ATATACTATTTGTATAGATACGCTGTACAAGACGAAATCCAGCGATGTTGCCACTTTATACAGAATTTCGTTTACAACTCAAAACAAGATGATATATAATTACTGTGATTATTTCTGATGGAAAATCAAAACGTGAATGATTTAGTCATTTAAGTATTTGACATTTCGCGTTGTTCATCTCGCACAACGTGGATTTCACAAATTTTTTTCGGTAGAAGATGTGCGTTGTGATACTCGTTTTTCTCACAAGTTTTTTTCTTGATGGCATATATCATACAAAATGAAATGAAGCGAACTTGTCACTTCATGCAGAATTCCGTTTATAAATCGAAAAAAACTGAAAAATATTTCGAATATTTCTGCAGGATATGCAAATTGAGAATATTCATTCATTGAAGTTTCTCATATATCACGTTGAGCGTTGTGCTATTTTTCGTTATATGTCGTTGAAAGAAAAATTTTGTTCGACTTTCGAAGGTAACTTAGTTCTTTCGATAACATATTGATTTGTTTGGATACATGGCTTTTGTATGACTTTCAAGATTTTATTGATGAAAGGAAAATGCTACAATTCGTGCATTCATGCATTTTGTAATGTGTGTGAAAAAAGTATTATTAGTGTTTAATTTTTTTTAAATGAATGAAGTTTATTTGGCCATATTATATGGATTACATTATTTCTTACAATGAATAACTTCAAATAAACTGATTAACTCACTGAAGTTCAAAACTTGTACGTGAGAGTAACTTCACAATACAAAAGGTATCATAATGCAAATTTGAGAAAAATTAATAAAAACTGAGGAAATATAACAAAATATGACAAGTGGTAGGTGGTATTAGTTCATACAAAAAATTAATGTTGGAAATTACATTAATATAATCTTCTTGAATGTGAATTCTACGCTAAAATAAATGTAGCTCAGCTCAAAATTTTTCAAGAAATTACAGATAACAATGTGAGGCATATAAGCCTCAAATTTGTTACTATTAACGTTATCCGGAAATGTCCAATTCTATCCTGTAGCTGAGAATTTGTTTTAAACGGGGCTCTTATAGGCTAATTTACAGAGTAGAGTACTCTACAGAATACTTTAAAATGAGAAACACTCTGTGGAATACCCTACTTCTTACTCATAGAATTGCTTTGAGTTTTCAGTAGAAGGCATACCTCTTGTATAATTTTTTTTCAAATATTATCTGAAATTTCATAATCAGCTTGACGATTTAAACGAAAAAATAATAAAGGAAGAAAAAATTTGGGTATGAAATAAAATTTTCGAGTGAGATCATTGTGAAGAATATGTACTATCCTGATGAAGGTTTAGAAACAGAATAATGAGGGGAATGGCTCCAATGAAAATAATTCAGATTTACATAAATACAAAAGTATAGAAATACACAAGATAGATTAACATAGAAATGATGATATTTTTACTGAAGAAACTGAACAAGATGAAAATGTTCATTCACTAACAAATTTCGGAGGAAGTTTCTTTACACTGAAGCTTTCATTCGAAGTGGATAATATAATTCATCAATATGTATGAATTATTCGCTTCAATAGTACCATTCTATTATAACAGCTGAAATGAAAGTGAAAACCACATTTTATATACCTATTTATGAGAAGGTATCAATATTTTATCAGGCTACTCATGAATATATAAACAGGAATTAAGTTGAAAGAACGAGGAAAAATTCTTGACCAGTTCAATATTCAATTACGAGATTTGGTAAATGATCAATCTGAAAAGATATCGTATGTTTAGTTAACTTGGAGGAATAGAACATATAAACATAAAGTCGGCGTAAAAACATAAAACCGTACAGTCATCGGTAAATAATCAAGTTGGAGATAAGGAAACGAAACAAAAATCAACAATATGTGAGCAGATGAAGCATTTGAATGAACTTAATCCATCCAGAGGTTTGAAATAGAAGTGAGAATGAAATTTCTGAAAATGGGTTGAATTTTAAAAGAGGAACAAAAAAAAATTATCGCATAGTAGTTCAACAAAAACACTCTCATTAGTTTCAGAATAGGTATTCGAATCAAATTGAAGCCTTCATGTGTATAGGCCATTTAAATTGATCAGAAGTAATTCATAATGATATATACCTATATATAATGCTAATTAATAAATTTTTGATATTAAAGAATTGTTCCAATTATTTTCCAGATTGTTGAATGGAATCACTCGAGATTTGAACACATTTCAGGAATTTAAAAAAATTGCATAATTATAAGTATATTGTCCACTGGAATAATGTAGTGGACATTATATATAATAATGTGAAATTCTTGAAATGTGTCTAATAAATTCATAGTTTTGACGTGGAATTTCAACACGTATCTCTCTTCTTAATCAACTGTTCACTTGAGAATGCATTCGTTTTACTAAATTATAGTTGACTGCAAATAAATAATCTATAATGATGAAAAGCAAATGAATGATTTATTATGATGAAAATGAAGTTCTTTTCTGCTATAATAATTGAAATGATCTGATGACTGTTATAATATTGATAATTTGAATGAATGAACAAATGTTATTTGTTATGAATATTACAAACAGTATATATTATATTATATAGAATAACTTCTCAGGTTAGAACAACCAGAAAATAATTTTTCTCATTTTTTTCGTGATTAATAACCTACCCACCTATTATACTTTAGGAATTTTTTCAGGATCCATATAGATACAACGCGATCAAAATATTTCGCAAGAATTGGTAATAAATATTAAGTGAGCGTTTAGTTCAGTTTTTCTAAGGAGACGCACGTTTCCTTCATGTGACTAGTGCACTTTATAAGATCTGATAACACTTCGTTTGCTTTTCAGATCTGAAGAAGTCCTTTGTAAAGACGAAACGCATCATGCTATGTAGTCAATAAAGTATAAATCATAAGTTCTAGTGTTTGAATTTAAGTTCATATTCAAATATTTAATAATGTGAAATTATGATTAGAGTCATGATTATAGTTGAATAAATATAAAATACGAAGTGTCTCATATTCCTCTACAGTGCTAATTTGTGTATGATAGAATTGTTTGGACAGCGACAGTTTCTCTTTATATTAATAACATTCTGCGCGTGTACCGCAGAATGTTATTTCTTTCTTAGAAAAAAAAATAAACTGCGTGATTATTTCAATGGTTCGAAATCGATCCTATCGATCTGAGCGAAAAATTAATTCCAGGGAGAATATCTAGATATCATTTCAGGGTATTTGAAATTCTACAATTTGAGCGTTGAAATTATGCATGAACCATTTGTTTATACAATTTTAGCAAATACACGAAACTGAATAGTTATTGAAAACAACGCCATCTTTAATCTATAGCCATTTCAGGAAACGTTTGTTTCTTAACACATCAGGGGCGCCATGAGATCAATGAAAATATTAATAAATGATTATATTATATTATATTATCGAATATGATATAATTCCTCATATATGTAGGTGTTTTGTGGCAGATGAATCGAATTTCATTTGAGCGTGAATATTAAGAATGTAAAATTTTTCGAAATATGTTATGAATGTATTTTTGAAATAAGGACACAAAAGTTTGATACTATTAGCATATACCCTGTATAACATTGAGAATTTCAGAAATTTTAGCTCTTTCATTTCATGAGCAATAAAAATCTGTTAAAAATGAATATTGATCTTTCAACTCGAACTGTAAGAGAATCTTGGTCAGCTGAAAGTTGTATTATCAGATCGGATCATTTAACTGATATCACATGATATATAAATACTATTCCGAAATATTTGCATTACTTGATATGGATTCACATATATTGATTGACCTACCGTATTATGCTGTTTCATTTTAGTAGAGTAAACATTTAGATTCTGACTAATAAAATGATATTTTGTCTGCTCAGCCTTCATCCTTAGAAAAGAGCAGTTTATATTATACCTACAAATTTTTTCGTAAATATGGAAATCTTGCATTCTATAATCTCTAGACATTTCACGAAATGTTTGTTCCCACATCAGAGACAATAGGAAATGAAAGACAATCGAAATTTAAGTATAATATAAAACAGGCTTAACAAAAAATATATTTCTTTTAGCTATCGATACTTGTGAGGATTTCATGCACCTTATGGTAGAAATTTTTGTCATTATTCTACAGAAAACTATATTTCAAATAAGTGTTTTCTGTCTTTGTTCAAATAAGAAATACTTGACCCGTTGTTCTACATTATTTCTGAATTCAATGTCAACTATTGCACTTATAGAAATAAATTGTGGAAAATTATATACCTACCTAATTCCTTATATATGTAATTGTTTCGCGAAATATGAATCAATTTCAGCGTGAATATTCGAATTACACAATTATTCTAAATATGTTCTGAATATATTTCCGAAATGGGGGTTCTAAATTTCGATTTTACATCATTTATCGTGTATAACATCAAGACCTTCCATGAGCAACAACATTGTCTGAAAAATGAAAATCAAAAATATTGACATTTCGACTTACACTGTATGAGAATCTATTGAAGATTTAAGTTGTATTGATCTGAATACTTTACTGAATCACCTGGTTTATGTTTATAAACATTCAAATAATCATTTAAATCATTTGCTGCTCAGAAATATTTGCATTATGTATCGTTGACAAATAGCGATTGTTAAACAGGATTATACTGTTTCGGGAAAGTTTCATATTATATATTATATTGAATGCTTGGTTCATATTTTGAAATTATATTCTCTGATATTGAAGATTTGAGTTGTATTGATCTGAATACTCTTCTGAATCACTTGGCTTATAAATGCTACTCAGAAATATTTGCATTATGTATCGTTGATAAATGTCGATTGTTAAACAGGATTATACTGTTTCGGGAAAGTTTCATATTATATTTTATATTGTATGCTTGGTACATATTTTGAAATTAAATTCTCTGATATTAAAGATTTGAGTTGTATTGATCTGAATACTTTTCTGAATCACCTGGCTTATAAATGCTACTCAGAAATATTTGCATTATGTATCGTTGACAAATATCCATTGTTGAACCGGATTCTACTGTTTCGGGAAATTTTAATATTATATTTTATATTGTACGCTTGGTTTATATTTTGAAGTCATATTCTCTGATACTAAAGATTTAAGTTGTATTGATCTGAATACTTCACTGAATCACCTGGTTCATAAATGTTACCCAGAAATATTTGCATTATGTATCGTTGACAAGTATCGATTGTTAAACCGGATTTTACAGTTTCGGGAAAGTTTCATATTATATTTTATATTGTATGCTTGGTTCATATTTTGAAGTCATATGCTACAATTCGTGGATTCATGCATTTTGTAATGTATGTGAAGAAAGTATTATTAGTTTTATAATTTTTATCTTATCAAGTATTATCATTTTTTTTATGAATGAAATTTATTTGGCCATACTATATAATATATCATAATGCAAATTTGAAACAAATTAATATAAACTGAAGAAATTACGACTAGTGGTAGTGAAATTAATTCATAAAAGGAAATAATGTTGGAAATAACATTGATATAATCTTCATGAATGTTAATTCTATACTAAAAAAAAGTAGCTTTTATACACACATTTTATATACGTATTTATGGGAAGGTATCAATAATTTATCAGGCTACTCATGAATATAGAAATAGAAATTACGCTGGAAGAATAAGGAAAAATTCTTGAGAGGTTCAATATTTAATTACGAGATTTGGTAAATGATCAACCTGAAAAGATATCGTATGTTTAGTAAACTCCGAGGAATACAACACATGAACATAGCCTCGGAACAGTCAGCGGTCGTTAATCAACATAAGGAAACGAAACAAACATCAATAATATGTGAGCGGATGAAGCATTTGAATGAACTTAATCGATCGAGAGGTTTGGAATAGAAGTGAAAATGAACATTCTGAAAATGCGTTGAATTTTAAAAGACGAACAAAAAAAAATTATCGCATAGAAGCTCAACAAAAACTCATTTGTTTCACAACAGGTAGGTATTCGGCTCAAATTGAAGCCTTCATCTATATTAGCAATAGTAATAGATACATAAGTAATTCATAATGATATATGTACATATAACATATTGCTCTTTAATAAATTTTTGATATTAAAGAATTGTTCCAATTATTTATTTTCCAGATTTTTGAATGGAATCACTCAAGATTTGAACACATTTCATGAATTTAAAAAAATAACATAATCATAATTATAATTATAATTATATTGTTCACTACAATAATGTAGTGGACATTATATATAATAATATTTAATAGTATTGTCTTTGCCTGATGTAAATCCATCATAATTGAATATAAACTCAAATTCTAACACTTGAGCTTATGATTTACTTTATTGACTACATAGCATGACAAATTTCGTCGTCACAAACGACTTATTCAGGTACTAATAGAATAATCATTATTTTGTCCTTTGTAATGACGAAACGCATCATGCTATGTAGTCAATAAAGTGTAAATTTAAAGTTCACGTGTTCGAATTTAAGTTTATATTCAAATATATAATAATGTGAAATTATGATGATGGTCATGATTATAAATGAATAAATATAAAATACGAAGTGTGTCATACTCTACAGTTCTAATTTGTGTGTGATAGAATTGTTTGGGCTTGCTGCGACAGTTTGTCTTTATATTTATAACATTCTGCTTGTACCGATTAAAAATGATAATCCTAAAGAAAATCTTTTAATGGTTCGAAATCGATCTTAGCGATCTGAGCGGAAAATTAATTCCAGGGAGATATCATTTCAGTGTATTTGAAATTCCAAAATTTGAGCGGTGAAATTATGCATGAACCTATTTATCATAGTACCTTATCGTCATTCAAAAAGAAAAAGTTTACACAATTTCAGCAAGTACACGAAACTTAATAGTTATTGAAAACAACACATTCTTTAATATATAGCCATTTTACGAAACGTTTGTTTCTTGCCACGTCAGGGGCGCCAGGAAATGAAAAACATTTGAAATTGGTAACTATATTTCTTTCGTGCTTTGTTACTTATCAGAAGTTTTTGCACCATATAGGTGAAATTTTTATCATCCTTTCTACAGAAAACCACATTTCGAACATTTGCTAACAGAGACCTGTATGTCTTGAAGACGTTTTCAATATAAGAAATAATTCACACGTTGTTCTGTATTATTTTTGAGGTCAACTATTGCACTTATTTTATCGTCATTTATTGCCAGATCAATAGAAATATACATCCAGCTGGTCAGTAGATCAATAAAAACATATATCCACCTAAACAGACACATCAATAAAAATGTAGATCCACCTAAACAGACAAATCAATGAAAATATGAATGAATAATTATATCATATTATATTGTCGAATATGATATAATTCCTCATATATGTAAGTGTTTTGTGACAGATCAATTTTCATTTGAGCGTGAATATTCGAAATGTAAAATTTTTCGAAATATGTTATGAAAGTATTTTTGAAATAAGGACAAAAAAGTTTGATACTAACATCATATCCTCTCTATAACATTGAGAATAACAGAAATTCACGCTATTTCATTTCATGAGTAATAAAATGCTCTGAAAAATGAATACAAGAATATTGATCTTTCGACTCGCACTGTAAGAGAATCTTAGTCAGCTGAAAGTTGTATTATCAGATCTGATAATTAAACTGATATCTGATATGTAAATACTTTTCTGAAATATTAGCATTACTTGATATGGATTCACAAATATCGATTGACCTACGTATTATGGTGTTGCATTTTAGTAGAGTAAACATTTAGATTCTGACTAATCTAATGATGTCTGCTCACACTTGATCTTAAGAAAAAAGCAGTTCATCAGATACCTGCAAATTTTTTCGTGAATATGGAAATCTTGCATTCTATAATATCTTTGCCATTTCACGAAATGTTTTTCTTCCCACATCAGACACAATAGGAACTACTACAACTAGTCATCTATTCGACAAAAAACTATATTTCACATGGGTGTCTTCTGTCTGTTCAAATAAGAAATACTTGACCCGTTGTTCTGCATTATTTCTGAGGTCAATGTCAACTATTGCACTCATTGAAATAAATTGTGTAAAATTATATAAGTACCTAATTCCTTATGTATGTAATTTTTTCGCGAAATATGAATCAGTTTCAGCGTGAATATTCGAATTGCCCAATTATTCTAAATATGTTCTGAATATGTATATTTGAAATGAGCGCTCTAAATTTCGGCATTAATGTCATTTCTTGCGTATAACATCAAGAACTTCCACGAGCAACAAGATTCTCTGAAAAATGAATACAAAAATATTCACATTTCGACTTACATTGTATGATAAACTATTAAAGATTTAAGTTGTATTGATCTGAATACTTTACTGAATCGCCTTGTTTATAAATGCTACTCTTTTCTATTTTGTTCGGGGTTCATTCCCTCCAATTCAATAACTACACACTGCAGTATTGGGGGATACGTTTGCGATCACTCACATGTGCTTATCATTATCAATATAGTAAAAGTAAAATATTGAAAAGATTTTTTCTACTATAACACACCTCATAAATATGTAAAAACCGGGATATGGCGGTATAATCTGTTGTCGAATGAGGAATATATGTTATATTCGGATAGGCATTCCAATTCAACGTTTATTCATGAAAATATATTAACCTTCTAACATGTCAAGACATAAATTACTTCAAAATGATAGGTAATAATAAAAACTTGTCTAAAAATCACTGACTGAACAATTCTTTATTCGACTAGTTTCGCCTTTTACAGCATTATCAAGAAATATCAAGCATTATCAAGAAATTCTTGATAATGCTGTAAAAGGCGAAACTAGTCGAATAAAGAATTGTTCAGTCAGTGATTTTTAGACAATTTTTTATTATTACCTCTCATTTAATTATGAACTATCACAGAGTAGATTCATCGTCCATTGAGTTTATAAATTACTTCAATTTGAAATTGATTAGATCTTCTTGTTCTGCAACATAAGCAGAACGCTACATTTTTAGCATTTCGATGCAGCTTGTCTAGGCATTTCATATTTCAACGTAATACTCATACCCGCCAATTTAAAGTATTTAGTCTATAATGGCTTATCAATATAAAGTCAAAAATTTTTATCGCGATTTTTCTATCAATTCTGCATCAGTAGATTAACAGTTTTCTCCTACTTGAACATGAAGGAAATTGAAATTTTTCCCTTTTCTGTATCTATGATTGAAGGTTTTCAAAAGAGATTTAGGATATGTGAAAATGGTTATTTATCACTTGTCATGAATAATTTACTCAGGTTGAATATCAAAAATTCAATCTAGAATTCAACCCAAGAAAATCATTCATAACGAAGTGATCGGAAGAATTTTTCCAACAAGAGTTTTTTCGGAAACCTTTCAAAAATAGCTCCAAAAAGGAAAAAAAGCGTAAATGTTTCATTTAACATTTTCGCACTAGTAATACTCATGCTCATGTAAGAAAAATAGTTAGGAAACTTATGCAAAACCAATGAAAACAATTTCACTTAATTTTGAAGAATGTTAGTTATTATTATAAACAGAGGCACTCTGTGCTTGAGCGAAAGTTGCACCTTATGGTGGGAATAGAACCCACCAGCACCAAAGAGCCGAAAGCGTTTTAGAGTCACTACACCATTAATTATTTGTTCATTCATCTATGACGAGGGGACCATGGATTCGGAAGAGTATATAATATTATTTTATTCTATTAGTAGATTATTTACACTAATTACTTACCGGATTTTTATTATCTTATAGAAGTTGACGTAATATTTTTTATTGAATATATTTGTATTAACTAGTTGTATTAACTATCACTAACTTATTCTCATCTCAATAGAAAAATAATGAATTTCGTTCCAACAGTTTCGTGAAATGAGTTGTTTCGAGATAAATTTTTATTTCCTTTTGATTCTTTTCTAAAATAATCTAATGACAGTAATAATATACATACTCCTCCGAATCCAATGACCCCTCGTTCATATTTTACGGAGTCATAGAAAAAAATTAAATCCAAAAGTAATTCAAATAAAAATGAACTTCAATTCTGTCCAAACAAATGTATTCTAAATGAATAAGTTCTGAAACTCTAACGAGTAGATATTGCTCTTCATGAATCGATAATATTTACATTATAATACATTACTTTCGATAAACCATCAAAATCCATTTGTTTTCATACCTAAACACCGAATTCAAACGTAACGCCGAGATACAGTACAACGCGATAGTGTCATATTACAGATAACGACAAGAAGTCCAAGACGTGCATGTTGCCAAACCTTTGGATCTCTACTTTGCGTTATTTATCAAACTTTTATACAATGGCAGATCGGCCCCCTATAGGAAGGTTGGTGAACTAAAGTTGTATATAATGTGATATTTGGCTGAAAGACGAGATCCGACCGAAAATCTGGAAATCGGCTAATTCGGCCAAATTATCCACACCCACGACGATATACACGTTAAACAAGGTGAGATCCGAAATCGGATCTCACCTTACCAAACGGATCTCGACTTGTACAGAATTTGTATACAAAGGATCTCACCTTGTAGCGCTTATATATATATATATATATATATATATATATATATGTTTTGAATGTCGAAACAACATATAAGCGTGCAGAAATACATAGACAAATCGACTAACAGATAAACTGTCACATAGCCAAAAAGTCCAATAATCATATTCGTGGGTGCTCTTGCGTTGAAAAAGTTCCCAATATTATTTTTCTCATATAATCTTCCATTTAGAGATAGCTTTGCATTAAATTATCGTTGAATGTACCTATATCGTATTATACATAAAATTATATAGGAACTCATTCATATTATATCTCTAATTATATGCAGTCGATTCATATTGTTTTCTATAGATTTTCATGTAATCGGCTACTCTCATATATTAAAATTTCACAGTAATACTATATAATATTCTATATTTGAAGCGTTGTGGCTTTCTCAAACATGCACTTGACCATATATATTGAAATAAAAAAGTGCAGCTTTAGGACTGAAAGATTTCAATTCATGACTGCAAATAACAAAAACAAATGGGTGATTGTTGAAACAAATGGATGGAAACAAATTGATCTCAAATGAGAAAATACGGCTTCTCGTCTCACTGCGTGAATATATTTTGCGGCAAGATAGATGACCATACAGATCATTCATTATCATTAATTTCAATCGAATTAAGGCCTCCATGAAAAAGCTGAGAAAACCTCAAGGAAGAGAAGGCGTCCAGAAATCTTTCAGGAAGACATCGATTTGAATGTAAACGACTACATATTTTATATATTAGGGTGTACCAGAAAAATTTATTAAGTTTTAATTACCCAATGCGTAACACCTGATTTTGTTCGAATGATGTCAAAACACTCATAAAAAAAATTTCACGCAAATTCAATCAGGACAACCCGTGACGACTTCCATGGAAACTTGTCAAAACCAGCATAGTACTGCTCGCGCGAAGTGAGTGTTAAAGTGCTTGTTATATGGTGTTTGTTTTTATAAGTGAACGCATTGGTTTCATTGTGTCAATATGTCTGGGAGTTATGTAGCTCTAACAAGGAAATATTTTTGGTCGAGGATGTGAAACTTCTAATAACAGGTTCTAAACTTTCGTCTAATGAACAAGTAGTGCCGGTTTCATTTTATAATATTCGCAAACTCAATTTAACTATCAAAAAGAGTGCAAATCTTAATAGCCTTGAGTGAATTGGGTAAAGGCACGTATACCGACTAAATATTTATCTAACTGTGTTAACAAATTTGTAGCCTCATACCAAGTTTGGAGAAATTCTCACAAAGCGTAAATACCTTACACACTCGCACTACTGATGTCATGAGTATTTTTATCCTTTTATCATTGAACAAGATCGATTGATTATTCGAAACGCTCTTAATATTCACTCTCTGAAGTTATTGGTTCGTTCTCGTTGAAGGCATTTGTGCAGACAGCTCCCTGAGAGTTTTATTTCAAATATTTCGATTAAGGGTCTTAGATTTACTAAAATGAATGATCTTCTTATCTGATCTGAATGATCTTACACAATTGCACTACTGTTGTCATGGGTAGGAATATACAAAGCTAGGGAGAGTTTATACGTCTCTTCTCCGATAGAGGAAATCCACGTGTTCACCCACTGAGAAAGATTCATCTCATTCTGGTTTAGGGCGTATGGGCGTTTTCGAAGTCATCGATTCTTGATTGATGAATTAAATATGGACTGATGATTCATAATGGTGATGAAATAATTGTATACTATCATCATTCCAAAAAATCGATGAATTTATTGAAACGCAATTAATATTAACTCTCAAAAGTGATAGGTTCGTTCTCGTTGAAAACTTTGGTGTACTCAGGTCCCTGAGAGTTCTATTTGAAATATTTTGATGCTTTGATAAAGAGTCTCAGTATTTACTAGTATGAATGATGCTATACTTTTTCCCGCCGGGGCGTGATCTGGCATGGGACTATTCTTACACATTGCAGAAAGTTTTCTGTAGTGATCGAATGTAGTAGATCGAATGTAGTGTCCACAAAGCTTTTTACACTCGCACCACTGTTGTCATGAGTAGGAATGTGTGTAAAACTGGCCACCGGTTTTCCAGCCACCGTTTTGACTAAAGTGCGCACACACGCCACGATCGGCAGGTGTGCGCACGATCGTGGCACAATATGATAATGCGAATAAATAAGCCAACATTTTGATGAATTTTTGATGTGATCAGATGCGAATGAGTAATGTTATTACGAAATTATCATTTTCAGAATTTAGTCAATCCATTTACGAAAAATATCATCACCTTTATATAAGAGACAAGTGTTTTTTTTAAACCTTATACTTTTGAAAATATTCATTTATTCTGAAAAATTTCGAATGGAATACATCTAAATAAACATTCTTTAAGATTCATTTGTTTTCAGAATTTTTTCAATTCATTTACTACTAGTTTCACTCCTTTCAAATAATTCAATCTACCTTCCTTCTCTACGCTGCTCATTTCAAACAAAGCCAACTTTCTGATGAATGTTTGATGTAAATGAATAATATTATCTCGATATAATTATTTTCAGAATTTGTTTAATCCAATTACGAAAAATATCATCCCCTTTATAAATATGGCAAGTTTTTTTGTCATACCTTATTTTTTTGAGAATATTCATTCATTTTGAAAAATTTCGAATGGAATACATCACAGAAAGAAACATCTCAATGAGATTCAAACGTTCTCAAAATTTGTTTAATCCATTTCCTACTTGTTTATCCCCTGTCAAATAATTCGATCTCCCTTGCTGCTCTACGCTGCTGATTCCTCAGCAAGCCAAATTTTTGATGAACTATTGATGTGAGTGAATGTAAATGAATGATAATATTTTGAAATAAACATTTTAAAACTTTGTTCAATCCATTTACGAAAAAATATCATCCCTTTCATAAATATGACAAGTGTTTTATGTTATACCTTGTTTTATTGAAAACTAGCAAACCCGGCGAACTCCGTTTTGCCACCAGATGGCTTTCTTTTATGTAACATTTCGTTTGGTGATTGAAAGATGAAGAAAAATTTTTTGTTTGTTTAATATTTGAAAAAGAAAAATTCTATTTCATTTCACAACAGTAATGAATTCATTTCGATTAAAAAAATGAAGTGTTACAAATTATCCGTTTCATTGAAGTGCTCTAGGTAAACCACATTTTTTGTTTTTTGGTCTGACGTTAACACAAACAAAGCGGATGGTTTCCCAACTCGTGAACACGCAACGTATAATTGCCTATGTGAAAAACAATGATTTTCTAAATTTATCCCGCAAACACTAAGCGATTGACCTTGCGATTTGTTAATTGTCATTGCGAACGCAAGGCGAACTGGAAATTGCAATCGTTTGAAGTCAAACGAAAGATCAGTCGGAATCATTGGTATTCGAGGAACACATACATTTTCACCTGCGTACTTTCCGTTTATAATGGTTGCCTCAATAAAATTCGGCATAAGTCTTTTTACCGAAAGTCGAGTACCGTTGCAAAGTCGCGGTGGATTAAAATTACGCAAAATGACGTCATTTGAAAACAATTATTGTATTGCTGGATATGAGTCAAAAAAAGATTAGAATCTGGCCCATTTCCGGAAACCAATGAATGTGATGGCTCTGGTGGTGGTACCAATGGCGTCAATTTGACTTGGCAGCTGGCGCAACACAATTAAGGGGCTTCATTTTTGAATTTCAATGCATTGCAATGTGAACACACAATATTCATTAGTCCAGTAGCAACAATTTGCTCTGAATTGTAATCAATTGCCACATTATAAGTGAATGCAGCTCTGTGGGGATTAAATACAACATTTCTATGTTGATTTCGATTCCGTTGAAGTTCATTTCGCGCTTCGCGTTGCTCACCAATTTTATTTGCTCTTATATTTCTTTGACTTGCCGTATTTCGAGTTCTGCGGCCTAAGTTTGTACGTCTGGTTGGTGGCATTGTTAAAAACGAAAATCCAACTGAAAATTTAATTTCTGTAAAACGATATAAAATTGTAATATTGTGTAGTCACCAAAAGTTACCAAAAATCGATATGAAGTGAAGCGAACTTACCGTGATTAACAAACACTTATTAGCAAACATTAAACTTCTTAGTCTTTTAAACAAAACGAACTTTATCAAAAACGTAATAAAATTATTGTTAGCGAGGTTATGGATGTGTTGTCACAGATTACCACAGATTTTTTTGTTTTAAATTGAATGACGTTGACATTTGTTAGCACGGTTATCGATGTGTTGTCACAGATTACCACAGATTTTTTGTTTTAAATTGAATGACGTTGATATTCGTTAAGCGCGTGTTTTAAAATATGCAAAATTAAATGTATATTTTCAATCTTTCTGAGAGATTTTCTTTATATTTTCTTCCGTAAGAACCTTGTACAGAGTTTTAGAAAACTACAAAAAAAAATCAGCCAAATCGGTCAAGCCGTTTTCATGTTATGTCGTGACAACGGAAAACGGGTTTCATTTTTATATATATAGATATTCATTTATTTTGAAAATTTTCAAATGAAAAACACCGAAATAAATATTCTTTATGAGATTTATTTCTTTTCAGAATTTATTCAATCCATTTACACCTTGTTTCACCCCTTTCGATAATTCAATCCCACTTCTTTCTCTACGGTGCTGATTTTTCACCAAGCAAACTTTCTGATGAATTTTTGATGTAAATAGATGTGAATGAATATATTATCATGATATAATCATTTTCAGAATTTGTTCAATCTATTCACGAAAAATATCATCCCTTGAATAAATTTGAAAAGTGTTTTCTCTTATACCTTTTATTTTTGAAAATATTCATTTATCTCGGGAAATTTCGTATGGAATACATCGACATTAACACTTTCAATGGGATTCATTTGTCCTCAGAATTTGTTCAATCTATTTACTACTAGTTTCACCTCTTTCAAATAATTCAATCATGGGTATTCTCTACGCTACTGATTTCAAACCAAGCGAACATTTTGACGAATTTTCGATGTACTTAGATGTGAATAAGAACTATTATCACATTCTATGATTTCCAGAATTTTTCAATCCATTTACTGCTAGTTTCCCCTTTCAAATAATTCAATCTTGCTTCCTCCTCTACGCTACTGATTTCAAACCAAGCCATTATCCGGATGAATTTTTGTGATAATTAGATGTGAATGAGCATTATTATCACAAAATAATCATTTGCAGAATTTGTTCAATCCATTTACTACTAGTTAGACCCCTTTCACATAATTCAATCTTCCTTCCTTCTCTACGCTACTGATTTCGAACCAAGCCTACTTTTTGATGAATTTTTGATGTAAATGAATGATATTATCACGAAATTATCATTTTTCAGAATTTTGTGCGATCCATTCACAAAAAATATCATTTCCTTTATAAATATAACCAGTGTTTTTTGTTTTATCGTTTTTTTGAAAATATTTTATTATTTTAGAAAATTTCGAATGGAGTACATCGACATAAATATGCTCAATAGAATATTTGTCGTTTTCAGAAATTGTTCTATCCACATACTACTAGTTTCACCCCTCTGAAATAACTCAACCTTCGTTCCTTCTCTACGCTACTGATTTCTAACCAAGCAGACATTTTTATGAATTTTTGATAAGAATGAACTCAAATGGGTAAAATAATCAAAAAATGATTATTTTCGTAATTTGTTCAATCCATTTACTCAAAATAATTCCCCTCCATATATTAGATAAGTGTTTTTTGTTATAACTTATATTTTCAATGATATTCATTGTTTTTAAAATTTTCGAACGAAATACATCAAAATAATCGATATTCATTTGTTTTCAGAGTTTGTTCAATCCATTCGCTATGAGTTTCACCCCTTTGAAATAATTCGATCTTCATCCTTTCTCTACGCTACTGATTTCTAACCAAGCAAATATTTTTATGGACATATGGTATGATTAGATTCAAATGAGATATCATTACAGAATAATCATTGTTAGAATTTGTTCAATCCATATACTACTTGTTTCACCTTCTTATTCAGCCAAATAATTCAATATTCCTCCTATAGGCTGCTGATTTCTCACCAAGTCAACATTTTGAAAAGCACATTCATCATTTTGTGAAATGATGAATGTGTCATGTGATGAATTTTTGATGTAAATAGATGTGAATGACTAGTTGTATTGTTAATGTGAAGAAGATAGTGTAGACATTAAAACCGAATATACCTCTTACCGAAGTGTTCATGTTAATAGCCCTAAATTCGAATCATTCAAAGAGATAGGTGAATATATTCAATTACATTCAGTTAGTCTTGTCACTGAAAAATGGCAGGTTTGTAATCCATATTTCAATGAGAATTCGTACGAAATAGAACTCAAACCTTAAATACTTATATTTCCATTTTGAAGTAGTCTTTCATACAATAATTCATCAGAACAATTCCAAAGATGTAGAAACGCTAATGTAGAATTATTTTTTATACTGAAAGAATATTTTATGATGGGAGGTATATTGAATCAGAAGTGCAGTAGAGTTTTAATTAGAGAGAGATTTTTCAGTGTACATGAGAAAACAGTATTGAAAATGAGAAAAAAAGCAATTTCGCTCAGAAAAATGTAACTGTTAGTCATAAAATCAAATATACTAGGGATATAGTTAGTACGTTTAGATACAAGTAATCTGAATTCTTATTAATAATTGATGAGGCCGATACTTGATGTAAATTGATAAACATAATAAAACAATTGTTAAACTGATTTACACATATATGTGTAAATCAGTTCAACAATTGTTTTATTAAATCTGAATTCTCTTCAACACCGGCACAAGAAAAAATCCCAGAAACCTATACAAAAGAGATTCAATTATGGAGCAGAAGATATATAGAAATACAGTAAAAATTCCAAACGAAATTAATGCAGGATGTAGGTGATCTTTTTCTTGATCAAATGAGTTTGAAAGATGAAGAAAGAAATGCTTTATTCGCCATGCAAACATTGATCAAAGAAATACTTCTTTATGGCATTAACGAACAAAGAATTTATTTTATTCATTCATTCGAATTTTTTAGTTATTCATTCGAATTTTGCGTCTGTCCTTAATTTAAAAGCGAGAAGTCGTGGTGCAATTTGATGGAAAAACTCAATTCGAACAATTCGAGCACTTCAAAAATCGATAATGGTATCCAATATGAAGAAAACGCCATTCGTGATTATGAATATATTTCGCATTCGATGGTAATAAGATGCGGTGTACTTATCGATAAAAATTGTCCATATGTAGCTTGTTCCCCAGATGGCTTTGTAGGGCTCCATAGGAGATAGAACTTGAGTGTCCATATAAAATTCGATTCATGTATCCAGAAAAAGTTTACTGCCTATTGCTTTTGGAATGGTTGGATACCCAAGGCAATTCAGTTATTAATTGTTATTATTTCTTTTTCCAAATTCAGGGTTTACTACACATTACCGAACAAAAGTGCTGTGATTATGTCGTTTAAACGTGGAGTGGCATACACGTGAAAAGAATTGTTGCCGATTCACTATTCTAGATTAATCAAGTGGAGCAAAGGGTACATTCTTAAAGTTTATAAATTTCTTTTGCTTCCTGAGATTGTATTTCCGAAAAAGCCTATTGAAAAAAGGATATGGAACTATCAACTAGCTGCAAAGGAAGATTCTATGAGAAAAATAGCTACAGATGTTATTCAGAAAATTATCAATACTGAAAAAAATTTTTATGTCACCATTGATCTTCTATGGAAATGACTTGGTGATGAATGAAAATTATTTTGCGGAAAATACCAAATACGGAAACTATTCAGTTGTAAAACATTCGAGCAATTCTTTTGTAGATCTTGAATCTGCTAACGATCAACCGGAATTAACATGCCTATTATGTGGTTTCTTTCTCATAAGGTCATTCTCATAACTGTATTTTGGTTTTTGCGAGAGTTACGCTTTGCATTATAGCAGAAATACATTTTGTCATACTTTTTGCTATTTTCAATCGATTTTCCATTTCACCGGATTCGCGTCCAAATCATCGATAGGTATTTCTGCTATTTATGAATTCAGGAAATATGACAATGGTTTGGTTACCAAAAGTTGAATGTTGTTGTTAACAGGAGGACAGATATTAGTGGTCTTAGTGAGAATAACTCCTATTTGCTGTCTAAGGACAAGGGCGGCATATTCTTGTACCGTGATTGTATTCTGTGCCTACACCATATAATAATGTTCCGTCTGGTCTCTAACCTAGAAATTATTGATACCCAGAAGTAAATTATTGCCTAGATTTTTGCCTAGTATCCAACTACTACTTATTGATTCTTAGATATATATATATATATATATATATATATATATATATATATATATATATATATATATATATACACTATCGCTCAAAAGTATTTGGACACCTTATAAAATACATTTTGTAAGGGTTTGATTGGGTGAAATGATGTCGTAATTATTTTAACATGTTTATTAATCATTTTAAGGCGTAAATAGAATATAATTTCAGAATTTTGGACTTATCTATGTGTCCCCTCTCATTTTCAATAACAACCTCACAAAGCTGCGGCAAACTGGCTACGAATTTCTCCAATGTTGTTTTCGTTATCTTCTGCCATTCATTTTGCAATTTATTCCACAAATCTTCCTGAGGTGTGGGAAACCTTTTTCGCGCCTATTCATCTAGCTGATCCCACAGTATTTTGATAAGGTTTAAGTCAGGGCACATGGCCCCCACAAGTTTCAACTGTGGGGACCATATCATGACTTTCAACACCTGTTGTTCTTTTCATTTCAAAAAGTCCTTGCATAGTGTTGATGTGTCCTTCAGGTAATTATCCTGTTGAAATTTGAATACCAGACCACTCAAATGGGCTCCACAAGGAACTGCGTTACCCTCCAATATCTTTTCGTATCCTTGTTCTCTTTGAATTCCTTGTATTCGTACAAGATCTTCAACGCCGGAGCCACCAAAGCAGCCCCAAACCATCACAGACCCTCCACCGTGTTCAACTGATGCCTCAGTACAAATGTCATTTAATCCTCAGTTTGACTTTCATCTCTCGAAAACTATCCATTTGGTTACAAAAATTTCAAACTTTGACTCGTCCGACCAAAGGACCTTTTTCCAATCAGCTTTTGTCCAATTCTTGTATTTTCTTGCCAAATTAAGTCTCTTCTTTTTATTGATAGATTTAAGGAGTGGTTTTGAGACCGCCATGTACCCCACCCCCTGCGTCTCAAAGTCTCCTTTCAACTGTGGATATACTGACTGGTTTATCAAGACCCACATTAAAGTCTGGTGCTATTTCCAGTGTAGTAAATTGCCTATTTCGTTTACCATTAACAACATTACTCAAATTTTCACTCAAAGTTGTAGCTTTTGGTATGCCTGGACGAGATTTGTTGCAAATTGTTCCTTCAGCCGCAAACTTCTTAACGATGAAGTCAACAGTTTGTCTTGGTATCATCTGTAGTCTTGAAATCTGACGATTACTTTCACCTGATTTATGAAGACCGATTATTATGCCTCTGGTCTCTTGGGAATATTCCTTAGTTTTACCCATTTTCTTTCGAAAAGTTAACTCATACGTGAAAAACAAAAAAATATTGATAGACTCTGAGTACTGAGCTGTGGAGAGCGTGATTTTTGTTCGAATGACATCAAATAACTAATGTAAAAATATTTGTAGTAGATTGGTATTCAATATACTCCTTGTGCTTATTTCCCGGTAACTAAATCGAAACAAAGTTGCGACTTCAAAGATTAACTTTAAATAATTTCCGACGATAACACTATTATGGTTTTATGTTCAACAGTCAGCAAATACCAATAAACTGTTTACTATTGTACTGTATATCAGTATTTTCAGGTGTTATACAACCAATTAAACCTAGTAAATGATATATTCGAAACTTATTGTTTGTAACTTGAACAAATTGCAGGTGTCGAAATACTAAATATATATATATATATATATATATATATATATATATATATATATATATATATATATATATATATATATACATATATATGCAAATAATATTTGATGCGGAAAAAATTTCAATGAAAATGAAAATTATCGGCGTATCCCGCAGATTGGTAGCAGCCGTTGACACGTGTTTCGATCTCATTGGATCTCCTCAGAACGGCGTAGCCAAGTTCCAGTTGTACGAACCTGGAGGTGAAAACACAAAAAGAAAAATCAAGAAACAAAAACGACCTCTGAAGGAAGTCGCAACATTTCAGGCTACCGCGTTTGTTTTCTCCGGATTGGGAGATCTGAAAACCGCTTTGTGTGCATCAGTGCTTCTGACAAATTTACTGGGTCGAATAGAGCAGGTCAATCAACTACCAAAAGCAATAGTGTATTTTGGACGGATTCTATGATCGTACTCTCTCAGATAAGGGGCTAGCCCACGAGGTGGAGAAACGTTGTCACACATACAACACAACACAAAACAGAAAAAAACCCATCAAATCTAGTGTCACGAGGAATCAGTCAAACAAACTGAAAGAAAATAAACTGTGGTAGACTGGACCAATACAGTAAGCCAATATAGATGAGATTATTGTAGAAGGTAAAATAGAAAAAACTACAGAGGAAGCTCGCACATTGAACCAAAGATATTAAGAGGGAGCAAATATCTTCGAAATATCTTCGAATTCCGAAGATATTCCGAAAACAGTTACCTCTTACAACTAAATAATTCTGTCATTTTGCAGAATATGGTTCAGTTAACAGAAAAAAACGATAAGAGAAAACCCAGAAGACTACAATAATCAAAAGTAGCTGTCAATATGGTTGCGAAAATAACCCAGCAAATTACCTGAATATCGAGTACAAGAGCTTGAAAAGAATGGGAAACTTATCGAAGACAGTAAAATACACGCTCTACTGCCGTCTTCAAACGAAAAAGGAGTTATGCCAGTTGGAGGTCGTCTGAAGAACTTAAATTCTTCATTCTACAGCGAAAAACATCCAGTCATCATTTCCAAGGAGGTCCATTTATCCATACTGCTACTAAGACATGCACACGCAAATACATTGCATAAAGAAATAAATTGACGTTGGCCAACTAAAGACAAAAAAATTGGATTAAACATGGCAGGCAAATAGGTGAGGAAGGTAAATTCGATAGATAATCAACAAGTTTCCAGCTTGTCAACGATAAAAAAAAACCTATGCAATATATAATGGGAAATAAACCACAGCAACGAGAGACACCTACACCATCGTTCACCTACTGCGGCATAGATTACGCTGGCTCTATAATGGTACGAATGTCAAAAGTCAGAGGAAATGACTCTGACAAAGGTTAGGTCGCAATATTCGTCTGTCTAGCAACAAAGGCTAGACAGACGAATTACATTCACGTATTAAGCGATATGATTTTCGAAGCATTCCTAACAGCTTTACAAAAATTTTGTGCTAGAACAGGATAACCACAACACATCTATAGTGAAAATGGTACTTCATTCGTAAAAATTAACAAACACTTTATAAACAAATCCAGGAAACCATAGAAGAGAACACAATGATGCAAGGATATCAATGGCATTTCATTCCACCAAACACTTCACATTTTGGCAGAATATGGGGAAGTACAGTGAAATCCATGAAACATCATGGATTTCAGCATGAAACGCCCATAACCAAACATGTTTCACTGAATAGGAACAACAACAATGAAATTTCCCTTATTAAGCAAAAGAGACTTAGTATACGTATTACAAAATTACTTATTTCTGAAGAGATGCAAATAATTCGAAATAACTCTACAAATGGAAATGAAGTTCTGGTTATTATAGCTGCAGTTCGATGTTCATAACACTAACAATGTCAAGCATCAATCCGGTGAAATCTGAGTTTATAATTCACAGAACGCATTTCGATTTATACATAGAACAACTTGGGCAAGCAAAAATCAACAGAGGAACTTTATAACTACAACCGAAATTTTCGATGGAAAATATCTCTCAATCACAGAGAAACATAGAAAAGGTTGTGCAGGACATAGATCATCTCTGTGAAGAAATGATATCACTAAGCAAAGAAATACTCAAGCAACAGAAACGACAATTCGATTGGACCATAAGAGGAGTTATTAATATTTTTGAAAATAGAACGCAGAGAGGGCTGCTGTGAAAATTTTCAACCGAAGTTTCTCATCGAAACACGAAAAGCTTGCAAAAAATTCTTTGTGTCGTCCTTTCATTTTCCAAGGTAGCAAGCTGACGTGACATGACGTCTCATGAAATTCAATTTGAGTCAATTTTGGTAAACGGAGTCATTCGATTCTTCAATGACATCTGTTTGACGTTAGGTAATTGACGTCCGTATCATGACAGAAGATGACGTCAACATAAAGAACTATTTTCTTCAATTTATGATAGTTAATACTTCAAGAAAAGTTGGAATTTCTTTTCAATTAGATAACAGTAGTTTTTACTTCAGTAGTTTCATTTCAGTAATAAAATTCATCCGTGTGTCAATTGGAAGCAATGAAAATTGCAGTATAGTCAAGGTGATTTTGAGTTGTCAATTGTCCTGTGGATGCAACTTTCGTGTTCTGTATCTGCCGTAGTTCTCCATCCTATTATTATGTTGGGATGAACGAGTTGTGGCGGTTCTTTTTTGTGTTATAATTAATGTATTTGAAAATTGAAAAATCTGATAAGAAATTGGGTGTTCCCCAAAATGGTTTAGGATCAAAAGAAGGCGTTGGTGTAAAAATAAATCGACCTAGTGCATGCATCCAAGTATTTCTGCGGAAACCAGATTACTGTGCGGAGAGATAAAAACCAGATGTCAATGAGAAACCACTTCGAATAGTGCGAAATCTTTATGCAAAAGAGTCGAATTCAAACCCTGATATTAACTCATGATAATTAAATCTCCTTTGAATGTATAAAGGTGAGTTAACTACGTGAATTCTAAAAGATCAATAAATAATGAAAATATTAAAATAATAATATAGGTATATTTCCAAGACGGAATGTAAGAATTTCAGTCTCTAATGCTCAGTTGAATCAATGCCTATGGTAAGAGTTTTGTCAATATATCAAACATAAAACATAACATTATAATGTTTCAAAAAATGTTCATGTTTTCAAAACATAAAATGTTTTGAAATTATAGTACACCAAAATTATTTATAGTGTATGAATATGTTGTTATTTCGTAGATTTAAGTTCAAGTTCATTACCGTCTGTCGAAATAAACAGAGCACCTTATTACTCGTGCTACAGTTTTAATGCAAAAAGTTGTCTTGAGATTTCCAGTTTTCATTTCGATTTTAACTAATTATCATCATATCGTCAGGATATTTTATACCTTCCAAAAGCATAGCTTTATATGATTCGATAGATAAGTATTAATTTGAAATATACAATAACAACAGGCAATATTTTCGCAGGCAATAGGTACTCTAGTTTAATGAATGTCATTTGGTGGAATTTTAAGAGCTTTCCAAAAGAAACTGGTTCTATTATTGACTCAAATTGAAGATAAAAACTAAAAAATTATAAGAAGGTACAAGGAGGACAAAACGACAACATGTTGATTACTCTAATTGTCTTCCTCCGGAACTACGTGTTGAAATCGTAAGAAAACATGATAGTTGTGAAAGTTATTCAAATTATTCGAAAAAGAACTTCATTTTGTTGGTATAACATAAAGATATTTGGTTCAAAAGTTGAATGTTTCAAATACTAATTTGTTTCAGGTAAAAAACTCCTCAATTGGTGGGGAGTACATAACCAACAGACTGAATCAATTTGAGAAACTTATTGTCAGATTCATATGGAAAAATGTCAGAGTGTGAACCTTTTTTAATAAATGACACGGAGGTTTCGGTTATCTCTTGGTGAAACATTATGTTGAAAACAATTAATTGAAATTAAAACACTCAGCTTAAGTTCCTCTAAATATATCAAAAACACTACTTATGTTTCGGGTGGTTTACTCATTATCATATACTAAGAGTGAGTAACAGTATACAATATTACTGAATAGTAGTATATACTGATATTTTCTCTATCTTTGAAACAATTCGACTATCGACATTCTCAAAATATTTAAAACTATCATTATGGTCACAATCGCAGTTAACATATTAAACTAAGTGTCACTTTTCTTGGTCACGAAGTTGATGAGTCTGTCGGAGAAACCATGACTGACGTATATTTGTTCGAAAATTTCTATTAGTTTCTGAATTTGGTAGTTAGTGAAAAAATTTCTTTCGAACGGTACGTCATCAATCGTACATCACTGGTGTAATAAAACGTGATGGTTGAGGATGTGGAATGCCTATCTAATCTCAGCCAAATCAGATAGGCATCTCAGTTCAGTGTGTGGTAAGGATACGACTACGCTGAATTACCTTTCGAATTTTATTCGATAATTATAATTATTATTGATTAGTTCAATTTTTGGTATCCACACTATAGTACATTCCCTATGAAATATTCATTTGTTGGGTGAATAAACTTTCGTGTTGTTTCTCCTCTAACTATATCAAAATATTATTGTATGAAATGTTCTCATAAAAAGTCACTCTTAAAATTCATAAAGAAAAGTGTTCACAAAATGCTCCAGCTTTTCGTTTCTCCAACACATTCATTGTAGAATTCTATTCCTTTTGTATAACGATATCTCCTGAATATATTTCCTTTTTGTTTTCATTCTTCCTTACACTATTTGCTTGAATGTTGCATCTTCCGCAAGAAGTGTAGATTTTCCGTTCACTACAATTTAATACCCATGTTCTCGATGAATAACTCGAATCACATCCACCACTTTTTATCATGTATAGGTACTGTGTTACTTTTTTTCCATTTGTTCTCAATACTTGGGACTGAAAAACCTGTGTTATTGTTAGATAAGTGGCTACATTTCTTATCACATATTCATTACATAACCAATTTTTTTTTTTTTCAATTATTGGCTATGGCATATCTTTCGACATTTGCCAGCAGGTTAGTTGTGGGCCTTTTGATCGACTATGAACATTTAATAATAGAAAATTTCTATTTCAATTTCTAAATCACCTAAACGATCTTCAGAATTTAACGATGATGACAAGTAGGATTTGCAGGGACACAATACGCTAAGGGACTGATCATAGCGATTTTATTTCTTCATACACATACAGAGAAAGTCTCGGATTAACATGGGTATTTTACATATAGGATAGAGAACACAGGAAGTTCGACAGATGACCTAACCTTAGTGAAGTTTTCATTTAAATGCTTAGTTGAAGTCTACGTATAAATGAGTAAATTTCGCAGTAGATAGAAATATTATTTAGACTGAGGGCCATATTCAGGTTATAGGGTTGGAGATATTTAGAAACATTATATATAGCTTTATCTAACGTTTCACGATCCTGGTGATTATTAGTACACTGAAATAATATATGATTTATGCTGCCTCTTTCACCACACTCACACAGTGGGTTATTTTTCTTGTTGATTTTATAGTGGTATTCAGGGCATATTGCGTGACCGCTTCTCAGTCTTGTTAATGCGCGAAAGAAGTCTCTACTTAATTTGTCTCCACCAAGGTTCTTGAACCAAGGCACTTTTGGAGGGAAAGGCTGAATCGATGAGTAATGCCGTCCCTTTTGTTTATCTTCGAAAAAAATTTTCCACTTCTCGTCAAGATTCTGTTTGATGAGGGGAATAATGTCTGAGTAAACACATAATGATGTGTCGTAATGTGGTATGCTGATGGCATCTTTGGCTAACGAATCCACTTTTTCCTTACCTAAGATTCCTGAATGAGCTTTAACCCAGAGAAATTGTACCGTTGATCCTTGTGTTTTGATAATTTGGAGGCATAAAAGTATATTCCTTTGAATATAGTTGAATTTCCAATTTGGTTGTATATTCTTCAAGCTAAGGAATCCACTCATGCTATCCGTTAGGATAAGAAAATTTTTTGAGGGTAGCTGAGAATGAATAATATATTCCAAAGACTTCCAAATCGCGAAAAGTTCTGCACTGTATATAGAAATATAGAATTCATCTTTCAGACGAAACTGAGAACCAAGTTCAAGTTTAGGATCGTAAAAAGCACATCCTACACTTTTTTGCTGTTTGGAGGCATCCGTATATATTTGGTGATAGTTTTTATAAAATTTATCAATTATCTCCAAAAATTCGACCGTTGTCAGATTCTGACTGTATTCAGGAAAATGTATTTCCTTTATACTTTGGAATAATTCTAAGTCAACAGTGAAGAACAGCATTTTATTTGATTTCATTATCTCTCTTGAATAATTACTTAGATAGTTGTAGGCTGATGTAAGGAGAGGGTCTTTCTTTATTATCCAGTATTTGTGAGTAAGAGTTGAAATGTGCAGGTGGTTGATTTTTTGAAGAATTGGAGATGATATGGCCATATGTTTCAGAACGAATTTTCTGGAAAGAAGTTGTCTGCGAAAGGATAATGGAAGTTCTGCTGCCTCTGCAAGAACAACTTTGTTGGGAGTGCTGTTTAATAAACCCATACAAATTTTAAGGGCTTTGCGTTGAAGGACATCTAGTTTTGATAGTAATGAATCAGAGGCGTTCCCATAGAAAATACAACCATATTCAATTATTGATCTGACATATGACTTATAGAAAAGGATAGCAGTTAATTGATCAGCTCCCCATTTGTTGTGACAAACTTGCTTTAAAAGTTGGATGCTTTTCGATGTTTTATTCGCTACATGAAATATGTGGTGTTTCCATGATAGTTTCTTGTCTGATACTATTCCCAAGAACTTGACCGACTCTCTATGTGTAAAAGTTAGATTTACAAGTCTAATTGAATTATTCATTAGTGTTCGTTTTCTTGTGAACGTGCAGACGTTAGATTTTTCGATGGAAATTTCGTGGCCGTTGTTGAGGAGAAACTTTTTAAATATGGCAGTTGCGACTCTTAATGAACTTTGACATTCAGCTAAATCTTTGTTGTGGACATATAAACATATATCGTCGGCGTATTGAAGAATTTTGATATAGGGTTATTGAAAATTTATTAAAGTCTGTGATAAAGTATGATATATAAAATGGGGAATACTTCCTTGTGGCAGACCTAAAGTGGAGATCCTTGGTCCTATGCTATTTTCTCCCACTTTTACAAAAATTTGTCTGTTTGAATAAAGGTTAATTATAAAAGTGGTAAATCGCCGAGATAACCCGATGTTACTCATTTCTCTGCCAAGAGCCTCCAATATGACATTGTCGTATGCTCCTATCAGGTCAACAAATAGGGCCTTCAAATATTCACCCTTGGTGAACGCAATGTTGATGTCTGATATTAAATGAGAAACACTGTCATAAGTCGAGAACCCCGAAAGTCGAGAAGAATATTTATTATTCGCCTCTAACCACCATTCCAGTCTATACTTGATTATTTTTTCGAATGTTTTTAAAATACAAGAGCTTAATGAAATTGGACGATAGAAGTCAGCTGTTCTTGGATTTTTGTTTTGTTTTAAAAAAGGAACAATAATATACTTTTTCCAATCCACAGGAATTCTTCCGGTTAACCATATAGTATTGAAAATGTGGAGTAAGTGTAGTTTTGCGTTCTGCGGAAGGTTAGATATGATATACTGTACATCGTCTTTTCCTGGAGCGCTATTGGCTTTATATTTAAGAGCTCTTTCGAACTCTGACAAAGTGAATTTCTTGTCCATGATATCGTTATCATCACCTGGAGGAAGTATTTTTTCTTGTTGAGTAGTAGAAGCGGGAGCGAGTTTGTTATGGAAATCGAAAGTCCATTGATCTACCACCAAGGGATATGATGGAGAGTAGGAAATATTCTTAATTTTTTTTATACTTTTCCAAACTTTTGTTATGGGGGTGGTGCTGCTCAAACTAGAGCACAAGTGTCTCCATGAGTTTCTTTTGCTCTGCTTGACCGTTTTGCGTGCGATAGCTTCAAGTTTTTTAAAAATGATAAAATTAGACCAGTTTGATTCTTTCAGGTATTTTGCCAAAGCCGCTTTCTTGTTTTCAATTGCTATTTTACATTCATTGTTCCACCAAAATTTAATATTGCTGAAGCTCCTCTCATGTGTGTAAGTTGGTATAGAGGAATGACATGCCACCGAAAGACTTTCCGTGAATGTTGAATACTCATAGTCTCTGGCTGCTTTACTAATTTCTGTTTTTTCTGACAGAATATCAGAAAATTTCACCCAGTCTGCTTTTTTGGTATTGAATTTCGGAGTGGAAACCACATTTCTTTGCAGAATATCCCTTGATTTTATTGTGAATGTGATTGGAAAATGATCTGACCCTAAAGAAAGAGTTTCCACTTTCCAATCATCGACAAATGGAAAAAGTGAGCTTCCCGTGATGGTCAGATCAACCGCTGAAATATTTTCAGGATGGCTGAGAATACGTGTAGATTCTCCATTATTCGATATAAAACAGTTATTTTCTTCTATAGCTGATACTAGTTCCGATCCAAATTTGCTATCTTGGTTAGATCCCCAATATGAATGGTGCAGGTTAAAATCGCCGCATATTACGAAATCTTCAGTGATAGATTCGAAAAATTTGTTCTAATCTCGCTGACAGATGTTTGTCCTGGGTGAATTATAAATAGAGAATAAGTAGATTTTCTTTTTATCCAGCGATTTGATTGAAATTCCTGTGACTTCTATGCCAACAGGATAGTTCATGTCAGAAATTAACTCGAAAGCAAATTTCTTTTTTAGAAGAAGGAGAACGCCTCCTCCTCTACCTTGAATTCTATCATTCCTAAATGTATTGTACCCTTTGATCGAGGAATTGAATTGAGGTTGAAGCCAAGTTTCGCTAATACAAGCTATATCAATATTCCTATCCTCTAAGAAATGTTCTAGTTGACCCTTATTTGTCAATATGGATCTAGCATTCCATTGTAGTCTTCGAATTTCTGGGGTCATTGTTGAAAAAGTTTTTGATTCTACTTTTCGAAGATAATTGAAAAGATCTGTCGGAAACTGAATAATTTGAACCACTTAAATCTAATAAACATTTTAGAACTATATTGAAAATTGTATCTAGAAGATCACTACTATCAGACTCATCTGTTATAGAATCTGGAACGTTACTGGTTTTTTCTCTAACGCACACTCCGTTTCCAAGTTCAGAGTGGGGAATAGAGATGATTTGATTGTGATTTTTGAGTAATTCTATTTGATTTATGGAAGAGACATTTATTTTTTTTTCTTAGATGAACCAACTTCATTATTAGAATACCTGTCATTCGAAAAACCTGATGATATCCCAAGTTTGTGAGAAACATTTTTATTCTCGTTAGATAATATATTAGCATATGACTGGTCCAATTTCTTGGAGGCTTCTTTGAAGGATATATTATCTTCCGCCATTTTTTGTTTAATTGTTTTTTGTTTTTCATATACTGTTCATTTAGACCTGTCATTAGAAAGATGTTCTCCCTGGCAATGTACACAATTTAGTTTGTCTGCCAGACAATTTTGACTGTCATGATTATTACCGCATTTGGCGCATCTAACCGAGCTATTACATAAACCTTCTGAATGACCATATCTTAGGCATTTGCCACATTGAACTACTTTTTGAACGAAAGGTTTAACCTCTCTAATGCAACCAAAAAGGCCAACTTTAGAAGGTAACCGTTGTCCTCTAAAAGTTAAAAGAACAGATGATGTTGGAACATATTTGACTGATTTATCTTCATTTACTACCCTCCTGTTCAATCTTCTAGCTTCTGTAATATTACAAACTTCTCCCCTGATTGGGCTAATACACGATTTCAATTCATCTATACCTATATCCAAATCTATGTGTTTTATTACACCTCAACGACGCAACAAAAATAAAGGAACATATGCTTCTAATTTGTTATCTTTCAGTAGATTCGACGATAAAAGTAAATAAGCACTTGTGAATGTTCTCATTTCGACTACGACACGTTTAATGCCAGATTTTTCAATATGAATCACATTCTCAGCAATTTTGTTATCATTTCGGAATATTAATTTTCCTACTATCATTTGAGACAAGTTTTTTATATTAGGATCGATCGAATCTATATAAACAAGATATGGACCTACATCAGATAGCTGATATCTCAATGAATTGTCACGTTTCACTTTGTTATTGTTTGAGAAAGATTTTTTATTACTGTTTTCGACAATGCTTTTCTCCAACAAATTTTCAGATGTCATATTTGAAGGTAAAGAAATTTCACTAGAAATGTCGTTATGGAACGAACTCACCGGGACGGTCAATGGGTTGGAAGCTTCATGATTCATTTCTAAAGAATTGTCATTTAATAAGTTCAAAGCATCCACTATGGCTTTAGATGTAGATGGTATACCCCCTGGGTCTGGCGGATCGTTATTATGCATATTGAACATAGTTTTGAACTGATTCAATACCGATAATTTTATCACTTATAATTATTCAAAACCAGATTTCGATACAACGGGATTAGCACCTGTACACGCGACCGTATGTAAACACAGCTGAATCTCGAATGATAACCAATTTTGTGAGGTATATCCCGTATATATTCCATTCTCATTTAACGCATCTCAATTTTACCGTATTTTTTTGTTTTGTAACAGGATGTGTTATGAATTTAGTGCGCAGGATGACCAAAAGCGGACTGTACAAAACATTTCGTTGAGAGATGAAAAAGAAACAAAATGAAGAAAGCATATATATCTTGTATAATAACTAGGTACCTAACTTACATCATTTTCATCTCAATAATGTAAAGTGAATAGCAGGAACTGAAAGAGAAACGTAAATCGAAGGAATACAGAAGCAGGATTTCTGAGGTCAATGAAAGACGGTCAATCCTCAAGATATCAGAGAACTTTCAAATATAATGATTCTGTATACACTCCAAGTTAAGAGCTTCAAAATCGCAACCAATTTCATAGAAACTGCCACAAGAGTTTTTGGTAGAAACGCCAAGAAACACCAAGTTTTGATGTAGTATGTCTTACCATTTGAATTGATAATTATGAGAGTATTATCCGTAATAACGAAAATACCTCATGACAATATAAATGAATTATAGGTACATCATGAAAGTACTTTCCGTAATTATACATGTACTTCTAAATCAAAAATCAAAATCATAAATCGTTCCCGGTCGAATATGCATCCCAATCATCAGAATGTTTACTTTTTAATTTTTGTGGAGAGCTTTAGAATTTCCTTTTCTTGAAACGAAAAAATATGCACTCTTGCTGAAAAATAAACAAAATGAGCACCACATTCTGCAGATGTTACAAAAATTACAAATTGAAACAAAAAGTCAAATGCATTCTGATTAGGTTTTGGTATGTTAAAACATCCAGGTAACTACCTTAAAAAGTTTCCATGACTTTGAGTATAAGTGTCGAAATAACTCATACTATAGATAAGTATTTTTTCGAATTGAAAAATATATATCAACATTTATCCAAAAATAGATATCAATATATTTTTTCGGACTGAAAAATATATTGATATCAATAACCACCACTTTGTTTTTATAATCTGTTATTTAACTTGTTGCGGAATCGAAATTTTTATCAGAAAAATAAAATGAAGTTGAAAACGAATGAATTAAAGGAATAGAAGTTGGAACAAATAATATTCACAAATAAATCATTAAAACTTTTGAGGAATAATTCCGTTGGTTGAAGGAATGATACGGATTACTCTGTATGAAATAATTTCAAAAGCAAAAAAAAATTTAACATTTTCGTTGAATATTGGAAGTCTGTTGGCGAAGACAACCTCAATTGGTTGAAAAAGGCTTCGTGTAATTCCCTAATTCAAACTGAGAATACAGTTCTCCAATGATGTGTGGAAATTTCGAAAAACCTTAACTAGAAACATAATCAAAACTGATAATTACTTGTCTTCAAAAGAACGTTGACATTTGTGAATCCTGGGAAATCGGGACTTTTCTAGATGAGAACAGTGACGAAGCTGTAACGAAAATTGTTTCTCTGGGAAATATTTCGAGCGATGAATTGTTAGAAATAGGCTATAAATTATAAATTATAGTATAATTTCAATTGATAATTTCTCTTGCTTTCATAGAATTCACAATTGTTTTCTCATTCTATGACTGAAAACTTAATTTCTTCATTTATGTTTCTTTTTCGAAAAGTTCGTTAGACATAATGAAATATTTGATTTTTCTTTTTTCCTTGTAATTTCTCTAATTTATATATTTTTTTAAATCATCCTTGGATTTCTGAACCAAAATTGGGCAAATCGATTGAGTCTTTCTTGATTTTTTGGTGAGACAAACCTTAATACATTTTTCATTTTTAATGATGTTTGGAATGTTGAACTAATGTAAAAATAATGTATCGATGGATTTCGGCCCTATTCCTTGATAACTCACAACTTCGATCAATAATTCTCTCTTGATAATCACTATTCATCGAGATTGAGATAGTTATGAACTAGTGATAAATAATGAATAATTTGAACACTTGTTCGAAAGAGATTTATTCTCTGATGAAACGTCAGCATTGTTGAAACGAGGAGCTGAGTATTATTCACCGCTAAATATCATATTCATTCATTAGATTACAATGTTCTAGCTTCATGTCGATATTGTGAAACATATGTAAATATATATACATATATTTGAGACAATCTATCTGATTCGTGAACCATTTCATTTATATTGTAATAATTCGAATCTTGGGTTTCTTGGTTCAATTAAAACAAAATGATGTTAGTTTATTTCCAAATTACGTTTCAGTTATTATTCTAAAATAATAATCGTAATAATATACTTGGACTCTCAATCGAAATATTTCAAATAAAACTTTCAGAGAACTTTCCACACAAATTTCAACGAGAACGAACATATCACTTCAGGTAGTGAATATTAAGTGCGCTTCGAAAAATAATCCAACTTGTTGAATAGGATAAAATTGTTTCCTCATGATTATGAATCATTAATCCTTTTTATTCAATCAATCAAGAATGAATGATTTTCAAAATGCCCACATGTCCTATATCCGAATGAGGAGAACATCACTTCGTCAGAAGAGAAGACGTATAAACTCTCACCAGCATTCTAGATTCTTTCTTCTCATTTTCTACAGGTGATCGAATAAGGACTGATGATTTATAATGATAGTGAAACGATTGTATCCTATTACCATTCAACAAGTTCCATGATTTTTCGAAGCGCACTTAATATTCATTCTATAAAGTGATAGGTTCATTCTCGTTGACAACGTTTGTGAAGACAGCTCTCAAAGAGCTTTATTTGAAATATTTCGATGATGAGTCTCAGTGTATACTACTATCAATGATTTGTGAATTTTGAAACTATATATATATATATATATATATATATATATTTATATATATATATATATATATATATATATATATATATATATATATATATATATATATATATATATATATATATATATATATATATATATATATATATATATATATATTTATATATATATATATATATATATATATATATATATATATATATATATATATATATATATATATATATATATATATATATATATATATATATATATATATATATTTATATATATATATATATATATATATATATATATATATATATATATATATATATATATATATATATATATTATATATATATATATATATATATATATATATATTTTATTTCGAAAGTTTTTAGCAATAACAGGCTTTGTTTATTTTTGTTAACGTTTCGTTGTTATATTACAATTTTGTCAAAACTAATGAATAATTCAAAAAAAATGTAATTAAAAAAAATTATTCATTAGTTTTGACAAAGTCGTAATATAACAACGAAACGTTAACGAAAATAAACGAAAATTTAATATCAAAAAAAGCCCGTCATTGCTAAAAACTTTCAATATAACATATCTTAAACAGGCAATAAATCAATTTCAAGAAATATATATATATATATATATATATATATATATATATATATATATATATATAAAGTAATGAAAAAATTTTTTGCGGTTAAAAGTACAAATGACAAAAAAAAAATTATCGGTATAGCCCGCAACTCAATTGGAATCAGCCGTTGACACGTGCTTCCGTTGAGTTGCTATTGAGTTTCCGTTGACAGCTGCTTCCAATTGAGTTGCGGGCTATACCGATAATTGTGTTTTTTGTCATTTGTACTTTCAACCCCAAGAAATTTTTTCATTACTTATTTACTCAGGCGGTTGAAGACTCCGTAGAAGGATAAGTAGTCGCCACATTGGCGATACCTTGACCAAATCTTCAAATCCGGAGAAATCACGTGGATGCCTAGCAGTGGAGACTTTTGCAGGTGCCTTCTTTTGTTGTTGATTCCATCTCGAGGTTCGTACACCTTGAACTTGGCTACGCCGTTCTGAGGAGAGCCAATAAGCTCGAAACACATGTCAACGGCTGCTTCCAATTGAGTTGCGGGCTGAACCGATAATTGTGTTTTTTGTCATATAATTATATATATATATATATATATATATATATATATATACACTTTTCATTATTCATAACACAGCACAAATGAAAGTATGAGAAAAAAATTCATTGATAAAACCATCTCAGTAAATGATAAATGGTAACCTTTAACAATAATGAGTTCGTCTAAGTCATAATGAATCTTGAGTATTTAGGAGCCACGACTGTACAATACAAATTTCATAATGAAATGAAAAAATTGTCTGATTACTCGTAATTACGAAAATATTCTAACTGTTCGCCACCAAAATCACTCGCCACTAACGGTGAATTAGTTCGCTCTAGGTATTTCGGATTCAATTATGTTGGAAAATTGGAAATTCGAGCTGTTTTTCAGGTCACGCACCCTTAGCTCAATTGCTCTACAATCAACTCTACATATTCATTGAGCAGTAACGTCTTACATATTTGAAGTGTTGTACACAAAGACACTGAAAAAAAAGCAGAAATGAGAAAAAGTCGCAAATGACATCATGAAAATATCATGTCTTTTGTGTAACTCAGAAGGCCAACCTATTGATACAATTTCCACAGATCGATCAGAAAATAAATGTATGGTAACTTCGAGGGCACACTTCACATAGTCACGATAAAATATAGCGTATTGAATGGTATGATGACCTGAAACGCATTTACACAAAATGGATAAATGAAGTAGAATGTAGACGGTATTCTTAAGGTGAGGTATGTCCGAAAATGGACGGTACATACGAATAATAGCATCTTGATGAGAGTTATCATCGTAAAACAAATCAATTGAGCACCCAAGGAAGCGCTTCATTCAGGAACATATTAGGAAATTGATTTCCAAATCTTTCCGAAACTTTCTGAATTGAGCAATGTCACCATCTGCATCGATATTACTCGAATCGAGTAAAACATTTCGAATGAATGTATGTATTTGTATCGATCAGAATGAATGTGAATAATTTTGTCCATCCAACAATAATTCTATTTTTGTTTTTACGGATCTAATTTGGATTTCAGGTTGAAATCATCTTAGAACCGAATGCTCCATAGAAACTGCATTTTATGCTCGTAACTTCATTGACCTCCATCATATGTTCGATCAGAAATAATCAGATTCAAAATGGATAATTCATGAACAACTTTTCGAAAATAATTCAGGGTAATACGGTTCTGTGAGCCGGATTTTTCAGCGTAGTCTCGAATAAATTGGTATCTGGGGACCCCGGGACTCCAGCTAACTATTTAATTAATTTTCCTGGGACTCGCTTTATGTTCTTGCTTGGAGAACACGCGACTCAATTCTTTCGGTTGTGCGTAGGATAGCTGGATTATCGATTCATAAGTCGACTGCTTGAAATGGTACTGACAGAGTTTTGAATGTGGTTTGTTTTTGTATGATCACTTCACCTGAAAAAGAAACGAAATATCAGATGTTATTTCGCACTGTTGAGTTGATGAGAGATGGGTCTTTTTCAATTGAGAGTTCTACATTTGTACTCGATTTTGGTGACGTTATGTTTTGACAGCTGAGTAAAAAACCAATGATCCTAATAGAAGCTTGATATATAAGGAAAACTATGAATTATCAGTCAGTTGCAAGTTGGAAAAGCACTTCATAATGATTGCTACTAATACCGCACAATCATCAGGTACCTGGCAATCAGTTATTTCATTGTAGATTACGAATTCATTCTGTTCTTTTTTTTTTAATTCAGTGAACCCACAGTTTAACGCCAGTTCCGAACGGCCATTTGGCTTGTAATCGATGTAAATTACGCAGCATATATCATTAATCAAACTACTCAAATCATAGACAAACACAAGCATCCATGCCTTCAGCGGGGTTCGAACCCGAGTTCTACCGCACCATAGACGGGTGTTCACCGACTTAGCTACGGAGACCGGCTCATTCTGTTCTTATCTGACTAAAAATATGAAATTACTATGTTTTGTATGTATTTTATTTTCACTATGTGCATAATGACGAACCTACTGTCTTCTCTCATCGCTAGAATTAAGGCCTCATGTCCCTATGATGAAAAATTCCTTTCATTCCACAACTTGGCGCCTTCTTCAAAATTTTCAGAACTTCTTGAGTTGTCTTTAACATTATGTTACAATCAAAGACTGAAATGAGATTATTTAATCCCAACTTTTTTGTATCACACAGTTATCATTTCAATCGCAACAATAAGCCAATTGATGAGTTTCATTTGAAAATACTGAATTGAGTGAATGCTCGGGCTTTGAGAAAAAGTTGTTGAAATGACCATTGAAATCTTGAAACGTATTGGCATTTGAACAAAAAATATTGGCAATAACAAATCTGTTATGATGAAGTATGTGATGAAAACGCATAATTGAACTTTTATTTGCAGTTTCATCGAATAAATCACTTAACGCGTTTCGTTGGTTTACCGACTTCCTCAGACGCTTACAGAATTAATTTGTAATGAAACAATATTTAGAATTGTCTCATAATTTAATACAAATACGCATGACGGCGTTTCGAAGGACTACTTATTTATCAAATGCTGGATTAATACATTAGTATTAGCATTAGAATTAGTAGTATTAATCCAGCATCTGATAGAGAAGTAGTACTTCGAAACGTCGTCATGCGTATTCGTATTAAATTATGAAACAATTCTTAATATTGTTTCATTATGGATTTTAAGTTTCTCCAAGTATCGACCTCATCAATTATGAATTTGAATTAATTTGTAATTAACAGTGTTAATTATAAATTTGAAATAACATGCATTTTTAAAGGAACAGTGCTCTTAACCTTGGAGCTTTTCTCGAAATTTCCGTACTGAACTCTAAGATCCCCTTCCGAGGAGGTTCAATATTGGTGAGGTATTTGATACCAATTGTTCGTTAAGCGATTTTATAAAATTTTGAATTTGAAAATTGAAATTCTCAATTTGTTTACGTGTATTTCGAATAAATTCATAGCAGAAAATCATACTTTCGATTCAGAATTTTACATATTATTCAGAAGAGGACGAAAGTAGATTTCTGAGAAATAATGAGAATCAGTAGACTGCATAAGTCGAAGAATTTGCTCAGTGAAAACTTAGAACTGAATAACCCAGTATCAGTAGCACTAATAGCTGAGATTGAATTCTCGCTTTCTTGGCGGAACATGATTTAATTCAAATTGAACACCTGACTAAATGTTTCGAGAATATATTTAAAAACAATGAGTGCACAGGCTTCTCCAAAGAAATGTCAACAAAGAATTGAAAGTGCTAAATTTATATCGAGCAAATAGTAACCAGAAATAATGATAATGAAGAAATCAAAACTGACAAACTTATATGGAAACAGTTCGGAAAATATCTCAAAATTTGTCTCACGCCATTGGTTGAATCTGCAGATGCATATTATCATCAATTCTTTAACACACCTGAGCGAGAAAACATGTGAAAAATTGAGAAAAAAATATCTTGAAATGATTTTAACGAATGAAAGAAACATTGGGTCACTTTTGATGAATACTAAGGGAATAGAGAACGTTGAACAAAATAATGGCTTCTATAATATTTTCTCTAGTGTATTCTGTATCATCCTGCTTTCTGTATCAGGCAAACAGGTAAAAAAAATTGAACCCAAGTGTAAGAACATTAAGGTCGAAAACAGAACATTGCAGTTCCAACAATTTTATACATTTCAATAAAAATAAATGTTTGCGTGTAGTTAATAAAGAGAAATAATTAGACCTTTTAGAAGACATATAAATCAGCAGGTCTTCGAGAAAAGATGAATCAATTGGTAACGAACAAATAAAGCTTCACCCATCCCCTATTTTCTTATCGATATAAATTCGTTATGTTCTGTTTTCGGATTTAGTCTTCATAATGAACTGATTTTTATGAATGCTAATGAACTCATTATTATTATCTCATTAGTTTTCAACAAATTTCGTGAACATTATACCAAGTGTTCAAAATGAATCAATAACTGAGATTTTTTAAAACTTTTCAGGTAGAGAGCTCATCGTTCAGTTTGGAAGTAATTTGAGAACGAACTTCAGGTCAAAACTTTCTGTTTTTTCATGAATTCATGGACAGGACAGGCGAATTTTTCATCAACTCATCCTTTGAAAGTGTCTGAAGTAATCAGTAATTTGACGAAATGAGTCACGTTGTTCATTGAATGAAAATGTGAATCAAAAGTTCAAGTGTTTGTATTCGTCTTATGGAAAATTATTTCTTTCGTTCATGAATATACTTTCCTACATTTTAAGTATTTTAAAGTATTTTCTTTCGTTCGTCAAATACTTTCTTACATTTTCAACATACTGATGTGTGACGGAGAGAATATTCTCAAAACACACTTTCAAATATCGTAGTCGTTATTGTCGCCGTCACCACATGAGACTTATTCCAGGAGACAACAGTTCGCATATGTTCTAGACGCGGAGCTTTTCAGTTTCCAACGAATCCCGTTTCTCTTTTCGGACGTGACTACTTAGGCGTTACGGTGCTGAGAGAATATCATCAACGAGACACGTTCTTTTCATGTTTTTCATTCTTATAATGAGGGAAACGTGATCCGTGTTACTAGTGCAATTGATGATATCTGAACAGAAAAATATTTTATTGTTTTCACCCTCGTTGGGATATTTCAAGGAGAAAATGTGGTCTATCGATTTTCGATCAGAAATATAAGAGTACTTTAATTTCAAAGTGGCATGGAACTATTTTCGTGGAGATTGAAATTATTGTTTCTAATATCGGTCTTTTACAATCCGCACATATACTTCGTACTTGAAATATTTCAGCTCTCGATGTTAATCTAACATGGGACTTTTCTGTTAATATGATAGAAATGAAGATGAACGAAAGCAGTAATACACTCACACATCCCAGGAGAGCATTTTCCGGTAAATACGATTAGAAATAGATTTGTCACGAATCCGCTTATTTTTGGGTGAAGGTACATATCTACATATTTATATATATATATATATATATATATATATATATATATATATATATATATATATATATATATAATACAATTTTTATGGGTTATAGGCAAAAATAAGAGGCCACTATGAATAGATTTTATCCAATTTGTCTGCCTGGTATATATTTCTACTGTGTTTACAGTCTTCATCAGGACTCTGAAAAAGATGTTCATACAATTGTTATGATAAAAATTATGTTTGACAACTTACGGCTAACTAGGTTCAAAAGGTATAGCCAAAAACCATAAAACAGGAAAGTGTTACTTCAAAAAAAGTTGATATCAAATTGTAGATGTAAAAATTTTCTAATGTACTTACTAGAAACAACGATAGCTGAATAATAGAATAGAAATCACAGGAGCACAGAGAAACATTGACACTGAAAAACGACACAGATGTGAGAGAGTAAAATCACCGTAGCAACAAATGTCATACTACGCACGTAACACATAAAGTCTATTGAAGTTGTGTGCTATCTACGAAGGTTATTTAGAATGATTTTAATATATTCTGTAATATTTTATGATGATGAAATATTTTAAAATGATGAACTAAGTAACTATAAATGCAGCTAAGTCTGGAAACGTCCGTCTTCTTATTAATGCTTCTGGGGTTATTATTAATGTCGACCAATTCCAAAAAAATCCTTTACTGGTAAGTAACAGCTACATCCAGTATTCCTACATTATCGAAGTCAATACGATGTCCCTGTTGTGAGGAATGTAGTGCTCAGATACTATAACACTTCATAAGAGCGATGTTATAATTCGCCCTGACAGATGTGCCCATAACAATTGTATTTAAATAACCAGGCGATACTCCTTTTCATTATTGTTATATAAATATATATATATATATATATATATATATATATATATATATATATATATATATATATATATATATATATATATATATATATATACGACAAAAAATACAATTATCGGTATAGCCCGCAACTCAATTGGAAGCAGCCGTTGACACGTGTTTCGAGCTTATTCGCTCTCCTCAGAACAGCGTAGCCAAGTTCAAGGTGTACGAACCAGGAGATGGAATCCACAACAAAAGAACAAACCTGCAAAGGAAGTCTCCACTGCTAGGCTTCCACGTGAACTCTCCGGGTTTGGAGATTTGGTCAACGTATCGCCAATGTGGCGACTATTTATCCTTTACGGAGTCTTCAACCGACTAAGTGAATAAGGAATGAAGGATTTTCTTGCGGTGAAAAGTACAAACGACAAAAATACAATTATCGGTATAGCCCGCAACTCAATTGGAAGCAGCCGTTGACACGTGTTTCGAGCTTATTGGCTCTCCTCAGAACGGCGTAGCCAAGTTCAAGGTGTACGAACCTGGAGATGGAATCCACAACAAAAGAACAAACCTGCAAAGGAAGTCTCTACTGCTAGGCTTCCACGTAAACTCTCCGGGTTTGGAGATTTGGTCAATCTCCAGGTTCGTATACCTTGAACTTAGCTACGCCGTTCTGAGGAGAGCCAATAAGCTCGAAACACGTGTCAACAGCTGCTTCTAATTGAGTGCGGGCTATACCGATAATTGTATTTTTGTCGTTCGTACTTTTCACCGCAGGTAAATCCTTCATTCCTTATATATATATATATATATATATATATATATATATATATATATATATATATATATATATATATAAAGAATAACATAACATAACACAACATAACATAACATATGTATGTAATATATATATATATATATATATATAACATATATATATATATATATATATATATATATATATATATATATATATATATATATATATATTTTAAAAGTATACTATAACTTTCTTTAACTATCAATATGACATATGTACAATGTAATGTTTTCATTATTCTTTTGGGGATAAATATGAGAGAATCTTGAAAGCGTGAGACAGTTAACTGTTTCGTACTACAAACTTCTCATCAATCACTCCACGTGAAAGAAACGACTTCAATCTGAAATTTCAAATAATATGTCAAAATATTATCGAAAGTAAGTTGAAGTATACTTTCAATATGGAATATTTAAAATTGTGTGATAATGCAGCACAAGAATTACAGAACTCTGTTTATTGTAGTAGATTTCTTTCATGTTTCAAATAGCCACTTCAGGATACTTTGATGAATAATTAGGCAGCGTTTCTACAACCGCATCCTTCATGAAATTAGATGAGAAATTGTTCCGAAGCTAGAGTTGTAAAATAGTGTATCTTAATTGATGAGGAGTTGTTAAACTTTCAATGTCAGATGTATTCATGTGCTTTTCGTTGGTTCCTAGGATTTGAGATGTACATTCATCTATGCTCTATATATGCATACGACTTAACAGAATATTTTTGTCTCATGATCAATAGGAAAGGTAAGTAAAGATTGAAGTCGTTCCCTTTCATTTGTTGGACGTGGCGTAACTAATGAGTACCTTGTAGTACGAAACAGTTAACTATTAACTTACGCTTCCAATTAATATAGGCATCCAATTCAATATTCTGAAACATTTGTTCCAGGAAGGATAATGGAGACATTGTTTATGTTTCACATAGCCAGTTCTGCTTTAATGTTCTTTTGAATGATTTGTCAAAAAATTATTGAAAAAAAGTTGTTTTGTGTGGTATGTTAATTGTGATTATTTATTGTGGTGAAAAGAAGGAATATCTCGCATCTGTGTGACAGCTATCTAATGTTTGAATTCGAAATGTTGATAGTGCACGCCTCTAGCAATTTATGGTATAATGACACTATGATACACAGCCCACCAATTTCAACCGCTAGTTAGCAGACGGCATCTGTTTTTTTGACGTACACTTGTTTTAAGTTTTCAATCCCATGCAGTAAGCAATGTTATTAAATATTTTCATTGAGACTGAATTTTTTTTTGAACTATATTAGATGTGCAGAATCTTAGTTTTCATTGAGCGCATTCTCTTGAGCGGTTATTTATTGTTGATTAATAGTGGGGTTCGCGGCGAACTTGAATGTGTTTTACTTGATTTTTTTTGAATTTTTCAGTTGCCACGAATCTAATAAAGATTGAGTGAAAGGAATTCTTGGTCGTCGTATGCCTTTGAAAGGGTACTGGAAAACATAAACGCTGAAAATTTTATTCTTGAAGTTTTTGAAAGCAAATTCTGTCAAGACGCCTTTGAAAATTGAACTTCTTGAGAAC
The DNA here is from genome assembly GCA_030704895.1 of Henosepilachna vigintioctopunctata. NCBI lineage: Eukaryota > Metazoa > Arthropoda > Insecta > Coleoptera > Coccinellidae > Henosepilachna > Henosepilachna vigintioctopunctata. Next base: position 124,294 of record JARQZJ010000111.1, on the reverse strand, counting down.
CAAAATAGTAAAATACTGAAGTTAAAAAAACAGTTGCAATAAAACCAACAATTTCATCAAAACAGAAAAAATTGAGAATTACACAAAAATAAGTTATAAAAATGATAGCGGGCCTGGGAAATCTGACATCGATATGTCAGATGGAATTGAAGACGAACTAGAATGTGAAAAACGAATGGTTGATTTTTGGTCGTGATAAATAATTATGGTTTCGATTTTTATTCTGCATTCTAAATATATGGGCACATCAAGAATATGGTGGTTTTAATATCGCAAATTTTTTTTTCGCGGTTATTGTTCTAAGCAATCCCTGTCTAATAAAGTGAGGTTTGCTAAATCAATTTACTATTTTTTAAGTATTCAGTTTATGTATGACTATGAAAATAAACTAATTGCTGTTTTCATTTCATATTGAGTATCTTCTATCACAGAAGTCACAAGATAGTTATAGAACTCACAAAAGCCATTGCAAAAATTAAAAACCACAATGGAACCGGCCTGTACAATATACCTTCTGAGCAGCGCAAACCTCTCAAAATAGACGATGCTGCTTGGCTAACCGAATTATTCAACAGTATTGTGGAAAGAGAAGCAATGCCGGATGCTTGGAGAGGTAGTATTTTACTTAGATCTCAAAATGTCCTCGAACGTTACATTAGACTTGTTATGGACTTATATAATTACATTCAGACACGTGTCAGAAGCACGGCTGGCCAATCTGAGAGTTTTCATATAAACGTAGGTGGTCATCAAGGAAGCGAGTTGAGCCCTTCACTTTTCAATATAGTTATGAACCACCTGACGAAGAAAGTCCAAAAACCGGTTCCTTGGAACGGTGTGACGAGGAGGCCTTGATCGCGAGCAACCAGAATGAAATTCAAAAGAATTCAAATGAATGGAGGAAATGTTTCCAGCGGAACGGTCTTTGCATAAGTAGAACCAAAACAAAATACATGGTGTGCAATTTTGGGTCAGAGGAACCTAGCATGCTAAACGCAGAAATAAAAGTTGAAGGTGTCGCTCCACCTAGAGTAAAATAGATTGAATATCTTGGATCGGCTATCATAGGGGATGGATTTATATCCGGCGACATAACCCACAGGATTACCGCTGGGTGGAGTGAATGGCGGGAGCTTACCGCAGTCTTATGTGATCCAAAAATGCCTATAAGGAGAAAATGGAAGGTCTATAAATCAGCTGTCAGACCAGTTTTGCTTTATGGTAGCGAAACAGGGCCCTTAAACGAGCAAAATTACGTACTTCAGAAATGCTTATGTTGCGATGGGCAGGAGGAGTTACAATGAGAGACAAAAGAAATGAATTCATCCAGGGTAGTTTTAATCGAAAGTTTGTTGCTCCGATCTCGGAAAAATTCACCGAGTCCAGGCTAAGATGATATGGTCATGTTAAGAGACGTCTCGAAGACTACATAATAAAAAAGTGCTTTTTCATTGCTTCATAAAAGAGAGAGAGAGAGAGAGAGGTAAACCACCAACTTCTTGGTTGTCGAATGACGATGCTAGCCAGCGAAAGGAATGGCGCCTCAAGATCAGGAAAGCCGACCCCGTACAAAGGGACAAGACGAGGCCCAAGAAGAAGAGTATCTTCTATCAATTCTTGTGTTGATTTTAAGTAACTTATATTGTTATATTTTTCGATAGATTCAGAATATAGTTCTCTGCTGGTGTGGATATATTTAATTTTTTCTATGAATTTATATAAGATTGACTCCATCGTGGATATTATGAACTTTTTATTGATTGCTCTTCTTGGTGGAACTCCAAAAACATCTGTTCGTTCATTTGTGTCATATGATATATATTTCACATTAGCCTTACTCAGATCGTACCGACCAAACAAGCACACCAACATATTTTGTTTATTTTATATGAATGACTAACTTTATGTTTTGTGAGTACAATTTATTATTATTGTGTGATGTTGTTTAACTTGTCCATGTTCTGATGTTATTTTAGGTTCTCATGATGAAGTCAATAAAAATTTACGAAACATAGAGAATATAAAACGAATTAGTTTTCTGTCACAAACCGCATCCTGAAACAATATTACATTTCTGAATATATAATACGGTCGATTAACGGCGACTGACTAGTTAAGACATAAATTAGATATTCGTGGGATAGCTGTCAGGTGGTGTCAAATAAGAACACTCTTTTTTCCTTAACTCGAGCTTTCAAAACTATATTTTTCGTTCATCAGGAGTGCTTCCTTAGTAATATTACCTTAGAGTAATATTACTATCAAAATGGTGAATCAAACAACAAAAAGTTCAACTTACGAAATCGAGGTATATTCTGAAAGGTTGTTCCATAAAAAAAAATTTGTACCAGACCGCATGTTTTAGCTCCAATTGATAATCCATCGTGCAGGTTATGTCTGATTTTCGCAAAACAATGACATAATTAAAAGTCAGATTTGACAGAACGACAGCAAACTACAAAGGAAGTAAACACATCCGAGTTACGGTATCGAATAAAGCCCCAAAACTTTATAAGTTCCTCAAAAATCTACGTTAATAATCTTGAAATTAAACAACACAAGTACACCTTGATAATAAAAGAACTGGTAGCTAACGATACAGAGCATTATTAATCCATAACCACCTTTCTGTGTACCTGATTTTATTTAGATTTTTATATCGAAAAGAAGGAGAATTGAAATAGCCAGTTAGAAAATAATTGACTAGTTAGGACAATTATTGTTCAGATAAACAGATTATCAGTATTTATATATATATATATATATATATATATATATATATATATATATATATATATATATATATATATATATATATATATATATATATATATATATATATATATATATATATATATATATATATATATGAAATATATTTTTATTTTCATAGTGAAAATTGAGAATTGAAATTGCAGTTCAAAAGTTTTCGAACCCAGGTCTTCAGGTTTACGCCTTACTGCTTCGGACCGCTAGGCTACCGAGGTCTCCACTTTGAGATGCAACTTCAATTGATATCTAACAACTTTTCTATTCGTCAAGCTAGTTATTCGACGCTTGGATCGTCGTCTTCAAAACTGCAGGCGAAAGTGAGTGAACAACTACCCATCCTCCAAGGTGTATTAATTTTTCTTCAAGAAACAATGATAAACATAGTACAGCAATTTTTCGTGTTAACCAACCACGTGCGGACATGAAGAATTAGGCGAGGGACACGAACAATCTGACATTTTTTGGAGTAATCGTGCCAATGTGAATAATTTGAATTGGAATTGCGTTTCAAAATGTGATTACCAATTTTTTTCAGAGCCTGTTGAATACTCATGGCCTATTATCCATGAGATTACAATAACCTGATCAAAAAATAATATTCAGATCAAGTAATCGAAGCAAATAAAACGAAATATTTAGTTTTTTTCCTTTGAAAATAATACATATTAAAATTCCGTCATCTTTACACTAGTTTCACGGTGTTATTTTATTTTCGACACTCTAATTGACAGAAATACCGAAAATGAGATAACACATCGAAAAAATCATTAGGCGTTAAATTAAATTCTATAGAAGTGAGGCAATTAGTTTTATGCAATTTATACTAAACCATTTTTCACCAAGAGGACATAAAATCATCAATCAACTCTATGAATACGAAAAATACGAAACATTTTCTCACTGAAATATTTTAATTATCTCCTTATTGATCACGACAACACCAATGTGAAGAATATTTTCCTTTTGCGAACTTCATTCGTCGGCGTCATGAAAGTTCGTTTTGAAAAATTCGAAACTACCAAGTTTTCTCACCCTTAACAACGTATAATAAATCACATAGTTCCTAGAAAATCAGGTCCTGTTTCTTATGGCAATCTTAACCGAGCTCTTGCATTATGTAGGTTCTCCGGCAGCAACAAGATAAAGTATGTACTATACTTGGAAGAATATATTTTGTTGCATTTCAGGTAACTTTTCGAGCACTTTTCGTTGCCTTGCTGACACGCTGACCATCAGTGAGTAATGTTCTCAACGTATTCTCGATTTGAATATGAAAGAGGAGCCGAAGTCCATATTTTTGAAATACGTGCTACTTTATTTGAGTTATATCAGAAATTTCTTCATTTTAAATTTCTGTATTCAGAAGAATATTTGTTTTCGTTGCTCACAGATGGGTAACTCATTTTGATATGTAAATATCGATATTATATATTTGACTGAAAAATATGAAGACGAATACTTCTATATTTGCACAAAGTTGATTGAATATAATTCTCTTGGTGAGAAATGGTTTAATATGTCGAAAAAAAACACTTGACTCTGTGTCATAAAATTAATTTCTTTCTTGACAATTGTTGCGTGTTGTTCACACATTTTGATTCACACTGTACGCGGCCGGCCAACAAAAAATTAAACAACTCTTTGAATAAATGAAAAAACTCCAAAATCTAAAATGTGAAGGGTGTTTTTTTAGTGATGGTGATTTTAATTTGGTAGCATTGCAACACACAGCAGTCATATTGAATTTTTCAAGCAAGCTGATTTTTGTTGTCTTATGTAGTTTCAATATTTGCATTGTTTAATGCTTATTCTGATTAACGCTGCGATAAACGGTCAAGCTGAATATTTCCCCCTTCATTTTTCTGCCAACACGTTGACGTATGCGCGCTACTATTACTTAGTCATTAGCTGTGTCAGTGTGTTGTGTGTTGTGTTATTCTGCGGTATCTAAGTGACCGTTAGAATAAAATTTAAAATGGGTAAATGTCTCCCGAAGAAAATCAAATCAGATTTAAATCAAAATTCTGAGCCATCAACTTCACAAAGTGTAAGTGGACCTGAATGTCTTGTGACTAATGAGCAGCCGACCGGAAGAATTCAGAAAACCGAAACACTGGCAACTAAATCAAAAATTTGAAAACGAAAATATGACAAGTTTTACACAAAATTAGGTTTTACTTGAACTGGAATCTCAGACGAGCCAAATCCACATTGCGTTGATATTCCACTCAAAAAGGGGTTACAGTACTTTAAACGTTTCTTGGAAGATCTTAAGAGTAGGAGAAAAAAACGATAAAACACTTTTCTGCAGCGGAACAAAATAAGAGTACACGAAAACTCCTCACAAATTTAGTTATTCGATTGCAAAGGCTGGTAAAAACCATACTATTGGCGAAAACCTTATCCTCCCTGCTGCAACAGAAATTGTTTTTTGCATATTGCATGCCAAAAATTCTTGAAACAATTCCATTAAAAAATAAAATAATTCAAATTCAATGATAAAATTCAAGGAGAATAAGTGATATGGCGTATAACACCCAAAAAAAAATTATCACAGCAATTCGAGGTAGCCCTTGCTTTTCTATGCAACTTGATACAACCACGGATGTAGTTGTCTTAACCGAACTGATGGTTTCTGTACGTAGCATTTTCCAATTTGAAATATTTGGAGATATCTTATTTTGTGAGACACTTGAAACATCGACAAAAGGTGGAGAAATTTTCGAGTCGTTGCGAAAACCAGCTGAAGTGGAAAAAACGTGTGTCAGTGTGTATGATTGGTGCTACAGCTCTGAGCGGTCACATCACAGGGTTGGTAGGCCATATGGAAACAGTTTCACCTGAGAAAATTCACTCATTTTGTCCGTCACCGGGAGGCTTTGGCTGCTAAGCGCCTCACTGATGAACTTAGATATGTGCATGATCAGAGTGTGAAAATTGTGAACTTTTGTGAATTCTGATCCCAAGTTGAAAAACAAATATTTGTTTTCTGATACTTCATTGTTGAATTTCTAGATCTGTATTGCGGAGGAATAAAAATCTCAAGCACATTCGTTGAATTTCTTATTTGGTTTTCTAACACTTATTTATGTGAAAAGGATTTTTCAAGTTTAACCTATTTTAAAAGTAAATCTAGAAACAAATTGAATGTTGAAGATGATTTAAGATTGTATTCAGCTGAGTTAGAACACAATTTTGATAAACTGTGCAAAGAGAAACAAACTCGCCCTTCTCACTTATCTCTTTGAAAGGAAGCGTTTTTTTTCTTTGCATTTTGTGTTGGTTTATTTTTAATGTAATAAAAAAGTTCATGAACAATATCTCTTTGTTTTCATTTGAACATGTTGGATAATTGGGTTTCAAAGGTTAACACTACACAGAAGGCCTTAAGATTTGTTTGATATTTTAGTTATAGTTAATTTTATACTTGGTACCGTTAACTGAAAAGTGGTACCAAAAATTTTTTCTGGGTGGAAAGGGGAACAGTATCTAAATAAATTCGGGAACCACTGTTCTAGACTAATGAGTTTAACTTACTTTAGATAATAGGTGTATTATCTGAAGATTATTATTTACTTTCTCTAGATAATAGGTGTATTATCTAGTTATTATAGTTGTATTTTCAACACGTTGTAATACCCCGAATCAATTTTCTAAAAACTATACTATAGTGTGAAACTAAGCTGAGCTTTTTTATTCGATAACAGCTGCGCATTGTACGTCGGATATTGACTGTTGAGCGGAACGTCGTACCGCTTAACAAACAATGAATGTTTTGTTATAGATGAGCAGAATATAATTTATCATTTTACGGAAGAAAACAACGAAAATAATATTCAATTTGACTTCATTACTCAATTAAGATAATAATAAGAAAAGAAATGAAAAAGTATCGAGATTAGGTATTTCAATTGTGTGTCACCGGGACGTTTTAGTCTCTACAGACCCAGATTCATTCATTTTCATTCGAGAACCTTGTGATGTACAATATTTTCCGTTGCTTCGTCAGGCCAAAACGAATATATCCAATGATTTGATAACGTTTAGTGACTGAAAGAAAAATAATGATTTTTTGAGCTGAGACCACAAACAGTCGCTTGGCAAGTGTTGCGAGTCGTTGATCTTCGTGGCGAAGGAGAGACGAATCGGAAACTGAATTTGTTTGATCTCAAAAGACATATCCGTTGGAATCATAAAAATTCGGATATTAATGAATATAATATCCGATTATATGATATAATATTATCATTATATAATGATTATAATATGATTATATTATATGATATAATATTAATGAGAACTAAAAGCTTCAGTTTTCCTATGGGTTTCGTCGCACCAATCACATTTTCATCAGTTTTTTTATCACTGAGCGCGCTTCATTGCATAGTTTTGGTGGGTTCGGATTTCAAAGCATGATCACTTCCACTTGTAAATTGTACTGTGGTAAACAAGACACTTCCGAAGGTTTGAGAATTCAGTCGGATATAAGTGGCTTCATGTTCGTGTAATATACAGTCTATATAACATGACTATAATATATAACAACGCCTACTGCTAGTGATATGAGTCTGAATTATAGACTTCAAATCATGTTCATCGTCATTGTTTGGCGTCAAATGTGTTTGTTTAACCATTTGTTACTCTTGTGTTAAGCCATAATACTTGGGAATAATTTGTTGATTAATTTGGCTTTTGATGAAACAAATCTGTAAAAATTTGTAGGAATTGGAATCAACCTCTTGATTCATCCAACGCCGATAGAGATCATTTGTGTGGATAAATAGATGCAGATGGGACGTTCAAGAAGGCATCTCACAAATTTGCAGTCAGTTCAAGTTTTTCACATATCACCACAGATTTGATAATTTCAGGCAACCGTCCTTTCAATCGGCATCAATTCGGCAATTCAGATATTGGAAAGTTGGGCTTTTAGTTCCTAAAGTGCGTTTGTGCTCCATTGTGTAACTGGAATGATCAGCAGCGTCCCAGAACATTTGGCTTTGTCGCCCGCAAAAATATGTGACAACCAATATCAATCCGCTTTTCATTGCTTTCGAATATTTGATATACTTACCTATATCTTGTCGCTTCGAAACTTTCATTCTAATAAGTTATTTGATTTGAGACAGCAGTTTATTCTATCGACGGGATGAACGTCGAACGTTTGACAGTTCTGAATCCCATGAACGTTTTTGATGGTGAAATCGTCCGTTTTACAATATGTTCAATAATGGTTGTTTCGTTTGAATCAAAATATGTTATATATATATATATATATATATATATATATATATATATATATATATATATATATATATATATATATATATATATATATATATATATTGTTCCGTTATAACGGTGAATTTATTTTTAGTTTAATAATTTTGTTTGTTTTCTACAATTGAAGATGCCTTCAATTACGGGTTTGTTTATTTTTATTAATTCATAAGTTACAATTCACAGAATCCCTTGTCTTTCTCTCCTTTTTTACTCATTCAATAACATGTGGTGTCAACCGGACAAGTGCGATTCCGAGGACGAGACGGAAGAATGCGTCGAGACTTGTTTGGAAAAAGGTCGACGGTAATTTGGGTGACGGTATACTTTCATGCGGAAGATATTTACATTTTTGTGCTTCTTATACGAAAGAAGATTTTGCGTTTCGATTTTGTTTGGAGCATACATTGGATTTTACGATATATTTTTCATGCGAAAAATATAGATTATTGTGTTTTCTTTACTTTTGGTGCTTTGCGGCATTTCTCCTGAACCCTGTGCTGTTCGACCCTGGTAAGTCCTTTCATTTTTCCCCTGTGAATTTGTATTTTTCTTTTCTTTAGAGTCATATTTTCGCAGTTTATTTTATAACCAAAATTTTATTTCACCTTACAATATCAAAGGAAACAGTTATTTCCATATTTTTTGTTACGTAATCAGCTTCTCCTAATTTTAAATATACAGTCCACTTATTGATTACTTCACATTTTTTTGGTCCTTCATCGAGCCGGATATACAATTTTTTTTTTTGCTACTTAGTTCTGCTAGATTCGAAGTTTCTTTATTTTAGTACGTTTTGATCAAAATCAAAAGTCAAATTAAATGCATTTGATATTGTGGGTTGAACATAAAAAGTTTAGGGAAAATTGAGGGCATCTACGATTTGTATTTTGGTTTTTATATTACCAATACTGTTCACTGTTGTTTACGTTCACACCTGTTAAATTTTTTGCCACTATAATTGATCTACGTATTTAGTGAGTTTTATTAGTTATACATATTCATAATTATAAATTTCAGTTCGATAATTTTATAACGAAATTTTCACGATGGCAACAGATAGTGCTAAAATTGTGAAATCGCAAGCCATGCGGCAATCAATTAGTAGGCATGTAGATGCTTTATATAATTTGTCAATAAACATAAGAGATTCACCTGAACTATTTTTAAAGTTTAAAATGCGTTGTAAATCTTTGGATCGTTGGGAAAAGGACTTTGATAAACACCATAACACGGTTATATCTTTAATTGCTTCAGTAGATCAAGCGGAGGAATTACTGTTACGAGAACACGAAATTGCTCAAAGGTTTATTGATCAGGTAACGGATATTCAGGCAGTTTATTATGAATTATTCGACCTTCCTGAAGAAAATAATTTGTCTAGTTCAAACTCAGCTCGTGAAATAAACGAAACCCAACAAACGAGTGTTAGCTTACCTAAAATATCTTTACCTTCATTTGACGGTGATATTAAAAAGTTTCCCTCGTTTTTCGAATTGTTTTCCGCATTAATTCATAACAACAGAAATCTCTCGAATGTTGAAAAGTTTCCTTATTTGTTATCTTCACTTACAGGTACACCCTTAACTCTCGTTAAATGTACACCATTATTGGGGGATAATTATAACACTGCTATAACGGTTTTACAATCACGTTATAATAATAAAAGATTATTAGCTACAGCTTATTGGAGAGAAATCGAGAGAGCGCCAGTAACAAATTACGAAAACGTTCAATCGTTACAAAATCTTCTAGAGGTATTCAATTTAAATTTGTGTGCCCTTAAGAATTTGAATTTTCCTGTAGATGGTTGGGATTTCATTTTAATGAACATGTTACTTGACAGATTAGATGTTGTCACTTTGAAAGACTTTGAGTTGAGCCATGCTTCAACAGATATTCCTACATATAAAGAAGTTTTTGATTTTCTTACGAAACATTGCAATGCGTTAGAAACCATGAACTGGAATTCTAGAAAATCGAAAATTTTAGTTTCTAAGTCCAAGCAGAAGAGTTCTTTTTTCACGAATGTTGCGTCAACCGAATTAAACAATTCAGGTATTTTAGTCGATGAAACAATTTTGGAATCTTCACAATCTACTAATGTTACAGAGTGTCCTAATATCGCAAGTACTTCTACTCTGAAGAGTACTATTAGCCCTAAATGTATTTTGTGCAATAAAGAACACATTCTTTTCCAATGCTCTTCCTTTTTTGAAAAAACTCCAAAAGAACGTTTTAATTTTGTCAAAACACGAAAAGCTTGTATAAATTGTCTTGCATCGTCTCATTTTGCTGCTGATTGTACTTCACAAAAACGATGCAGACTGTGTAACAAAAAACATCATACGCTACTACATTTTGAAAATTCGGAACTTTCAGTCAACAAATCTACGTCATCAACGACAAACCCTAAAGAACCATTCAGTGGTTTTGTGACCCACCGGGAGAATATTTTGTTAGGCACTGTTATCTTAAATTTGTGGGATAAATTTGGTTATTCTCATCAAATTCGAGGTCTTATTGATTCGGGATCACAGGTTACATTCTTGAGAAAAGATGTAGCCAGGAAATTGAACTTGAAGATATCTAACATGGCGTTGGCAATTCACGGTTTAAACAATATGTGTACTAATGCTGACATGGGAGCTCACTTCCAAATATCTCCTGTGGATGACAATGATTTAGTTTTCGATATCGATGCGATGCTGGTGGATGAAATTTGCGGTAAAATGCCACTCGGGACGTTTTCAGTGGACAAATGGCCACATATTAAGAATTTATCTTTGGCAGATCCTTCATTTTCGGGACAGATTGACATTCTTTTGGGTGCCGATATTTTCCCTCTTGTTTTAAAGGATGGTATCATTCCTGGGGGTAAAGGTACCCCTCTGCAATTAATACCATATTTGGTTGGGTTCTTATGGGTAAAATTGAAGGTTGTTTGTCTTTTTCTGTACAAAGTTTCTTCGCTTCTGTCGATGTTGACTTGGAGTGTTCATTGGATGCAAATCTTAAAAGGTTCTGGGAAATGGAGGAGGTTCCCAATATAATACATTCATCTCCAGAAGCGCATTTTTGTGAGAAATATTTCGAATCAACGACTACTCAGGATCATGACGGTCGCTTTGTGGTTCATTTACCATTCAAAATCAATATACCTGATTTTGGAGATTCTCGAACAGTGGCTCTACGTCGATTCTACTTACTTGAACGTAGATTCGCTAAAAACCTGCCCTTGTGTCAGGCCTACTCTGCCGTAATACGGGATTATTTAGAGCAGGGTCACATAGAAAGGGTTCCTTCGAATGAAACCTATGATTTAATGTCAGGTACTTCGTTTTATTTGCCACATTCATGTGTATATAAAGAGTCGTCAAGCACTCCAATAAGGGTAGTTTGGGACGCTTCTAGTCATGTAACTGGTAAGATGAGTCTCAATGACGTACTTTTTACGGGTAAAAAAATTCAAAATGATATTGTTGCTCTTTTGATGAATTTCAGATGTTATAAATATGTTTTTACCACTGACATTCGTCAGATGTATCGCATGATCAAGATTACCGACAATCATAGAAACTTTCTCCGTTTATTTTGGCGTTTTCATTCTGACATGGACATGGGTGAATACCGATTAACGACTTTACCTTTCGGACTTGTATGCAGTCCTTATTTGGCTATTCGCTGTCTACAAGCTTTAACAGACGAAAATAAAGCAGAATATCCTTTAGCAGCCGAAGTTTTATTGTCTTCGTGCTACATTGATGACATCTTGGGAGGTCATGATTCTCTTGAAACCGTTTTATCAATGAAATCTGAGTTAATTGCTTTACTTGCGAAAGCTGGTTTCGAATTGAGGAAATGGTCGAGCAATAATCGGCAGATTTTGTCAGATCTTCCTGCGGAACATTTAGATGAAAAGTCTTTATGTTTGGATCTTGAAAATAGTTCTCAGATGAAGGTTTTAGGTTTACAATGGAATCCAGTGCTGGACCACTTCTCGTATTCTTTTGCACGAACCATTACTACTTGTACTAAACGTCTAATGCTTTCAGAAATTGCCAGAGTTTACGATCCCCTTGGTTTTATATCACCTGTACTCATCGTCCTTAAAATATTGATTCAAGAACTATGGAGTCGAAAACTGGGGTGGGATGATATACCCCCCAAAGAATTCACTATACGTTTTGAAAAATGGCACACCGAAATGCACTTACTATCTCAACTGAAAATTCAACGACATGTTGATCTGACAGAGCCTTCTTCTATACAGCTTCTTGGATTTTGTGATGCCAGTATGGCAGCATATTGTGCTGTTGTATATCTCAGAGTGGAAAATCGTGATGGTAGTATTAGAGTTTTCTTGGTGGGTGCAAAAACCAGAGTTGCTCCACTGAAAACTATCTCTTTACCACGATTGGAGTTATGCGCGGCTGTTTTATTGTCAAAGTGGATGAAATATGTTTTGCAATTGATTACTAAGCGTATAAAAGTAAATCAAGTATATTGTTGGACTGACTCCTCCGTAGTGTTATCTTGGATCAGATCTTCTCCGCATCTGTGGCAAACATTCGTCGCCAATAGGATTACATATATCCAGGATAATGTTGCTTTAGAACGATGGCATCATATTCCTTCTGAACAAAATCCTGCAGATATAGGCTCTAGGGTCGTAAACCCTGAAGGGTTTTTGTCATGTCATACTTGGTTTCAGGGGCCTAGGTTTCTAAAATCACCTATTAACGATTGGGAATATATTTCTTCGGAATTTGCGACCGAAAATGAAATAGAACACATTTCACTTGAACAAAAAAGGTTTACTTTGACGACAGAGATCCAAGATAATCATTTTGATTTGTGGCTAGATCATATTCAATTACGTTTCTCTTCGTTACCAAAAATTTTAAATACGATTTGTTATGTACTTTGCTTTACACATAATTTGAAAAACCCTACTGATAAATGGTATCGTCCATTTTCGGCAAACATTATACATAAATCATTGCTTTTACTGGCTCGTCGAGTACAATCCTTAGTTTTTAAAAAGGAAAAATCTTTGATTGTTAATAAAATGCCAGTGACAAAACAATTGCGGAAATTGAATCTGTTTATTGATGATTTTGAACTCATTCGTGTAGGAAGTAGACTTATCTATGCTGAACTTCAATATGATAAAAAATTTCCTATACTTCTTCCACGAGATAGCCTATTGACTCGATTGATGATCAATCACTTTCACATTACGTACCTTCATGCGGGGGTCAATACTACATTTTATTTGGTGTCTCAAATGTTCTGGATTATATCCGCCAAAAAATTGATTCGTCAAGTTATTCCGAAATGTAGAACTTGTTGGAAATGTCGTCCTATCAACTATCAACCTCCAATGGGCAACTTACCTTCTTTTAGGATTTCTAAAATTAAACCTTTTAGCATTGTTGGAGTGGATTTGGGAGGTCCTTTTTCTATTACAATGAATCGCCTTCGTGGATCCCGTGTTTTGAAATCCTACATATGTTTGTTTATTTGTTGTGCGACTAAAGCTATTCATATCGAGTTATTGTCAGATTTATCTAGAGATGTGTTTCTGGCAGGTTTTCGACGATTTATAGCAAGGCGCGGAAGGTGTTCACAAGTTATTTCAGATTGCGGGACTAATTTTGTGGCATCTGCAAAGTATCTACGAAATTTGGCCAACGATCTGGAAGAGTCAGAAAAAATCACTTGGAAATTCAATCCCCCTTCAGCTCCTCATATGGGAGGTTTATGGGAAGGAGGTATTAAGTCTGTTAAAAAACACTTAGTACGAGTTATTGGTCAACAGGTACTGAGTTACGAAGAATTTTACACCTTATTAACTCAAGTAGAAGCGGTGCTCAACTCTAGACCTTTATGTCCAATTAGTACTGATCCCAACGATTTGCGGTCTCTCACGCCAGGACATTTTTTAACTCTCGAACCTTTGAGTGCATTTTCGGAGCCTGATTTACACGAAAACATATCCATTTCAAGACTTACTCGTTGGCAGCTTGTTGAACAACTTCACCGTTCTCTGTGGACCCGTTGGAAAAACGAATATTTACAGACTCTCCATCAGAGAGCCAAATGGAATCTTCCAGCTACCGATATTGTGCCGGGCACCATGGTGGTCATCAAAAATGAGTTAGAACCGCCATTAAAATGGCGACTTGGACGTATAGTCACATTACATCCAGGGGGTGATGGAGTTCCACGGGTGGCCACGGTAAGAACCAACAAAGGGCTTCTAACAAGACCTTTAGTTAAACTTTGTCCTTTGCCTAATGAATAGTTCAGAAAATATCGTGAATGTTTTCAGGGGGGGGTGAAAATGTTCCGTTATAACGGTGAATTTATTTTTAGTTTAATAATTTTGTTTGTTTTCTACAATTGAAGATGCCTTCAATTACGGGTTTGTTTATTTTTATTCATTCATAAGTTACAATTCACAGAATTCCTTGTCTTTCTCTCCTTTTTTACTCATTCAATAACATGCGGTGTCAACCGGACAAGTGCGATTCCGAGGACGAGACGGAAGAATGCGTCGAGACTTGTTTGGAAAAAGGTCGACGGTAATTTGGGTGACGGTATACTTTCATGCGGAAGATATTTACATTTTTGTGCTTCTTATACGAAAGAAGATTTTGCGTTTCGACTTTGTTTGGAGCATACATTGGATTTTACGATATATTTTTCATGCGAAAAATATAGATTATTGTGTTTTCTTTACTTTTGGTGCTTTGCGGCATTTCTCCTGAACCCTGTGCTGTTCGACCCTGGTAAGTCCTTTTATTTTTCCCCTGTGAATTTGTATTTTTCTTTTCTTTAGAGTCATATTTTCGCAGTTTATTTTATAACCAAAATTTTATTTCACCTTACAATATCAAAGGAAACAGTTATTTCCATATTTTTTGTTACGTAATCAGCTTCTCCTAATTTTAAATATACAGTCCACTTATTGATTACTTCACATATATATATATATATATATATATATATATATATATATATATATATATATATATATATATATATATATATATATATATATATATATATATATATATATATATATATATATATATATATATATATATATATATATATATGTATATATATATATATAAATATATAATATATATATATATATATATATATATATATATATATATATATATATATATATATATATATATATATATATAAAATATATATATATATATATATATATATATATATATATATATAGTTATGTGAACTTAGAACAATGCCTTCCTTTTAGTAAATAACGTCACTATATAGAATGCTGACTAACCAACTTTAGCTTATATAAACTCAGACTTGCATTAGAATCTTCAATATATTAACGTTAGTGAGTACGATAGTATGTATAAAGCTACTTGTAATCTTAACTTGTGAATAAAAATTGTTTTTTTAAAAAGTAATTCTTCGTGTTGAAAACCAAAATTGGCGACGAGGATGGGATTGCTGCATTAGACGCTTCCGAATCAAGAGATTGGCAAACAGGATAATTCTTCCGAATTATAGTAAGAAGAGTAATCAATGCGTTAACTCAAACCGTACGAAGATTGTTTAAGTGAATATTAATTCTCAAGCACAATCCGAACCAAACACAAGCTCAGTCGTGTCTCACAGATGATTGCGAATTTGGTAGTACCAATCCGGAGCTCGATTGACCATTGAAGAATTCGAACAGAGTGCAAAGCAAGGGTAGCGCCGACGACTCCACTTTGGGAAAACAAATCACAGTAAGTTGCAAGTGTTAATTATATTCCTGTTTTTTCCACGGTTTCAGCCAAAAACCTAGACTCCCTATAATTTATCATTATAGTAGGTTGTTATATATTAATCGAAGATTGGAAATAGTGAATACACATTTCTCAATAAAATTAACAAAGAAAAATATTTATGATAAATACGCTCATAGACTCAATTGAAAAACTGAACTTAAATAAAGAAGAAAAGTCAGAAAAAACAAAAGTCATGGCGGAAAATAATTTAAGAATTGCCCGTGAATTTGGAGCATTATTACCGAAATTCTCAGGGATACAAGCAGAATTAAACTCATTTTTAAGCGCTTGTGAAGAGTATATCGCACAATTCGCGAATACAGAACAAATAGTAAAAACATACTGTATAGCAGTTGTTAAAAGCAAATTAATTGAAAAGGCAAACGCCGAATATCGTTCTTCTAACGTACCAAATACGTGGAACGCATTTAAGAATTTCTTATTGCAGAAATTCGGGGATCATGCCAATTTGGATGTTCTCAAAAATCAGTTACAATTCTTGAGGAAGAAACCTAATCAAGATATTACCGATTTCATTGAAGAAATCAAAGCTTATAAAATTAGAATTAATTATAGAATAGACGCAGAACCGACGTTAGACGCCGCATTAAAATTGTTACATAAACAATTAACTTCCGACCTAGCTAAAAATGTATTAATTAGCAATGTGTCGATCGATTTACAAACTGCTCTTTTAACAACACCGAATATCACATTTGATTTAGCAGTACAAACCGTAGAGAATTATATCTCTCAAAAATCCCAATTAGACTTAATGAGATCTTGGAGACAACCATACCAAATGAAAACGTTTCCTTCTCAATCAATAAATGTAAAACCACAAATTAATAATGTACCTAGACATTATCCAACGAATAAAGAAGTTTTTGGTAGAAGTAATACTTACGAATCTCAAAAAAGTAACGTATTTAAACCCAATAAAAACTTTGTACCCAAATATAGACAAACACCTATGTCTACGACAACCGCGAATCCAATAATTCAAAGAAGACAAATACAAAATCATAATCAAACACCTCAAAAAGCTTTCTTTGATAATAATTCAAGAAGTTTTAATCACTTCCAAAATCATAAACAGATATCACCCAATTATATATCGGAAGAATTAACGAATCTAGATACAGAAAACATTGACGATAATCAATCTAATGAAAATTTTGAATTTGAAGCAGATCCAAATATAATTGAAGAAAATGAAGATATTGTTGATGAAAATTTTCAGATAACTGCCTCAGACACCACATTGACTTAAATTCTTTAAACAACAAAATTAGAAAAAATCATTTACCTTTCATTGAAATTAATTATCCGAAATGTAAACTATTACTTGATAGTGGATGCACAGTATGCTTAATCGATCCAAAAATCGCGTATAATAATATTCCACATTTGATCTATTCAGAGGACACAGATTTGATAACTCCTCATAGACATGATATTAGTCACGAAAAAGTTGCTTTTCCATTAAATTCTTTCGGATTACAAAAAGAATATCCATTTGTTTTATATAAATTTCATACTCAATATGAAGGAATTGTAGGCTTTGAATTCCTTAAACAGAATAATTTTACAATTGATTTACAAAATAATTTATTAATAGGAGAAAATTGTAAAATCCCTATTCATTTCCAAAAAGTTATTCCAAGAAAATTATCTTATCCTGTAGATTTGAACCATTTACCTATGAAAATTCAGAATCAACTTATTAAAATTTTCAACAATACTGAAAAAGCATTGCAATTACCAGGACAAACTCTTAATTTTACTTCAAAAATCAAACATAATATAAGAACCAAAGATGAAATACCGATACATGCAAAAATATATCGTTATCCGGAAAAATATCGGAACGAAGTCCAAAGACAAATTAAGGACATGTTAGATAAAAAGATTATCAGACCAAGTATATCACCCTGGTCATTCCCAGTCGTAATGGTCAAGAAAAAACAAGACCAATCAGGTAAACAAAAATGGCGTATGGCTATAGACTATAGACAACTAAATGAGAAGACAATCGATGATAAATATCCAATCCCTCAGATTGATTGTATATTAGATAAATTGAAAGGAGCCAGATATTTTTCAGCTTTAGACTTAGCATCTGGTTTTCACCAAATACAATTAGATGAAAGTAGCATCGAAAAATCCGCTTTCACTGTAGACAATGGACATTGTCTATGACATGGCACAAGACTTCATTGGAAAATGTTGCTATGTTTATATGGACGACATAATTATATATTCAAAATCAATAGAATCACATTTAGCTGATATTCATAATATTTTAGAATTACTACAGAAAGAAAATTTAAAAATTCAATTAGATAAATCAAATTTTTTTAGAACAGAAATTGAATTTTTAGGACATATTATCACGCCAGAAGGTATTAAACCTAATAAGAGAAAAATAGAAATAATCAGAAAATTTCCATTACCACAGACTTTCAGAGAAATTAAATCATATTTAGGAATGCTGAGCTATTACAGAAAATTTATTCCTAATTTCGCTAAAGTTACGAAAC
Organism: Henosepilachna vigintioctopunctata; assembly: GCA_030704895.1. NCBI lineage: Eukaryota > Metazoa > Arthropoda > Insecta > Coleoptera > Coccinellidae > Henosepilachna > Henosepilachna vigintioctopunctata. The sequence goes on along the minus strand of JARQZJ010000111.1, from coordinate 105,870 downwards.
CTATGACGAAATATCTAAAAAAGGATGCAAAAATCGACGTCACGGATTTGAAATACAAAGAAGCGTTCATAACTTCTAAAAATTTGTTGATGAACCACCCAATTTTAATATATCCTGACTTTACAAAAACGTTCAATCTTACTACTGACGCATCTAATTATGCGATTGGAGCCATTTTATCTCAAGGCACCGTCCCTAGTTCTGATTTACCGATAGCTTATGCAAGCAGAACACTAACCGAGCCGGAAATAAAATATTCTACGATTGAAAAAGAATTGTTAGCCATTGTATGGGCAACAAAACATTTCAGACCTTATCTGTATGGAACAAAATTCTCAATTTTTACAGATCATAAACCCTTAATTTGGTTGAACTCATTAAAAGAGCCAAATTCCAGATTAATGAGATGGAAATTAAAATTGGAAGAATTCAATTATGATATTAAATTTAAACCAGGCAAGAACAACAACGCAGATTATTTATCTAGGCTAAAAATAAATACTAATGAATCGCAAAATGATAATCATTGCGACGTACAAAAGGAAACAGATAAGCATAATGCATTAAATGAATCGAAAGATATCAACATCCTAGAAGACGATATCGATTCCTTATTTCCTAACGTAACTGCAGACGAACTAGAATTAACAAACAATGAATTAGATGACATCATGAAAATCCTTGAAGATGATGAAGCGCAAAATGAAACAATACATAGTAGTATTGAAAATCCCATATTAGAATTGCCCTTCACAGAACGACCACTGAATCATTATAAAAATCAAATTATATTTGTCAACACCTCCAAAACCTATTTCGTACATAAAACGAAAATATTTAGAAATCGTAACAGACTCACAGTTTCAATAAGTGATACAAATGACTTTATAACATTCATTAAAGAATACTTACAACCTGGAAAATCATATTGTTTATTTTTTAAACATAACGAATTGAAAATACCTTTTATTAATATACAGTAGAGTCCGTTTATAATGACATCGAAAGGAATTGACAAACACGTCATAATAAGCGGACGTCATACAAAGCGTTTTGTGAAATGAAAAATCTTTTTTATGTAAATATGTATGTACTTAAGTATTTTAATACAGAAACATAGTAATTACTAAATTTGTAAACATACATATTAAATCAAAATCAAAATTGCACGTAATCAGCACATTATAACACATACAAGTGTATTTTTTACTGTAAGTAATCTGTAATTTTTGTCTGCTTTTGTTTTTTCATTTTATTGTAAAAACAGTCTAATACTATTGTGTATATAAGACATAGCTATGGTCAAATTATCATTTTCAATATTGCTGTGAACAAATCGTGATAATAATTCTGCAGCTTTTAATGCCTCTTCTGCAGTAGGTAATGGTGCTTCCTCGACTTCCTCTTCCCCATCACTTTCGAGTTGTTCCTTAGCACTAATGTTCTGTACGATATTTTCATCGGTGGGTTCTTCGGATGTGAGGAGAGCGCTATCGATGTCAACATATTCTTCCCACATTTCTGGTGCTGCTAAAGAATCTGAATGTAGGTTTCGTGACCACAAAGATAAAGGAATGTCATCTTCTTCTTCGAATTCATGTTCTGATATTTTAATAGGTAAACCGTCGTGGCTTTCAATAAATCCTGCATGTTTAAAACAGTTATGAATGGTACTTTGTGACATTTTATTCCAGGCATCATTAACCATCAGAATTGCATCTAGCACCGTTATTTTTGTAGAAGAGTTGTTTTCATTAGCATCAAGACAATTGATCATTTTGAGCACAAGGTTCTTCCTAAAATTCGTTTTGAGTGATCGTATTATTCCCTGATCCATTGGCTGTAGTACTGATGTTGTATTCGGCGGAAGGAAAGCAAGTGTTATAGACTTTAAATCAGGAACATTTGGATGCGCCGGGCAATTATCAACCAGCAATAGAATCTTTTTCTTCTTCTTTACCAAATCATGATCCCAATCACGAAGCCATTTTTCAAAAAGTGCTGACGTCATCCAAGCTTTACGATTGTTAGCATAATCAACAGGTAATGATTTGACACTTCTAAAACATCTTGGTTTTTGTGACTTTCCAATAATGAGCAATTTCTTCTTCTCTGTGCCACTCATATTCGCTGCTACCATGACAGTTATTCTTTCTTTCGACAACTTACCTCCACTACAATTTTCACCTTTAAATTTTTATCCGGCATCAATTTGTAAAAAAGTCCAGTTTCATCAGCATTAAATATGTCATCATCAGAAAATTGTCTTCGTAAATTCGGCCACACAGATATCAACCAGTTTGTTGTTGAATTTTGATCAACAGACGAAGATTCACCGACAATTTTTCCCGCCACAATGTTATGTCGAACTTTAAAACGACTGATCCAGCTTGCAGAACAATTGAAGTCGAGAATACCAAAACGCGCGGCAAAACCATTTGCCTTTTCCTGTAGCATAGGGCCGCTGACAGGTATTCCTTTGTTTCTCATGTTTTTAAACCACTGAATTAATGCTTGATCAACATTTTCTTGTCGTGATTTTCGAAGCCTCTTCGGTTTCAAAACATTTGAATTGAACGACTGCTTAATGCGGTTCTTGTTTTTGAAAATCATTGAGATTGTCGAATGACCCACGCCAAATTCCTTTGCGAGACATGAGTTAGATTCACCATTTTCTAATCTGCATATTATTGCACCTTTCTCCTCAATTGTAAATGCTTTACGTCGTTGAGACGACATTTTTTCACAGTAACAAACGAAAAACAATGCGTGACCTTCAAGCGTCAATTACTCACTGAGATTCAAAACAAAAACGAGCCACGTGCCGAACGTCGTCCGTCGGGAATCAACGAACATTACCGGAGGTGTGAAGAATCATGTCGGTCATTATAACCGGACATAATTTATTAAAAATGGGTCATAATAAGCGACATGTCACTGTAAAGGAAGTCATTATATCCGACTTTTTTATAAAGAATTTTATATGAAAACCAAACTTCGTAGTGTAATTACGGTAATTACGTCATAATAACCGGTTGGTCAATATAGGCGGAGTCATAATAAACGGATTCTACTGTACTTCAAAGCAATTTTAAAGCTAAATTGTTTGATTTAAAAATAGCGAATGTTTTCCTAGAAGATATTGAAACAGAATGTGATCAATTGGAAAAAGTCAAACTATATCATGAAGAAAAATCTGGACATAGAGGAATGAAAGAACCATATAAGAAGATACCTATAAACATAATAAGTGATATAACGATAAGAAATCCTCAAAATAAACACGTATATCACAGAAATAGGATCAAACAGAGAAAACATTAACTAGTTTTTTTGTTTTCAGATGAACTCCATATCCTTCATCTTTCTAATCATACTAACTAAAAGTTACTCATTTTCCGTTCAAGAAATCGAGAATAACTTGTTGCCTATCCATTTAGGAAAGACCTATATTGCAGATCATGCAAAATATCTATTATTTCACTATAACATTTCCGGAATACCCGAATTAATTCAACTTCAGAAAAATATTATTAAAAAATGTGTGAATACTACGTATACTATCCCTGTGTATCATTATTTGATTATGGCTAATTCTTCAATACATAGAAATGAAGAAACTTTTAATAACATAATTACTCAGAAAATAAGAAAACGAAAAGGCCTATTAAATATTGGAGGTTCCATTTCAAAATTTTTGTTTGGTACCTTAGATGCAGACGACGAAATTTTATATGAAAAATATTTCGAAAGTATAAAAAAAAAAATGAAGATATCCTTAAAGTAAATCAACAAAAAATATTAAATATCATATCTAATACTCAGGCGAAGTACACGAATACAATAAATTTGCTTATAGCAAAAACTAAACAGTTGGAGATATCTACTCAATTAAGTTTTAAATTAAATTTAATAATTCTCCATTCTCACGAGATTGCAATAATATTATCCGAAATTGAAAACGCAATTAGTTTTGCACGGTTACATCTTTTACATGAAAATATTTTACCATTAAATAAATTCAATGAACTAATACAAAAAGAAAAAATGCTACCTTTTACTCATCTGACAGACTACTACGCTGTTTGTACAACAAGAGCATTTATTAAAGATTTCAATATTTTATTTAGCATAACCGTTCCAATCTTCGGTAATATTCAATATGACCTATTTAAATTGTATAATTTACTGTACCAAAATTCCAAAATACCTAACCTATTATCCTATGGATTAACACGCAACGACAAAATCGTCTGGACAACCGAAATAATTCAACAAGTTGAAGATTTCTATCTAAGTAAACAAGATTATCTCAGAAAACCACCTGAATGTATCCAAATGGTCCTGAAGCACCTGAAAGAAAAATGTAATCGAAGTTTTGTGGAATCACAAAAAGATTTATTCCAACTAGAAAATGGAAAAATAATTTCGATTAATAATGAAATAATACGTGAAGAATGTCAGACGGGCTCCTTCTCTCATAAGATTCCCAAAGTATCTTTAATAACTTCTGAATGCATTGTTACCAATGAACTGAAGAGAATACACCCTCAGAAGATTTTCAACAAATATGGTCAAGTGGATCTTACACCCTTAGAAATGAATTGGACGAATATCAAAGATTCCAATTACTTAGAAGAAGAAGCCATTCCCAAACTAGAAGACTTGTATCAATGGGCCCCGCACCCTACAACTATGAACTTTATCATATTAATAATTATTCTTTTTATAATAATCATTTCAATTATATTATTTTACAAAATTTATGTAAAGGTTCGTCATCTTAAAAATAAGAATAACGAACTTTCTTCAAAAGGGGAGGAGTTATGTGAACTTAGAACAATGCCTTCCTTTTAGTAAATAACGTCACTATATAGAATGCTGACTAACCAACTTTAGCTTATATAAACTCAGACTTGCATTAGAATCTTCAATATATTAACGTTAGTGAGTACGATAGTATGTATAAAGCTACTTGTAATCTTAACTTGTGAATAAAAATTGTTTTTTTAAAAAGTAATTCTTCGTGTTGAAAACCAAAATTATATATATATAAAAATATATATATATATATATACATGTATTCAGTACAAGGTGAGATCCGTACATATGATAGACAACCTGAGATCCACTAGTAGAAATCACTTTAGCTTTGAATTGTTTTCACAAATTAGTCTAAAGATGCGTACTGGTCAATGATATGAACCGAGGGGTAAGATAAATTAAAATTTTTTTCATACACCAAGTATGAAGGTAAGTAGAGATCCATGATAAATGTAAGTAAGACGAGATCCGATATACTATTTGTATAGATACGCTGTACAAGACGAAATCCAGCGATGTTGCCACTTTATACAGAATTTCGTTTACAACTCAAAACAAGATGATATATAATTACTGTGATTATTTCTGATGGAAAATCAAAACGTGAATGATTTAGTCATTTAAGTATTTGACATTTCGCGTTGTTCATCTCGCACAACGTGGATTTCACAAATTTTTTTCGGTAGAAGATGTGCGTTATGATACTCGTTTTTCTCACAAGTTTTTTTCTTGATGGCATATATCATACAAAATGAAATGAAGCGAACTTGTCACTTCATGCAGAATTCCGTTTATAAATCGAAAAAAACTGAAAAATATTTCGAATATTTCTGCAGGATATGCAAATTGAGAATATTCATTCATTGAAGTTTCTCATATATCACGTTGAGCGTTGTGCTATTTTTCGTTATATGTCGTTGAAAGAAAAATTTTGTTCGACTTTTGAAGGTAACTTAGTTCTTTCGTTAACATATTGATTTGTTTGGATACATGGCTTTTGTATGACTTTCATGATTTTATTGATGAAAGGAAAATGCTACAATTCGTGCATTCATGCATTTTGTAATGTGTGTGAAATAAGTATTATTAGTGTTTCATTTTTTTTTATATGAATGAAGTTTATTTGGCCATATTATATGGATTACATTATTTCTTACAATGAATAACTTCAAATAAACTGATTAACTCACTGAAGTTCAAAACTTGTACGTGAGAGTAACTTCACAATACAAAAGGTATCATAATGCAAATTTGAGAAGAATTAATGAAAACTGAGGAAATATAACAAAATATGACAAGTGGTAGGTGGTATTAGTTCATACAAAAAATTAATGTTGGAAATTACATTAATATAATCTTCTTGAATGTGAATTCTACGCTAAAATAAATGTAGCTCAGCTCAAAATTTTTCAAGAAATTACAGATAACAATGTGAGGCATATAAGCCTCAAATTTGTTACTATTAACGTTATCCGGAAATGTCCAATTCTATCCTGTAGCTGAGAATTTGTTAACGGGGCTCTTATAGGCTAATTTACAGAGTAGAGTACTCTACAGAATACTTTAAAATGAGAAACACTCTGTGGAATACCCTACTTCTTACTCATAGAATTGCTTTGAGTTTTCAGTAGAAGGCATACCTCTTGTATAATTTTTTTTCAAATATTATCTGAAATTTCATAATCAGCTTGACGATTTAAACGAAAAAATAATAAAGGAAGAAAAAATTTGGGTATGAAATAAAATTTTCGAGTGAGATCATTGTGAAGAATATGTACTATCCTGATGAAGGTTTAGAAACAGAATAATGAGGGGAATGGCTCCAATGAAAATAATTCAGATTTACATAAATACAAAAGTATAGAAATACACAAGATAGATTAACATAGAAATGATGATATTTTTACTGAAGAAACTGAACAAGATGAAAATGTTCATTCACTAACAAATTTCGGAGGAAGTTTCTTTACACTGAAGCTTTCATTCGAAGTGGATAATATAATTCATCAATATGTATGAATTATTCGCTTCAATAGTACCATTCTATTATAACAGCTGAAATGAAAGTGAAAACCACATTTTATATACCTATTTATGAGAAGGTATCAATATTTTATCAGGCTACTCATGAATATATAAACAGGAATTAAGTTGAAAGAACGAGGAAAAATTCTTGACCAGTTCAATATTCAATTACGAGATTTGGTAAATGATCAATCTGAAAAGATATCGTATGTTTAGTTAACTTGGAGGAATAGAACATATAAACATAAAGTCGGCGTAAAAACATAAAACCGTACAGTCATCGGTAAATAATCAAGTTGGAGATAAGGAAACGAAACAAAAATCAACAATATGTGAGCAGATGAAGCATTTGAATGAACTTAATCCATCCAGAGGTTTGAAATAGAAGTGAGAATGAAATTTCTGAAAATGGGTTGAATTTTAAAAGAGGAACAAAAAAAAATTATCGCATAGTAGTTCAACAAAAACACTCTCATTAGTTTCAGAATAGGTATTCGAATCAAATTGAAGCCTTCATGTGTATAGGCCATTTAAATTGATCAGAAGTAATTCATAATGATATATACCTATATATAATGCTAATTAATAAATTTTTGATATTAAAGAATTGTTCCAATTATTTTCCAGATTGTTGAATGGAATCACTCGAGATTTGAACACATTTCAGGAATTTAAAAAAATTGCATAATTATAAGTATATTGTCCACTGGAATAATGTAGTGGACATTATATATAATAATGTGAAATTCTTGAAATGTGTCTAATAAATTCATAGTTTTGACGTGGAATTTCAACACGTATCTCTCTTCTTAATCAACTGTTCACTTGAGAATGCATTCGTTTTACTAAATTATAGTTGACTGCAAATAAATAATCTATAATGATGAAAAGCAAATGAATGATTTATTATGATGAAAATGAAGTTCTTTTCTGCTATAATAATTGAAATGATCTGATGACTGTTATAATATTGATAATTTGAATGAATGAACAAATGTTATTTGTTATGAATATTACAAACAGTATATATTATATTATATAGAATAACTTCTCAGGTTAGAACAACCAGAAAATAATTTTTCTCATTTTTTTTCGTGATTAATAACCTACCCACCTATTATACTTTAGGAATTTTTTTCAGGATCCATATAGATACAACGCGATCAAAATATTTCGCAAGAATTGGTAATAAATATTAAGTGAGCGTTTAGTTCAGTTTTTCTAAGGAGACGCACGTTTCCTTCATGTGACTAGTGCACTTTATAAGATCTGATAACACTTCGTTTGCTTTTCAGATCTGAAGAAGTCCTTTGTAAAGACGAAACGCATCATGCTATGTAGTCAATAAAGTATAAATCATAAGTTCTAGTGTTTGAATTTAAGTTCATATTCAAATATTTAATAATGTGAAATTATGATTAGAGTCATGATTATAGTTGAATAAATATAAAATACGAAGTGTCTCATATTCCTCTACAGTGCTAATTTGTGTATGATAGAATTGTTTGGACAGCGACAGTTTCTCTTTATATTAATAACATTCTGCGCGTGTACCGCAGAATGTTATTTCTTTCTTAGAAAAAAATAAACTGCGTGATTATTTCAATGGTTCGAAATCGATCCTATCGATCTGAGCGAAAAATTAATTCCAGGGAGAATATCTAGATATCATTTCAGGGTATTTGAAATTCTACAATTTGAGCGTTGAAATTATGCATGAACCATTTGTTTATACAATTTTAGCAAATACACGAAACTGAATAGTTATTGAAAACAACGCCATCTTTAATCTATAGCCATTTCAGGAAACGTTTGTTTCTTAACACATCAGGGGCGCCATGAGATCAATGAAAATATTAATAAATGATTATATTATATTATATTATCGAATATGATATAATTCCTCATATATGTAGGTGTTTTGTGGCAGATGAATCGAATTTCATTTGAGCGTGAATATTAAGAATGTAAAATTTTTCGAAATATGTTATGAATGTATTTTTGAAATAAGGACACAAAAGTTTGATACTATTAGCATATACCCTGTATAACATTGAGAATTTCAGAAATTTTAGCTCTTTCATTTCATGAGCAATAAAAATCTGTTAAAAATGAATATTGATCTTTCAACTCGAACTGTAAGAGAATCTTGGTCAGCTGAAAGTTGTATTATCAGATCGGATCATTTAACTGATATCACATGATATATAAATACTATTCCGAAATATTTGCATTACTTGATATGGATTCACATATATTGATTGACCTACCGTATTATGCTGTTTCATTTTAGTAGAGTAAACATTTAGATTCTGACTAATAAAATGATATTTTGTCTGCTCAGCCTTCATCCTTAGAAAAGAGCAGTTTATATTATACCTACAAATTTTTTCGTAAATATGGAAATCTTGCATTCTATAATCTCTAGACATTTCACGAAATGTTTGTTCCCACATCAGAGACAATAGGAAATGAAAGACAATCGAAATTTAAGTATAATATAAAACAGGCTTAACAAAAAATATATTTCTTTTAGCTATCGATACTTGTGAGGATTTCATGCACCTTATGGTAGAAATTTTTGTCATTATTCTACAGAAAACTATATTTCAAATAAGTGTTTTCTGTCTTTGTTCAAATAAGAAATACTTGACCCGTTGTTCTACATTATTTCTGAATTCAATGTCAACTATTGCACTTATAGAAATAAATTGTGGAAAATTATATACCTACCTAATTCCTTATATATGTAATTGTTTCGCGAAATATGAATCAATTTCAGCGTGAATATTCGAATTACACAATTATTCTAAATATGTTCTGAATATATTTCCGAAATGGGGGTTCTAAATTTCGATTTTACATCATTTATCGTGTATAACATCAAGACCTTCCATGAGCAACAACATTGTCTGAAAAATGAAAATCAAAAATATTGACATTTCGACTTACACTGTATGAGAATCTATTGAAGATTTAAGTTGTATTGATCTGAATACTTTACTGAATCACCTGGTTTATGTTTATAAACATTCAAATAATCATTTAAATCATTTGCTGCTCAGAAATATTTGCATTATGTATCGTTGACAAATAGCGATTGTTAAACAGGATTATACTGTTTCGGGAAAGTTTCATATTATATATTATATTGAATGCTTGGTTCATATTTTGAAATTATATTCTCTGATATTGAAGATTTGAGTTGTATTGATCTGAATACTCTTCTGAATCACTTGGCTTATAAATGCTACTCAGAAATATTTGCATTATGTATCGTTGATAAATGTCGATTGTTAAACAGGATTATACTGTTTCGGGAAAGTTTCATATTATATTTTATATTGTATGCTTGGTACATATTTTGAAATTAAATTCTCTGATATTAAAGATTTGAGTTGTATTGATCTGAATACTTTTCTGAATCACCTGGCTTATAAATGCTACTCAGAAATATTTGCATTATGTATCGTTGACAAATATCCATTGTTGAACCGGATTCTACTGTTTCGGGAAATTTTAATATTATATTTTATATTGTACGCTTGGTTTATATTTTGAAGTCATATTCTCTGATACTAAAGATTTAAGTTGTATTGATCTGAATACTTCACTGAATCACCTGGTTCATAAATGTTACCCAGAAATATTTGCATTATGTATCGTTGACAAGTATCGATTGTTAAACCGGATTTTACAGTTTCGGGAAAGTTTCATATTATATTTTATATTGTATGCTTGGTTCATATTTTGAAGTCATATGCTACAATTCGTGGATTCATGCATTTTGTAATGTATGTGAAGAAAGTATTATTAGTTTTATAATTTTTATCTTATCAAGTATTATCATTTTTTTTTATGAATGAAATTTATTTGGCCATACTATATAATATATCATAATGCAAATTTGAAACAAATTAATATAAACTGAAGAAATTACGACTAGTGGTAGTGAAATTAATTCATAAAAGGAAATAATGTTGGAAATAACATTGATATAATCTTCATGAATGTTAATTCTATACTAAAAAAAAGTAGCTTTTATACACACATTTTATATACGTATTTATGGGAAGGTATCAATAATTTATCAGGCTACTCATGAATATAGAAATAGAAATTACGCTGGAAGAATAAGGAAAAATTCTTGAGAGGTTCAATATTTAATTACGAGATTTGGTAAATGATCAACCTGAAAAGATATCGTATGTTTAGTAAACTCCGAGGAATACAACACATGAACATAGCCTCGGAACAGTCAGCGGTCGTTAATCAACATAAGGAAACGAAACAAACATCAATAATATGTGAGCGGATGAAGCATTTGAATGAACTTAATCGATCGAGAGGTTTGGAATAGAAGTGAAAATGAACATTCTGAAAATGCGTTGAATTTTAAAAGACGAACAAAAAAAAATTATCGCATAGAAGCTCAACAAAAACTCATTTGTTTCACAACAGGTAGGTATTCGGCTCAAATTGAAGCCTTCATCTATATTAGCAATAGTAATAGATACATAAGTAATTCATAATGATATATGTACATATAACATATTGCTCTTTAATAAATTTTTGATATTAAAGAATTGTTCCAATTATTTATTTTCCAGATTTTTGAATGGAATCACTCAAGATTTGAACACATTTCATGAATTTAAAAAATAACATAATCATAATTATAATTATAATTATATTGTTCACTACAATAATGTAGTGGACATTATATATAATAATATTTAATAGTATTGTCTTTGCCTGATGTAAATCCATCATAATTGAATATAAACTCAAATTCTAACACTTGAGCTTATGATTTACTTTATTGACTACATAGCATGACAAATTTCGTCGTCACAAACGACTTATTCAGGTACTAATAGAATAATCATTATTTTGTCCTTTGTAATGACGAAACGCATCATGCTATGTAGTCAATAAAGTGTAAATTTAAAGTTCACGTGTTCGAATTTAAGTTTATATTCAAATATATAATAATGTGAAATTATGATGATGGTCATGATTATAAATGAATAAATATAAAATACGAAGTGTGTCATACTCTACAGTTCTAATTTGTGTGTGATAGAATTGTTTGGGCTTGCTGCGACAGTTTGTCTTTATATTTATAACATTCTGCTTGTACCGATTAAAAATGATAATCCTAAAGAAAATCTTTTAATGGTTCGAAATCGATCTTAGCGATCTGAGCGGAAAATTAATTCCAGGGAGATATCATTTCAGTGTATTTGAAATTCCAAAATTTGAGCGGTGAAATTATGCATGAACCTATTTATCATAGTACCTTATCGTCATTCAAAAAGAAAAAGTTTACACAATTTCAGCAAGTACACGAAACTTAATAGTTATTGAAAACAACACATTCTTTAATATATAGCCATTTTACGAAACGTTTGTTTCTTGCCACGTCAGGGGCGCCAGGAAATGAAAAACATTTGAAATTGGTAACTATATTTCTTTCGTGCTTTGTTACTTATCAGAAGTTTTTGCACCATATAGGTGAAATTTTTATCATCCTTTCTACAGAAAACCACATTTCGAACATTTGCTAACAGAGACCTGTATGTCTTGAAGACGTTTTCAATATAAGAAATAATTCACACGTTGTTCTGTATTATTTTTGAGGTCAACTATTGCACTTATTTTATCGTCATTTATTGCCAGATCAATAGAAATATACATCCAGCTGGTCAGTAGATCAATAAAAACATATATCCACCTAAACAGACACATCAATAAAAATGTAGATCCACCTAAACAGACAAATCAATGAAAATATGAATGAATAATTATATCATATTATATTGTCGAATATGATATAATTCCTCATATATGTAAGTGTTTTGTGACAGATCAATTTTCATTTGAGCGTGAATATTCGAAATGTAAAATTTTTCGAAATATGTTATGAAAGTATTTTTGAAATAAGGACAAAAAAGTTTGATACTAACATCATATCCTCTCTATAACATTGAGAATAACAGAAATTCACGCTATTTCATTTCATGAGTAATAAAATGCTCTGAAAAATGAATACAAGAATATTGATCTTTCGACTCGCACTGTAAGAGAATCTTAGTCAGCTGAAAGTTGTATTATCAGATCTGATAATTAAACTGATATCTGATATGTAAATACTTTTCTGAAATATTAGCATTACTTGATATGGATTCACAAATATCGATTGACCTACGTATTATGGTGTTGCATTTTAGTAGAGTAAACATTTAGATTCTGACTAATCTAATGATGTCTGCTCACACTTGATCTTAAGAAAAAAGCAGTTCATCAGATACCTGCAAATTTTTTCGTGAATATGGAAATCTTGCATTCTATAATATCTTTGCCATTTCACGAAATGTTTTTCTTCCCACATCAGACACAATAGGAACTACTACAACTAGTCATCTATTCGACAAAAAACTATATTTCACATGGGTGTCTTCTGTCTGTTCAAATAAGAAATACTTGACCCGTTGTTCTGCATTATTTCTGAGGTCAATGTCAACTATTGCACTCATTGAAATAAATTGTGTAAAATTATATAAGTACCTAATTCCTTATGTATGTAATTTTTTCGCGAAATATGAATCAGTTTCAGCGTGAATATTCGAATTGCCCAATTATTCTAAATATGTTCTGAATATGTATATTTGAAATGAGCGCTCTAAATTTCGGCATTAATGTCATTTCTTGCGTATAACATCAAGAACTTCCACGAGCAACAAGATTCTCTGAAAAATGAATACAAAAATATTCACATTTCGACTTACATTGTATGATAAACTATTAAAGATTTAAGTTGTATTGATCTGAATACTTTACTGAATCGCCTTGTTTATAAATGCTACTCTTTTCTATTTTGTTCGGGGTTCATTCCCTCCAATTCAATAACTACACACTGCAGTATTGGGGGATACGTTTGCGATCACTCACATGTGCTTATCATTATCAATATAGTAAAAGTAAAATATTGAAAAGATTTTTTCTACTATAACACACCTCATAAATATGTAAAAACCGGGATATGGCGGTATAATCTGTTGTCGAATGAGGAATATATGTTATATTCGGATAGGCATTCCAATTCAACGTTTATTCATGAAAATATATTAACCTTCTAACATGTCAAGACATAAATTACTTCAAAATGATAGGTAATAATAAAAACTTGTCTAAAAATCACTGACTGAACAATTCTTTATTCGACTAGTTTCGCCTTTTACAGCATTATCAAGAAATATCAAGCATTATCAAGAAATTCTTGATAATGCTGTAAAAGGCGAAACTAGTCGAATAAAGAATTGTTCAGTCAGTGATTTTTAGACAATTTTTTATTATTACCTCTCATTTAATTATGAACTATCACAGAGTAGATTCATCGTCCATTGAGTTTATAAATTACTTCAATTTGAAATTGATTAGATCTTCTTGTTCTGCAACATAAGCAGAACGCTACATTTTTAGCATTTCGATGCAGCTTGTCTAGGCATTTCATATTTCAACGTAATACTCATACCCGCCAATTTAAAGTATTTAGTCTATAATGGCTTATCAATATAAAGTCAAAAATTTTTATCGCGATTTTTCTATCAATTCTGCATCAGTAGATTAACAGTTTTCTCCTACTTGAACATGAAGGAAATTGAAATTTTTCCCTTTTCTGTATCTATGATTGAAGGTTTTCAAAAGAGATTTAGGATATGTGAAAATGGTTATTTATCACTTGTCATGAATAATTTACTCAGGTTGAATATCAAAAATTCAATCTAGAATTCAACCCAAGAAAATCATTCATAACGAAGTGATCGGAAGAATTTTTCCAACAAGAGTTTTTTCGGAAACCTTTCAAAAATAGCTCCAAAAAGGAAAAAAAGCGTAAATGTTTCATTTAACATTTTCGCACTAGTAATACTCATGCTCATGTAAGAAAAATAGTTAGGAAACTTATGCAAAACCAATGAAAACAATTTCACTTAATTTTGAAGAATGTTAGTTATTATTATAAACAGAGGCACTCTGTGCTTGAGCGAAAGTTGCACCTTATGGTGGGAATAGAACCCACCAGCACCAAAGAGCCGAAAGCGTTTTAGAGTCACTACACCATTAATTATTTGTTCATTCATCTATGACGAGGGGACCATGGATTCGGAAGAGTATATAATATTATTTTATTCTATTAGTAGATTATTTACACTAATTACTTACCGGATTTTTATTATCTTATAGAAGTTGACGTAATATTTTTTATTGAATATATTTGTATTAACTAGTTGTATTAACTATCACTAACTTATTCTCATCTCAATAGAAAAATAATGAATTTCGTTCCAACAGTTTCGTGAAATGAGTTGTTTCGAGATAAATTTTTATTTCCTTTTGATTCTTTTCTAAAATAATCTAATGACAGTAATAATATACATACTCCTCCGAATCCAATGACCCCTCGTTCATATTTTACGGAGTCATAGAAAAAAATTAAATCCAAAAGTAATTCAAATAAAAATGAACTTCAATTCTGTCCAAACAAATGTATTCTAAATGAATAAGTTCTGAAACTCTAACGAGTAGATATTGCTCTTCATGAATCGATAATATTTACATTATAATACATTACTTTCGATAAACCATCAAAATCCATTTGTTTTCATACCTAAACACCGAATTCAAACGTAACGCCGAGATACAGTACAACGCGATAGTGTCATATTACAGATAACGACAAGAAGTCCAAGACGTGCATGTTGCCAAACCTTTGGATCTCTACTTTGCGTTATTTATCAAACTTTTATACAATGGCAGATCGGCCCCCTATAGGAAGGTTGGTGAACTAAAGTTGTATATAATGTGATATTTGGCTGAAAGACGAGATCCGACCGAAAATCTGGAAATCGGCTAATTCGGCCAAATTATCCACACCCACGACGATATACACGTTAAACAAGGTGAGATCCGAAATCGGATCTCACCTTACCAAACGGATCTCGACTTGTACAGAATTTGTATACAAAGGATCTCACCTTGTAGCGCTTATATATATATATATATATATATATATATATATATATATATATATATATATATATATATATATAAGGAGATGAAGTTTTTTGTGCTTATGGCACTGAATGAAATATTTAAGAAAATGAACACTAGAACATTCATTCGAAAAATTCAAATCAACCACAAGAGTGTTATAGTAAAGCTATATATGTGAACGTGTACGATGTGATGTCTCTATTATCCTTCAAGGGATAAATGTTAGAGAAATATTGAAATCCATGCCACATCTGATGGAAGTGCGAGACACATGTTTCGTTCTGCAAGGAATTCGTCAGTCGCACCGCGTCCATCGAAGTGAATGAATGAATGAATGCTCTACTAAAACATTCTTTTGGTTAATTCGAATTTTTCTAATGAATGTTCTGATGTTTATTTTTTGAGATATTTCATTCCGTGCCATAAGCACCAAAAACTTCATTTTCCCAAAATATACGAGAATAGGCCCCTTAAATACGAGAACAAACGCGAGCGTACTACTAACGCAACCTATTGACATTTGAAAACATCATATGATGATATTTGTCAAATAGACATTGCAATTTAGTAGAAGCCTACGTGTAGAGAAGAGATGTGAAAGTTCGATGCTTTGTGTGTCTGTAATCTGAGAGATGTTTTTGAAAGACAGATGAGAGATGTACATTGAAAGTACTTTCTGAAAAATTTCCTAGATTTTTTTGATTGATTCTATTGAAGAATTATTTCATTTTCGAAAGAATATGGTACGATGAGATTTTGTATGAAGGAGGACCCTAGATACGTTGCTATTACTCAACCGGTTAAGATATTGGTTGAATTCACACTAAATGAAATTTGTTCAATTTTTACTCATATTCAAAATATAAATACCTAAGTTGTTATAGCAAGTACAAAGATCCTCAATTTTCTTCTTCTTTCTTACTCTCAAGATGTACGTTGAGCTGAAAAATTAAAATTATTTCTTCAATTATTGAGTTTTGCCAATTATTGTCAAAATTGCGGTTTTTCTCGTGAGATGATCAGTTAAGGTGGCAGCTCATTTTTCATTATGACAACTCATTCATTCTGATTCGCATTTTGTATTGAGTGACGTATATTTGGATGAGAGGTCCTCGCAACATTCAGTAAACCATATTTCATTCATTGATTTAGTTTTTGATTCAAAGCCTCCTAAAATTTCTTGTACTGTTGTAATGCATTATTATAGTACTGAATAAAGAAAACTTAATTTTATTATTATTGTCATTCTCCAGTTATTCACAGCTCCGACACTAGCTTCAAAGTTGAATTGCGCGGATTAAATTAAGCAACTCAACAAGCCAACTTGCAAGGAATTTCCTGACTATGTGACATGTGTTCAGCACTGAAGCTTTTTACTTCTTTATATACAGCCTCGGGTCTAAGTTCAGCTTCGTAAGGTTTTCATGTAGCAACAACCGGAACTACACCGGTCGTTGATATTGCAACTTTTTCCGCGAAAAAATCTTTCATTCGTTATATATATATATATATATATATATATATATATATATATATATATATATACCTTTATAAATATGTATATATAGTAAAAATTCGCTTCTTGGGTTTTTTGGTTCAATGGTTCAATTAAAACAAAATGACATTAACTTTCCTTCCAATAACGTTTCGGTTAATATTTTAACCTTTATCGAATTGATACAAATTGTCATATGATCGCTGAAACGGAAACGAAAATGAAAATAATATATAAAATTTATATATATATATATATATATATATATATATATATATATATATATATATATATATATATATATATATATATATATATATATATATATATATATATATATATATATATATATATATATATATATTTTATATATACTCAATACTCAATTTATGATCTCTTCCTTTATTTCTTAGACTTATATTTACATGTATTTTTTAATGAATGGAGTTCTTGGGTTCTATTAACCTAATTCTATTAGTAACTGTTGGTAACTCTATATTTCATTTACATATTGTTTTTTACATTTCGACAAACCAATGTTGTCTTCTTCAGAAAATTTTTTTTTCTTATAACTGGTCTTCTCTGCACATCATAGTGTTAATTTATTTTAAAATTACATACAATACGATAATGAATATCACAGTCACAAAATGAACGTTTAAAATCAAGCGATTTTCAACAGATTATTTATTTTTTGTCAAACTGCATCGAAGTGTCCGTGTGTAGCTGGTGAACTCAAGTCTCAGACTTGAGATAGTATTTTTGATTCACCGTACCTACCTGACGATTCAGTTTGATTTGAAACGTTCATTTTGTGACTGTGATATTTATTATCGTATTTTATGTAATTTCAGAAGCATTTAACACTATGATGTGCAGAGAAGAGCTGTTATAAGGAAAAAAAAATTTCCTGAAGAAGACAACATTGGTTTGTCGAAACGTAAAAAACTATATGTAAATAAAATATAGAGTTACCAACAGTTACTTATAGACTTAATAACCCAAGAACTCCATTCAATAATATATATATATATATATATATATATATATATATATATATATATATATATATATATATATATATATATATATATATATATATATATATATATATATATATATATATATATTTATATAGAAGTGAATATTATTCGTGCTTACCATACACGTACGGACATATTGTATATGAAGAAATATTTTAAATTTGGAATCGAAATTACACCACAAAAGTTTTGAACCTCGACTGGGATACGAACCCAGGTCTCTCATTTTTACGCCCTGTTGCTCTACCAACTAAGCTACCGAGGTCTACTACTTCGCGATGTAATTCCGTCTATATCTGATTACTCTTTTGTTCGCAAGCCAGCCATCGACGCACGGGTTGTCGTCTTCAAACTGCACGAACGTGAGTAAACACCTTCCCATATATATATATATATATATATATATATATATATATATATATATATATATATATATATATATATATATATATATATATATATATATATATATATATATATATATATATATATATATATATATATATATATATATATATATATATATATATATATATATATATATATATATATATATATATATATATATATATATATATATATATATATATATATATATATATATATATATATATATCTTGAAATTGATTTATTGCCTGTTTAAGATATTTTATTTTGAAAGTTTTTAGCAATAACAGGCTTTTTTTGATATGAATAAGTTTATTTTTGTTGACGTTTCGTTGTTATATTACAACTTTGTCAAAACTAAGAGTTTTTTGAGAGTTTTGACAAAGTTGTAATATAACAACGAAACGTCAACAAAAATAAACTTTTTCATATCAAAAAAGCCTGTTATTGCTAAAAACTTTCAAAATAATATATTTATATATATATATATATATATATATATATATATATATATATATATATATATATTAAATATTGTGAATTCTTTCGGGAAGCGGTCTGTGGGAGAATGAAAACTCTTACGTTCTCGTTAAACTCAATATTTCGTCACTGTAAATTGGTGACTTCATCAGGATTACACTAAAATGAAATGAAATTACATTAATTGTAAAGATAAAAGGAACACATCACAGAACTTACAGATACATATAGAGTCTCAGGACATTAAAATGCAACAACGAAGCACTGTGGGTGCCGCACTCTGCCAATGACCATGTGCAATTTACGATAGAGACAGAAACACAACAGAGTGTACCATTCCTGGACACTAAATTGATCAGACTTGACAGTGGTGATATAATTCTGGACTGGTATAGGAAAGCAACATCATCTGATAGATTCCTCAACTACCACTCAAATCATCCCAAGAACCAAAAATACAACACTGTTATTGCTATGAAGAACAGAATAACACATATAAGCGATGAAAGGTTCCTGCAAAAAAATTTGAAAATACTGTATGGTATTTTTCTTAATAATGGATACCCGAAACATATATTGAATTTTCTTATATACAACTCTAATATCTATGATGGTCCTACAGAACCTACAGAACGACTTGCAATGAAATACAGAAGAATACCATACATAAATCAACTCTCATTGCAACTAAAGTCCTTATTCAAACAAATCCCAGACTTGATAATCGCAAACTACCATGTAGTTACGGTTTCTCAATTGTTCTCAAAGGTAAAGGATAAAACACCAACCATGCAAAAAAACAATGTCGTATATGAAATTCCCTGCTCGCATTGCAAAGGCACCTATATTGGACAAACTAATCAATGGCTGAAGCAACGTATTACTCAGTATAAGAGTGATTGTCGTTTAGGTAAAAATTCTTGTGCAGTGGTGCAACACCATAATGATACTGGACATATATTCGACTTCGATAGTGTGAGAATTATTGATCAACATAGCAATTATAAAACGAGACTTTCTCTAGAAATGTGTCATATAGCGAAAAACAAAAATTGTGTCAACTATAAAACTGATACGGGCCAACTTAGTAACATCTATTGCCGCATCATAAAAAGTATATGATACGTTCCCACTCTGCCATCAGTCAGTCGTGCGGCACCCACAGTGCTTCGTTGTTGCATTTTAATGTCCTGAGACTCTATATCTGTAAGTTCTGTGATGTGTTCCTTTTATCTTTACAATTAATGTAATTTCATTTAATTTTAGTGTACTCCTGATGAAGTCACCAATTTACAGTGACGAAATATTGAGTTTAACGAGAACGTAAGAGTTTTCATTCTCCCACAGACCGCTTCCCGAAAGAATTCACAATATTTAATACGTAGTACGGTCGATAACAATACTCTTTATATATATATATATATATATATATATATATATATATATATATATATATATATATATATATTTTGGCAAATTCGACTACTGTTTTTCATGAGGTATTTCTTCCACACCAAAGTAAATAGTTATATTTGAAAAGCTATCCAAAGAAACGTGTTTTGAGAGAAGTTCGACCGTTTTCCTATGTGAAGACTATATCAGGCCATTGGGTTCTTTCGTTGAACTGAAAACTATTCTTTCAAAAATGTTAGTTTCAGTTTAGTTTGTTAGAGAACTGAATGTAGCTAGCTCAATTTGGTGTGAATTCAGAATTATTTCAGTGAAAAATTATGAGGGCTTCCATTTCGATACGATACTTTCTACAGATTTGTTATTTAGAGGGGAAACAATAACTGGTTTTGAATATTCATTGATTGCAAATATTTCTTATTTGTCACCTCTCATATGTGTGAATCACACTGAATGTGAGGAAGTCGAACCTGATAGTTGAACTTATAGTATGTATCTGCCAAAAGTAAATAGTTATTGTGATTCTATGTTCTTGCTTTTCGAATAATCTGAGTACCACTGACAATTCTGTGAGTTTCACAAGATACAAAAATACTAAAAGACCTATTTCTACAGAGCTACTGAAAATTTCTCATGTAAATTCGAATGAAAATGAGATGATATTCAGGATAATTGTGATGATAAATTTCCGTTCTACAGATGCCGTGTCTATATACAAATGTAAATTAATTAGTGCATCAAAAGCATAGGACTGGAGATTTTCTGTCCTCTCGTTCATTTTATATTTCAGAAATTCAGTCTTGTTTGGCTCATCCGTTTACATAGCTACGAATAACATCGGTTATTGTTGAAATCTCTTTCCTCTTCAATCTTATCATTTATACAATAGGTAATTAAACAACGTCTGAAGTAATTCAATATACCAAAGGAGCGAATATTAAACTGCTTTCACGAATGGATGGATCTATTCACATCTGTCCGAATACGAAAACTCTTTAGAAGTATTGTAGATCAAACCCAAAGTACGGACAGAGCGACATTTTTAATTACGACCTATCCCCTCGTCGTTTCCCACAGGTAAACGTATAGAAATTGAGAACTGCACAATTTTGCGCATTCCATAATTCTAGTCTCCGGATTATACTGAGGATTATAACTCGCAACGGAGTATCATTATTTTAATTGTTACACGGGTTTTTCCGCCAGGAAATTCTCAAGAGCCATCAGTTTTACATCTGAACACCCAGCTGACGCTCGAACGAAGTGACCTAGTATTTCGTGAAATAAATACATAGCAGCTCTATTGAACAAGGCACTTTCAACAAGTTATATTAACCCCTTCATCAGATTATTCCTGTCAACATAAGCGGAATTCATAAGGGGTACACTGCATACACGATAACGACGTCGAGGTTATTTGGAAATATGAACCTAGATATTATATATATATATATATATATATATATATATATATATATATATATATATATATATATATATATATATATATATATATATATATATATATATATATATAGAAATTCACACTAGTTATTGGTTGTTCTGGGTAAGATAACTAAGACTTCAATTGATATTATTTATTTTTTCTGAACATTTCATGGGTTTTTCCTCCTTCTTCAGCAGTATAAAATTAATCTGCAAAATATTAAAATGAATAAATATACAAGTTGTCGACTTCACCAAAAATATTCATCTCACCAAAGATGTCAAACAAAATGGAAAATAAAGACGTATACAATTATTGTTTGAATGAGATGAACTCAAAAATTACGAGTTTGCACACGATTAAACTTGGAAAATATTTTTTCGGCGTCAAGTCAAAATTTTTTCTAATTGAAGGTTAATTTTTTTTTGAATATGACAAGATTTCAGTTGATGGACCGTGAAGTTCATGTTGTCAATGTTTTCTCGTTTTCTTCAAAATGTTTTTTCATTTAATAGTGGCCAGTAAATTTGGCTTAATCCGTCAATGTCCAGTTTGTCATTTAACGTATTCTCTAAATTAGTATGTATGTGAAGCATTTCATGTATTTCTCCCTTCTTTTTATTTTATTCAACTGCAAGTACTTTCGTGTCTTCGTAGTCGAATTCATGTTTTTCCTGTGTTTTATGTTTGTTCAGTGCTGCTGTTGTGTTTTTTGTGTACTTATGGAATTGGTTCTATATTGTAGTCTTTGTGATATTTGCCCTATATATACTCTGCCACAGTTAGTACATGGTATGCTGTATGCTGCATTCGACTTTTTTTCAAGGAGTGTTCCTGATTTCAACCTACTGAATACACTTTTTAATTGATTTACTGGTTTTAAGACTACTGGTATGGTGTCTGGCTTCAAAATGTTTCTTATTTTGTAAGAAGAATCTTCCATGTATGGTATTGAGATTCTTGTGGTATTTTCAACTGTTTTGAAAAAGGCAGTTATAGCTGAAAAATATGAAAGAATATTGTTGTCCTCTAGAGAAGTAAAAACTCAATTTTATTGAACGGTTCAGAATTTTCTCTAATCTTAATTTGTTTGAACCGTTTTGAAACCCCCAGAACACAAAGCTGCAATCGCGAAATCTGTGTTCTAGGGGTTTACGAAATCATGAGGCTGTGAACTAATATAAGCTCAACATCAAAGGCAAAATTCTGATAGTCAAGTTTCGGAAAATTTCATGACTTTCTGACATCAATGTTTATCGATATCCAATTGATGACCTGATGGTCATATCGATAAACATCTATAGAACTGTTATATTTCCGATTAGCAATGAGTAACTTTTGGACTCACTGGAATTCACAGGGGGACCGTTTTTCTGTTTGGAAACGGATTTGAGTTCTCAAAATTATTGAGTTTATAGTGATGACTTTATTGGATTTGTTTGAGAAGAAACAGGGTCATATATGTACTTCGAAATTTGCGAAATGTGTGTTGTATGTATGGAAGGTGTGTAAAATCATTGAACTACTAGCTCACCTGGAGATCTTCGGTGATGATTTGATGAGAATAATACAATCAATACAAAATAATCACAGATAAACACAGAAGAAAAAAAAAGTGAGTTAATTTGGTATATTAATCACGTGTAGACAGACATGATTGAATTGAACTATGTACATATGCATGAAGTGATCATTGTTTTCGGCTTCAAACGGAACTGTATCTTCGATAACACTTCAACTACACTAAGGACTTTCCTGTTTTTCATTGAAAGAGGTTGCTCATTATGAATTGAAAAACTATGCGGACATTTTTTCAGTTTGTAGGCCTCTTCGCAACCGCTCTCAAAACTGAAATATGTGACTGGGATATTTCAGGCGTTCATAATTCAGTCATTATTACACTCTGCAAGCTTACGTAGAAATTCTTCGACGATTCCATTCGGTTTTTTTTCGCATCGTAATTTAGTTCTAAATTAATAGAGATTCGTAAATTATTTCCGTGTCTTCATTAAAATCAGTATATCCATTTTTAGGCGATATGTCAAATGCGTTCTGATCCGGTCCACATAGGCAGTTTGTTCTATAGAATATCATATCCATACTACTCAAAAATTATTCGTCAATGCCAGTGACATTGGGTTTATTAAATTCTGCGAAAGAACTACTAACCGTGAATGAAGGAAACCGATATAATAATGATAATAAAATAAAATTCATTGAGAATCATTCCTCACATTGTGAAATTACGTTAATATCGATTGATACAATAATTACAACCAAGAAGAATGCTCTCAAAAGGATTTAATTCAGTTTTGAGTCTGATCTTGCATTCAGCCCTCGAGCAAAAATATTGGTTGAAACAATAATATTGGTTGAATATATATTAACATATTATATTAACATATACATATTAATATTTATAAATATTCATAAATATATGAACATTCATAAATATATGAACACGGTAAGGCGAGTATGTAGTTATTAATGAAGACTGGTTTAAAAGATGTTCGTTGATGAATATTGAATATTAATCGAAGTATTCGCTTCTATGTATTAAACACTCTATTTATTTCTGTAGAGCAGCCCCGCTGCAGGCGTGATAATTTAGATTACTATATACAAGATTGTAATACACATTTATAACACAGTTTCTTGGTACGATGTTCCTAATTCTAGAGATTGCAAAAATGATTTACTCAATTTTTTACATAAAACATCAATGTGTGATGTCCATCTCAAATTTCTGACTACATATATTCCAAGAAACTTTGTTGATCACGTTGTTGAAAATGAACACATACAGTTTTGTCAACGTTCACCATCAGATTGTTCATACGACACCAATTTACAAACTCCCTCACAATGCATTCAGAAGCCTACAGAAGTTCCTCTCGAGTCCTGCTTGAAACAACTACCGATGAATCATGGGCAAATAGTATCACCAAAAATCGGGGCAACTTCGCAGGTAGATCGTTTATGAACAATATGAATAGAAGAGGTCCGAGTACAGAGCCTTGGGGCGTTACAGATCTGTTTCTGTCCAAACTTATGTTTCGTATGACTAATTTCAATTGCAGCTTCAATTGTCGAAAATGATTCACTCTAAATAACAGCAGACAAACATTCAATGTTCCAAAACTAGTCTAGTTGATACAGCATGAAATCCACTTCGTTTCATTCTCTCTAATGAAGCACCTTGTGATATACAACTTTTTTGTTTCTTCATGAGGACAATTGAAGTGAGTATAAAACGGGTGTTTTTTTAGAGGTATAAAACTTTAAAGTGCAATTAAACAACGATGAATCATTCGATTGACAAGAATTTTTTTCATTCGAAAGATAATCTTGTGTCAATAAATTTCAAATTTGATTTCTGGCATATGACCGCTACGGCTGGCTCGGATGTAGTCCAATATGGACGTCAAATTTTCGATGATTTTTTCCAACATTTGTGGCCGTATATCGGCAATACCACGGCGAATATTGTCTTCCAAATGGTCAAGCGTTTGTGGCTTATCCACATAGACCAATGACATTACATAGTTTCTTACAAAGAAGTCTAGCGGTGTTAAATCACAAGATCTTTGAGGCCAATTGACCGGCATAAAACGTGAAATTAGGCGTTCACCAAACGTGTCTTTCAATAAATCGATTGTGGCACGAGCTGTGTGACATAATGCGCCAACTTATTGAAACCACAGCTCCTGGACATCATGGTTGTACAATTCAGAAAAGAAAAAGTTGGTTATCATAGCTCTATCCCGATCACCATTGACTGTAACGTTCTGGCCATCATCGTTTCTGAAGAAGTACAGACCAATGATTCCACCAGCCCATAAAGCGCACCAAACATTCAGGTTTTCTGGATGTAACGGTGTTTTGACATACACTTGAGGATTATCTTCACTCCAAATGCGGCAGTTTTGTTTGTTGACGTAGCCATTCAACCAGAACTGCGCTTCATCGCTAAACAAAATTCGCTTATGAAAATCGGGAACAACGGCAATCTCGTTTTGGTCCTATTCGACGAATCTTCGCCTTGCTTGATGATCGTTTGTCTTCAATTCTTGCACAAGTTAGATTTTGTAAGCACGAAAACCAAGATCCTTCCGCAAAATCTTCCATAAAGTGGATGGACACAGATCCAATTCCTGTGCTCGATGGCGGATGGATTCATTCGTGGTGATACGCTCTATGATACGCTCAATAATGATTCGAATTATTCGAATTATTATAAATGTTAGATCGTACCCGACTCTCTCCTATAATATTAAGATGGTGGACATTTTTTCGAAAGTGTTTCGTCGTGTTTTTAATTTCAAAACCCCAATATACACTTATAAAGTCTTCAGATATAGCTTTCATTTCGAACAACGAAAATTTATCTCCAATTCAATATAATATACTTTGTGGAGTTGACCGGTATATTCCAGTATGCGCTCCCTTAAATCCTTTAATACAATGACAGCACATCATTTCCTGTTAAATCAGGGGGATTGCAGTATTATTTCGAGGGGAATTTCAAGGATCTAATCAATATTTACTCAGTTATGGCTTGTTTCAGGTTACATAAGAGGATTTTACGAGTTTCAGTTGTTTGGTTACAAGACTGAACATACAGATCAACGAAGGCAATAATCGATCAAATATAATGATGAAATTAATTTTGGTTTAAGGAATTATTTTTCATTACTGGTTATAACTATAGGATAATTCAAACACTTGAATTTGATCCATACTCATTCATTGTATATAACGACATTCTTCGGGTTTACGACTTTATCTGACGCTAACAGAATATAGTTTCACGACGAATCTGACTGTATAAGTACAATGTAAACTCTCTTTAACGAAATTCAGGGAACCGAGAATTTTTCATTGTAGTAAGGAGCTATCATTATATGGAGCGAGAAAAGAAAAACATCATTATCATTTAACAATAATTTTCGATACATATGTTTTTGATAGAGCACGTAATCGAATTGTTTTTGAAACATATATTCTGTTAACTTTGTATCAGGTTTTTTACTTTTTCATTATTCGTTTTGTATAAGCTGTATCTGTTGATATGTGATGGAATCGTCTTCATTAAACTGAACAAATTCTTCTATTAACTTAGCGGTATCAAGGGCTTGTTGAAAAGTCTGTGGATGTTCAGAATCTTCTACGTGATTATCTCCCGTTCTTCCTCAATTTTTGACAACAAATCAAGGATTTGTACATCAGTTAGTGAACCACTTATGGCCACATTGTCGACTATACTTTCGTATGTTTTTAGATCCTACAATTTTTTGGTATGTTGAACTGTTTCATTCATTTATTCAGAGGTAGATTGCCTTCACTATCAAACTGATCGATTTCTACTGTTTGACCATTATATAGTCCCGAGTGACGAAACGAATGCTGTCTACTTATTGCTATTACCTCTTTCCAGGCTTCTGATAGAAAGTTCACTGCTTGTAGTAGGTTGATATAGATTTCAGTTTCTTCATTCATATCCATTTAAATATTTTTTCTGTAGTGACACTCATGGATTTTGATCACACTCTGATCCATTGGCAGCAACATAACGGTTGTATTAGCTGGGAAAAATGCTAACCCTTCATTCCGAAGATAGTCAACAGGACAATTGTCCACCAGAAGCAAGATTTGTCATCAGCATCAGCATCCCATTTCCTCATTTCCTTTTCAAAGAAAACTGATGTCATCCAACCTGACTTGTTTGCTTTAAACGTGACTGCCAACTCTTTTATGTTTATTCAACTTTTGAAGTAGTTTGAAAGTCGTTTTGAAGTGAGTTTAGTTTCGTCCGCATTGAAAATGTCATTTACAGAGTTCGCCTCCTTCAATTTGGGCCACATTCATATCAGTCTCTCGCACCTCTCTCTTTAGTTCAACTTATGTAATTTTGTGACGGTGCCCAAATTTCTCAAGCCAATCGTCAGATGCATTCAGGTCAATTGAGGCGAGGTGTTTGGCAAACTTCTCAGCCTCAGGTATTACAAGTGAATCCGAGATGGATAGCTTATTTTGGCGCTGTATCACTTCTTCGAATTTTGGCTTCCTCAATTGGTTAGTAGAAGTTTGAATCGAAAGTATGACTTTCTTTTACGTAATGATTTGAATGAGTTCAATACCTCTCACTATATGTGAAACATGATTTGTGTTCTTCAATTCTAGTGTCTTAACTCTACTTGTTTTTTTACATATATACCTGAACATGTCTCACAATTCAACTGATAAACGCAATTTCAGTTAAATTTCAATTGTGCCAAAGAAGGAATTTCGATACTGAAATTGGAAAAAACGGAAACTGTTTTAGATATATGATAAAAACAATTCAAATGATTCGAAATAAATGTTCAATGGGAGTCATACTTTCAATCCAAATTTGAAACTGTACACAAGAATTATAAAAGTGATTAGATTCATGGGAAATAGTGGAATAGTAAAAAGACTAAAATTCTGAGAATTTGGTAAATGAACAATTGGTCTGCAATAATTCAGCATTATTGACCCTATTGAATAATTAATAACTGAGATTGAATTCTTGCTTTACTCTTGGTGAAACATAACTGAATATTGAATTAAATTAAAATCTTGGGTTGATGATTCACGATTATATTTTACAATAAAATGAAATAGTGATCATGTTGCGAGTGTGAGCTCATATTCGAGAACGAAAAATAAGTCTTGAGTTCAGTCTTGAAAATTCATTTCAGTCTTGAAAATATTGAACAACATGATTTACGAAGTTGACAGTGGCGACACCCGTGTTTTTCTTCGTCCTGGAACCGAATTCGAAACGCCTACGATTCAAACTAACTAATTGACCTGAGGACTGAAAATTCTTCCGAAAATTTTCAGAAACACATAAAATTACTTACAGAATTGGTCTATAGTTAGCAACATCTCCATTACATCCATTTCTGAATAGAGGAATACCAAGGTAGTTTGCATTGGTAGTTTTCGCCAATTTGAGGCAATGCACCATGAAAATTCTAACCTTGATATATCTGTTAACCAATTCAGTTAGTGGATTAACAATGCAGTTCACGTTTTTTCTTATGATTGTGATGATAGCAAGGTCGTAATAGTCGATTTACTTGGTTTTTCTCAGTTATGCAACTTCATCTCTCCCTTCGAAAAAGAAAACTTTCCAGACAGAAAATTGTATATTATCGAGAAAATAATTCAGAAAAAAAATTGGAGTAGGTGCAGAGACCCTCGTCCGCCTCAAGAAGTGAAACAACTATACCAGGGTGAACAGACTAAAAGTATTCATTAAACACTTTCGCATCAATCGAATTTCTTCCTATTTCAGGATCTATAGAATTTCGAGTCATATCAACGAAATTCCACAGAGTTTCGGCATTTTTGTTAGAATTCCAGATATTTCTACCATAAGAAACAATTCGAGCATCATTTATCGCCGATATATACTTAACTCTCATTCTATTTTGCAGACAACGAGGGTATTTCGTTTCATACTTAATATATAGTTCATCAATCCTAATGAAATACGCGAATTTATTGGAAAAAAAAGTACCACTCGGAATATCCACCCTTACGGGCCCCGAAAAAGACTCACACGTTTCCCTGTAAAACTTAAGGAACATCTCATTAATTCTAGCAGAACCTATATTCACTGTCATATACAGTAAGAATAACCTCAACGAATATACGGGAGACCTGGATTCAAGGTAGCCAGTGAACTGCAACCGCACATCATTGAAATTCCCTCTTGTGCCGAATGCATAGAAAACCTTGACAGTGGTAGAGAGTCAACTAGAATCGCATTTCCTTGTGATGTTCTATCAGCCGGATGTACAAAAACCTGGATGAAGAAGAGCAGTGAATAACAATCGCATATCGGTGTAATTCTGAATTGTGCCGTGTTTTGAAGTGAATTCGCATTCATGACACATCCTGTGGGGAAATATATATATAAATCACTTAGGAGTTCAGTGAAAAACCACAGCTTTGGCTCCACCCAACAGAGGTCAAGCGTGGATGAAATTCATCTTCTCGTATCGATAAATACTCACAGCGTTATGGCTTTCTAGTTCACTTTCTGCATTTTCAACGAATTATTCAAAATGCAGACTATGTCTCTGCATCTGCTGTGTTTGTATCTACAGTATTCGTCTTCGTCAGAATGAATACCGTTACAGTAACTTCGAGTGCTAGCCTCGTCTCTCAGACGCACACCAACATTTCATTCCAGAAAGTGACGAAGAATTACTAGGGCAGTTCGGCGTCCTTAGGTAGCTTCATATGTTACTTTCAGAAGTGATGTGGAATCTTCGTAGTTATACGAACTTTTTGTCTCTGAGACGGACTATATGATTGCACTGGAAATAAGGATGTATAAAAGGTGAAGGTAGTCTTATTATAATTGAAACTGTGGAAAAAAATAGACCAGAAGTTCCTTTGAAATTGTCCGCACTTGTACCTACTTGGACCTCCCGAAAATGTTTGGATTTCAAGATGAGTGATCGTACCGAATCTCCAGAATTTCAAAAAAGCGCTTGAACACTATATACATGATTTATTGGATGATCATACTAGTAAACCAGAAGGCTCATTTATGTTTATTATTACAATGCAATAAAACCAGAGAAGGGATAGGCACAATCGGTAAGATGTGTGAAAATTACAATAATGCAACTAATCGTTGGCTCATGTTAAATTAAATGACGTACTGAATATCGCTGGAATTAATTCATTCATAAAGTACGGATAATATAGAGGCTCAGTGGCAGAGCGGTTAGTGACCCTACACGGTATCGACTCACTGGTGCTGCTGAGCTCAATTCATCCGTATTCTTGGTACTTTCGGAATCGTCGTTGAACTGTAGCTCCAATGGAGCTTCATAGGTCAATAGGCTACGTGACCTCGCCTATTAGATGATAATAACAATGATAATAAATATAATAAGTCTGATTCTAATAGAACAATCCAACCAATTATACTTAGAAGATCACTTTCACAAACACACGCTGTGCAATTGATTGAACTATATGAAAGACGAAAAGCATAGAGTAAAAAGATATTCAATATCCCCTCGTTCTTTCCAACTAATAGCAGATTTCATGGTGATAAATATAGCTGTTGTTCCTGTAAAAAATTTATATAATTGAAACATATGAAGGTTATCTCTGCAGAATCTGCAATAAACTAACAACGTATTCAGAGTAAAAGTTTCGATTTATTGAAACTTTTCATTTTATTTCGTTGTTATTTGTGTAAAAATTAATGTATTATTTTATGCGAGAACAGAGTGTAAATATTGTTTCGTAATGAAGGCATGCCAATGAGGGTCTTGATTATGATCTCTTAACATTAATGTTCAGGAAACATTCGATATGCCTCAGCAGATACAATTTAATATCGAAGATATCGATTACAGTGAATCTAGGCAACATGTGAAATTCGAGGTCGAAGATCAATATTATCAGGTGCTATCCGACGTTTAAAGTAAAATAATTTCGAATTGTTATCCTTTTCAAACAAACCGGTACTCAAACCTAATGAGACTTCACATTTATTTGACGAAAGTACGAAAAATTCATGTATTCTTTAAGAAGGATATCATGAGTTATTCACCTGCGCGTCAATTTTCAAATTGAAAGATAGTAAAAGATTGGAGCATGCAATTGAAATGAAACTATATATTATATTTTCACGTGATCGTCACAAAACTGAGGAATGTTTTGTATGTGCGAATGTAATTTATGTGGCAATGCACAGATTCATTGTAGCATGTTAACTGATCTGAAGTTCAATGAATCAAGTAGATATCTTGTGGAGGGTCTCTAAGTTCATGAAATTTCACGTTATGGTATTGTTAAGATATTTGATAAACACACCATCTTCATAAAGAATAAATTAGGTCAGATTGTCTCCGAACAGCTTGCAGCCTTCAAAAACTCTAAGGTTTTGAATTCAACATACGTGTACAGTGCATATAATAATATTGAATTTCATAGGAATATAGAACGTTTTTGGACATGAAAGGAATTATTAACTCAACTAAAGTATACAAGAAAGGAACAGGATTGCGCATATATTTACCGTTATTCTGTTACAGGTCAAGATGACGGCAAATTTCAATCACGCTCTAAACAATATATATATATATATATATATATATATATATATATATATATATATATATATATATATATATATATCAATAAGTTATACCAAAACATGGGTATCCTCATGAAGCGATTCCATTTTCCTGGAACAAAACTAGAGAGAAATGCAAATATACAGAGACAATATCAGTCATTCATACATAAATTTCAGGAGTTATATTATCCTGATTTATCGACAATCAAACTAAATGTGAAAATTCAGTTTTTCATTCAGCTAATCATACTCTTCCCAAAAGTTCTTCTTGAACTACGGAAGGCAGATATAAGCTCATTCAAAATTCAACATTCGGCGACAGAATTAGTCAACTCAATGAAATACTCAGAATGAAAATAATATATTGAGACCACTTAATTTCAACAAAATTAACTGAATTGATTGAAGTCATACTTACAAGAAAAATCCATATTTATGTACGAATTCACTTTTGGCAACTTTGTGAAATTATTTTTGAATAACATCCAATGAAGGGTCGATAAATAAGTATTTCTCATAATAAACAGGAAATTAATCGAATAATTATCAAAACATATTATGAATTGACATCAAACAAATCATATTTCAATTATTGTCAAACATTGAGTGAATTACCAATGGTTTGTGTCATTACCGGCAGGCTATTCTGGCACTACTGAATAAATTATGAAGAATTTTTTGAAATTCAATTATCACAGTTGTGAAACGCAAAAATATTGAGTATATTATTTATATGCTTGTTTGTATGTAAAAAAAGGCATGCCCTCTAGAATCAGTCTTAAAATTGATAACCAAATCGTTTTTGAATTGTTTGAACCGGTTCATATCTAGACGGAAGTAAATGCAAAAAAAACTATTTTCAGATGTCGGTACCAATTTAATAAGTAGGTGCTTGTAAAAATTTTGAGACATATTTGGAAACACGAGATAGTATATTATTCTGCAAAATCACAGAGATTCAGCGATGTCTGTGAATTATAGGTTGATTCAATGAAATTCCATATCAGAAGAATAAGTTTGAACTCAGTTTCAATTTTTGATTATAGGTAAACAATTTACTGAATAGTAGCATTGAGATGAACCAAAAATCAGCCTGGTAATTTTTCATCATAAAACATGAACATTGAGTTTATGTTTCTATTTCTTCACAGTCAGAGTTTTTAGAAAAGACCTCTATTTACTACAACTATATAAGAAAATCTTCGAAATTTGTCCTTGAATTTATCATTATCAGCAGCTACGTTATGATCGTTTTCATAGAAGCTGTGTGAAAAAACTTTGTCTTCATCATACCATCGGGCCAAATGAGACGATGGACTACAGCGAGGATGTCAGCGAAGTGCAGTCGCATAATGCAGAGATAACTAGATGCCTACAGTGCGAGGGCGAGCAAATGGAGAATTACACCCATCGCAAGTAAAACCTCATCCATACTCTTCCACCATTTTCATTACTCCAGATTTCCCGAATTTTCTGAAAATGATATTCACTTGTCGCTTTGAGGTGAAAACCTAAGACTTCAAAACGAAATCATGAACTTGCGTGTAACATTTTCGAAGTACAACTCCTGGAATGTCGACCTTGCCAAAATTCTCAAGAAAGTCCGTAATCGAGCAAACCTACTGTATGCACATCGAGGAAGAATTCGAGGATGTGATCCTCGGACTCTCTTCAACACATACAAGGCATATATTCGCCCTGTGATCGCGTGAATATGTCTGCTCTAGGTACTCAACCCCTCAAAAACGGTTAGTGAGGTCTATCGAGATGTGCGAATGAACAATCCGCCGCAGCATCTTCAGACTTCACAGACAATATCCTTTTATCCTTGTCCACGAAAACACCAAAATGCCCCCAATTTTCACCCACATCGAAAAACTCCAAGCACGATATGCCCAACGCACTCTCAACGGCCCCAATCTAGTGGCCCGAGCGACGCTGATGACCCAGTAGTACAGACACGGACGTGTTTTACGCAGAAAATCCTGAAACAAACTCTTTCCGCCCGCACGGATCCTGCATACTCTTCAGGAGCTCCCAGACGACATCCTCGATCACCTATAGGACATATGACTCCGCATCCGTTAGCCTGCGATGAGTGTCGTTAGAGTGTGAAAACTGAAATGTGCGCGAGTGAGGAAGCGTGTTATTATTTCAGCGTGTTATTCGTTCTACTGTAAAAATATCATAAACATAATTGTAATCATTCTTATATGTTCTCAATTACGTGGGTAAAGTTTTCTGTGGTTTCCTTCACCATCAAATGTCAGATGAATTGAAAATCTGTCATTCGACGGAATGACACGTAAGCATGAGTTGGCCACAGCAGCACCTTCAAAATGTGATGTTACATATATATGTTCATATAAAAAAAAATTTTTTTTTAAATAATATAATTAAGTAGCACAGGGTTGAAGAAGGTCGCTAGACCTTATAACCTCCTACCTTCTAATTGAAAAATAACATTAAATAACATTAACATTGAAAAAATTTTAATGTTAACAAAAATCTCAATAAAACGTCTTTTCATTCATTTATTCATTCGGGCCAAATCGCAGCATTTTTATCCTTCACAAAATTCTCTTTATTCATGGTCACCTATATGATTGGTATCTGTCTGTAACCTACCCTCTTGATTCACACATGTTTCCTCATTGAGATTAATCACTTCTGTAGGTTAACCTCAACCTAAGTTCAGGGTTGATCCTTGTTGCAAACGAATTCACATTCGATCTTGTGGCCTCCACTGAATTGCTCCTGTTGGAACTGATAATTCAGCATTTTATTTGTTTCATCTATTCATCCAACGTTTATTTGTATACTATTAAGTTTCAGAGTCACTCTTTTTTGAAGCGAAAGGCATACTGTTTGAGTCAGAAATAAGTATCTTCCTCGTTTTCACTCATGTCCGTTCTGAGAAAACAACGCTCTACATTAACAACGCTCTATATGTCGTGCGGTTTAACATTTTGTCAATCCAAGACAGGTATTGAAAATTATATGTGATAATTATATGAAAAGTTGTTACAAGTATCTTTTGAATTCATTCTCATTTACAGTCATCTCTATTGTTCTTGTTTTTTTGTATAATCAGGTTCGTACAACTTGAACATGGCTACTCCGTTCTGAAGAAAGCCAGTAAGCTCGAAACATGTGTGAATGGTTTTCAACTGCGGTCTATACCGATTAATTTCACTCTCTGAACCTGAAATCTCCATACGCTAGAAATTTCCGCTTTTGATGATTCTATTATCAAATTACCAAACTTCCTATAAAAGTATATGCTCACGATAAAATTGATATTATATCAAAGACAGTTCCGATTTTCACAAATTCATGAATAACAAATTCATTTCCCAGAACTACATGACAGTTAGTTCAAAAATTGCTTCATTTTCAAACATACCACTCTCTCTACCATTTTAGAATGATCAACATTCATTTTACACATGAATTATTTCATGATTGATGACGTATATTACGAGTATCAAAAAACATTTCGAATACACATGACTCGAATGGAATCGACGAAATGATTGAAACATTCAATTCTAATCGATACAAAAATTCACCGTGAAAACAGAAAATAATATTTGCATTGCATTGCAAGATACCTTAGCGATGATGAGAAGTAACAGTATAAAGCTAGACTGGTACCAAAAGAACACTTATTACGGACATTACATTGATTAGCTTCCCTAGCATCTATTCAAAAAGAAAACAAATTTCATACTAGAGTTCAAAAGACGTATTAAATATATGTGACTTTCACCAGAAAAATATAGCAATGTTCAGAAGAATTCGGCTAAATAATTGTTATCCACTGAACCTGTTCAACAAATTATCCAAAGATTGTAGCAACTACAGAGAAACAAACGGAGATTTTATCAGCAGCATCAGCTAGAAAGTATACTACGCAGTAGTTTCCTTTATATGGAGAATATAAGAAGAATAATCATATTATTTTTGAAATGCACTAAATGTACAATCATTTACTTTCACAAAATATCCGTAAGAATCGAAAACCAATTTAAATGTCGTTCACAAAATTCTTTGTCAGAATTGCGATTCCATATATGAAGGTCCCAAAACCTTCATTCGGAGATAATTTTCTCATAAAAGTGAGTGCCCTAATACCAACAACACAATTCTTCAGAATTGAGCGAACACGTACAATTCACTGGACCATATCAAAAAAAAAAAACACAAAGCTCCATTTATAAAAGATACCGAAATATTAAGAGCAACCTGATATATATATATATATATATATATATATATATATATATATATATATATATATATAAATATATATATATATATATATATATACAGTAGAATCCGTTTATTATGACTCCGCCTATATTGACCAACCGGTTATTATGACGTAATTACCGTAATTACACTACGAAGTTTGGTTTTCATATAAAATTCTTTATAAAAAGTCGGATATAATGACTTCCTTTACAGTGACATGTCGCTTATTATGACCCATTTTTAATAAATTATGTCCGGTTATAATGACCGACATGATTCTTCACACCTCCGGTAATGTTCGTTGATTCCCGACGGACGACGTTCGGCACGTGGCTCGTTTTTGTTTTGAATCTCAGTGAGTAATTGACGCTTGAAGGTCACGCATTGTTTTTCGTTTGTTACTGTGAAAAAAATGTCGTCTCAACGACGTAAAGCATTTACAATTGAGGAGAAAGGTGCAATAATATGCAGATTAGAAAATGGTGAATCTAACTCATGTCTCGCAAAGGAATTTGGCGTGGGTCATTCGACAATCTCAATGATTTTCAAAAACAAGAACCGCATTAAGCAGTCGTTCAATTCAAATGTTTTGAAACCGAAGAGGCTTCGAAAATCACGACAAGAAAATGTTGATCAAGCATTAATTCAGTGGTTTAAAAACATGAGAAACAAAGGAATACCTGTCAGCGGCCCTATGCTACAGGAAAAGGCAAATGGTTTTGCCGCGCGTTTTGGTATTCTCGAGTTCAATTGTTCTGCAAGCTGGATCAGTCGTTTTAAAGTTCGACATAACATTGTGGCGGGAAAAATTGTCGGTGAATCTTCGTCTGTTGATCAAAATTCAACAACAAACTGGTTGATATCTGTGTGGCCGAATTTACGAAGACAATTTTCTGATGATGACATATTTAATGCTGATGAAACTGGACTTTTTTACAAATTGATGCCGGATAAAAATTTAAAGGTGAAAATTGTAGTGGAGGTAAGTTGTCGAAAGAAAGAATAACTGTCATGGTAGCAGCGAATATGAGTGGCACAGAGAAGAAGAAATTGCTCATTATTGGAAAGTCACAAAAACCAAGATGTTTTAGAAGTGTCAAATCATTACCTGTTGATTATGCTAACAATTGTAAAGCTTGGATGACGTCAGCACTTTTTGAAAAATGGCTTCGTGATTGGGATCATGATTTGGTAAAGAAGAAGAAAAGATTCTATTGCTGGTTGATAATTGCCCGGCGCATCCAAATGTTCCTGATTTAAAGTCTATAACACTTGCTTTCCTTCCGCCGAATACAACATCAGTACTACAGCCAATGGATCAGGGAATAATACGATCACTCAAAACGAATTTTAGGAAGAACCTTGTGCTCAAAATGATTAATTGTCTTGATGCTAATGAAAACAACTCTTCTACAAAAATAACGGTGCTAGATGCAATTCTGATGGTTAATGATGCCTGGAATAAAATGTCACAAAGTACCATTCATAACTGTTTTAAACATGCAGGATTTATTGAAAGCCACGACGGTTTACCTATTAAAATATCAGAACATGAATTCGAAGAAGAAGATGACATTCCTTTATCTTTGTGGTCACGAAACCTACATTCAGATTCTTTAGCAGCACCAGAAATGTGGGAAGAATATGTTGACATCGATAGCGCTCTCCTCACATCCGAAGAACCCACCGATGAAAATATCGTACAGAACATTAGTGCTAAGGAACAACTCGAAAGTGATGGGGAAGAGGAAGTCGAGGAAGCACCATTACCTACTGCAGAAGAGGCATTAAAAGCTGCAGAATTATTATCACGATTTGTTCACAGCAATATTGAAAATGATAATTTGACCATAGCTATGTCTTATATACACAATAGTATTAGAGACTGTTTTTACAATAAAATGAAAAAACAAAAGCAGACAAAAATTACAGATTACTTACAGTAAAAAATACACTTGTATGTGTTATAATGTGCTGATTACGTGCAATTTTGATTTTGATTTAATATGTATGTTTACAAATTTAGTAATTACTATGTTTCTGTATTAAAATACTTAAGTACATACATATTTACATAAAAAAGATTTTTCATTTCACAAAACGCTTTGTATGACGTCCGCTTATTATGACGTGTTTGTCAATTCCTTTCGATGTCATTATAAACGGACTCTACTGTATATACATATATATATATATATATATATATATATATATATATATATATATATATATATATATATATATATATATATATATATATATATATAAATATATATATATATATATATATATATATATATATATATATATATATATATATATATATATATATATATATATATAAGAAGGTAATTTCTCGACCGTGCGATACTTAATAGAATTTAGGTAACGGGAATTAATCGTTCTTGTGGAGTGTTTGAAAACTCATTTATTCATGAAAATTCTCTATATTGCGACACGTATTTGTGACTTCTTAGGGAGAAAAAACAAGAATTAGAGTTTATGTAGTGAAGATAATCTAACTAACATTTTTTCATAATAAACGTTTCTCATTTTGTTGCCACTTATTCACTGCATGTTGCTGAACTGAATGTTTCAGTTTAGCAACATGCAGTGAAATTAGTTTATTATGAAAGAGTTTATTATAAAAAAACTGTAAGTGAGGTTATCTTCTCTACATAAACTCCAATTCTTTTTTTTTCTCCTGAAGAAGAAACAAATAACTGTCGGAATATAGAGTTCATTAATAAATGAGTTTTCAAACACTTCACAAGATCGATAATTCCCATTACCTATATATATATATATATATATATATATATATATATATATATATATATATATATATATATATATATATATATATATATATATATATATATATATATATTATTATTTCGATTGTTCCCCGAGGAGAGCGGCTGAACTTGAATTCGCAATCATTAGGAATTTTGCTTCATTCTTTTTTGCCTCCCAAAAACGCTTCATCCTCTCTGAATGCTCTTTCTTCCGTTCATCTGTCCACTTTACTCCAGGTTGACGAATTACTTTTTGCTCAAACTTTATATGTGCGATTTTATAGCGGCATTCAGTGCGATCTTCGAGATTTTTTATATTGATCTGTTGTAGATCCTCTTGGACCTCTTTTAGCCACTCTGTTCCGCATTTACTATTTATAATTATTTTGAGTAGTTTCTTCGGTATTCTGGACTGTTTCATTCTGTAGACATGTGCATAGAACTTTGCTCGTCGTTTTCTGATTTCTTCCGTTATCGTATTTGTCTTTTGTTACAGTTCAATTTGAGGTCTTTTCATCCAAATACCGTTTCTATTGATTGGCCCGTAAATCTTTCTGAGAATTTTTCGTTCTTGTTTTTCTATTTCTCTAATTCTTGGTTATTCTCTGTTCATTAGCGATTCGGTTTAAACCTGAGGACTGTTTAACTTCCCCGAGGTATTCAAAATGGCCTACTTGCAGAATTTCACCATGTTTTGTAATAAGAGAAGATTTATTTTTTGGTTTTCTTTCCATGTATTTGGTTTTATCATAAGAAATTTGTGACTCGGTTTTCTGCGCAATTTCATGTAGTTTTTCCACGGCGCGAATGGCTTCAGTTCTGTTGTCTGTGATGATAGCAATATCGTCTGCAAAGGCGAGACATTTCACATTTATTCTATTTTCTTTTTTGATGCCCACTTGTATGCCCTTCACGTGAAGTTCCCATTCCCTTATGATCTTTTCTAAATTAATATTGAAAAGAATTGGCGAAAGTCCGTCCCCCTGCCGCACACCGATTTTGATTTCAAAGGGATCTGATATTTCACCCATAAATTTTACCTTGGAAGTTGTACCTGTAAGTGTCTGTTCTATAATTGTTAGGGTCTTTCGATCGATTACAAATTCTTTCATGATTTCGAAAAGGGTTTCGCGGTCTACCGAGTCATATGCTTTCTTGAAGTCAATGAATGTGATCACTGTATTTCTACATTTCCTCATCTGTAATATCGTCTTCAAAGTCCAGATCTGTTCAGCACATGATCGGCCTTTTCTGAATCCAGCTTGGTATTCCCCAATTAGTGGATCCGCTTGGTGTTCTACTCTGTTTAGGAGTGCTATAGAAAGTATTTTGTACGCAACCGGGAGTAAGGAAATTCCCCTGTA
This sequence comes from Henosepilachna vigintioctopunctata, assembly GCA_030704895.1. Lineage (NCBI taxonomy): Eukaryota > Metazoa > Arthropoda > Insecta > Coleoptera > Coccinellidae > Henosepilachna > Henosepilachna vigintioctopunctata. The sequence goes on along the minus strand of JARQZJ010000111.1, from coordinate 65,142 downwards.
ATTATTGATATCCATTTTGTCCCCCTTTTTGTGCAATGGATGTATCAACGCGCATTTCCAATCCTCTGGTATCTGTTCCGTTCTCCAGATTTCTGATATTAAATGATGAAGTTTTTGGGTCAAAGTAGTATTGTTCAGTTTTCAGAGTTCCGCAATAATCCCATCTTCTCCTTCTGCTTTGTTGTTTTTGAGTTGCTTGATAATTGCCGTAATCTCTTCCATATCAGGGGCTTGCGAGTCTGGATGCGTAAACCCCGAAAATTCGAACTTAAGTTTTTCTTGGGGTGGATTGCAGTTGAGAAGGGTGCTGAAATATTATATTTATATATATATATATATATATATATATATATATATATATATATATATCTATATATATTTATATATATATATATATATATATATATATATATATATATATATATATATATATATATATATATATATTTGATATATCAGCTTTGCGATTTTCAGCAAGCAGATTTCACAATATAGAGTGAAATATGTAGGTATACATATAAACATTCAACTTATGTGAGAGGAAAAACATATACTTCCATTATTCCTAGATAACGGGCGCGTGTATAAACAACATCCGAACAGTAGAAGATTGGATTTCGTGAAACAGAGTATCGGATGAAAGTTAATAAAACGAATTATCGGAAAATCATCCATTAGAACATAGCAACGTTCGGATATCTATTATGGAAAATCGTGCCGCACATTCTTGACTAGCTTCTGGTCCGCATCGATACCGACACTGATTTCCGCCTGGATTGCTAGAGTGCCAAATTGGAAAGAATCCTTCAGGCCAAATGAGAGAGTGAATCTTTCTTTTTGGAGATGGCAGATCACGATTTCTGAAAACATTCGAGTCAAGCTTCTCTGATCTGATTACACGAATACTAAGATCTTGTTCTTCTGAAATTCGTGAATAAATTGATGGAATAAATACAAATGAAAATAAAAAAAATTTTATGTCCCGTAGACTTACATGAGGGTATCGGAAATTGTTATAAAAAGGAGCCAACAAAACATGACCTTATGAATCAAGACGACAATATAAAAAACGATAATTGAAACATCACGGTATGTTCTACACAGCGCACAACATTATTACTACTTCATTTGAAATATTCATCCATTGAATAGGACGCTCCCTGCACATTAGTTCTTTCATTTTGCGTTCGAAGATATGAATGGAAATATCACTTACTCACTACAACAGGTAGTTCATGTTATACGTTCAAGGTGAGAGAACGAGGAGTTTCGTGTGACTGGTTCAGCCTAAATACAGGAGCATGTAGGTATATATATATATATATATATATATATATATATATATATATATATATATATATATATATATATATATACAGATGCTCAGTGGGTTGGTCTTGAAATAAGTTTTACAAGACTCTCTCCTAGGAATACCATGCAAGGAACGAATGATCCGTTTTTGCATTATGTAAGAATGTGATAAATGTGAGAAAAGCGTTAATAGCCTGAACGAATATTGTAGTACCTCCTCATAGATATTCTGTTTGGTATGAAACCTAGCCAAAGAAAAACTACAGGCTGTTGGAGCGAACGAGATTCATTAAGAGGAATGATCTATAAATAATTCTTTTCTTTACATTTCTGATAAAATTCTGATCTATAAAATATTCTTTTCGGGAATAGCAATGCAATTTTCATTCTCCTGATGGTTGTGAACAGAACCTATGTGATTTGGCCATTTTCTTTGCGATTCCCATATTTTCAGAATAATAAAAAAACTTATCCTTATATTTTCATCAGTACTTATGCTGCAGCGTTTTTGTGAGTGATTTGTAGCACCCACAAATTGGGAAGATTAATCATTGAATTTGAATGTACCCACGTAATGCGAATCGGTTTTCTGAAGCATGTCGTGATTCGTTACCGAAGTACGATGCTTCGGTAATTTAGTTATGTTCAGATTTATCTGAGATGTAAATTCTAGGGATTACGGCAGAAGCTTGAAGAAGCATGATTTTTCTAAAGATACGAGAAAATATTTCATGTAGTGTAATATGACATTTTAATACGAAGGAAAATCAAGAACTTCCTTGTGAATATCATACTTGAGATGAAACTCATTGAAAATTTCATACGATAATAACGGAACAAACGCAGAAACATGGAAAAATATAGAAAAACAATGAATCTAACACATAACCGTAGACTATTTCTGTCATATTATGTACGCAGTGATAACGCAGTGATTTCCAAAGTTTACATGGGTAATTACTGGGAAATTTTCTGATATTTCTCGAACATCATTGGAAGTTCCACAACAATTCATTCGAAAATATCCCTTGAAAGTACAGGACAGTGTATCTTTAAACTGTTGACTCACAGAGTCTCATAGAATGAAAAAAAACATAGAAATATTTGAAGTCATGGTCGTATGCATGAACAGGAACATGAAAAGTTGCCGATGTTTTTAAGGGATTTACAGACAATATGCAGTTCTAGTAATTTCAGTACCAGAAAGCAAGATATTTCATAGGGATATAAGTTCTGAAATATTGTGAATGACAAACTCACATTTACCGTGTTTTTCTCAGATTATTGATATTGTGAACCTATCAGGATATCTTCATTGCATGCTCACTTTTCATAATTCCGTGACTCTTCCGCAATCCTTGTCTATTGCATTCTGATAAATGTTTGTTGCTTCCTTAGAAGCACTCTGTGCTTTTTGTTGAATGGAACCAACATTTCTACACCGATTGCGAATGAGTCAAACTTAATGTTACCAACTGCCTCACACGCTATCATAAAGTGAATAATAGAGACTAATTAGCAAAATAGTATAGCGACGATATGACGTTTTGGGTTTTCTGGTGCTGTTAGGTTCAATTCTCAGTATGTTCTTGAGCCGTTCGGAAACATCGCCGAACATCGGAGCTATATAGCTCCCAGACCACGCACTTTGAACAGTAAGATTATCTTTAGAATTGTGAGATACTGTTTTATATATCTTTGAGATATAGATGTTTGATACGTTTTCACAACCGTGTTGTACTTTCCACAATCCAGATGGCTTCTTCGAATTGACAAAGTCTTTGAATAACGCAACAACTTTTATGAAGAAAACGCATATGTACATATATTGGTAATTCTTGCAACTCTCACTTCGATCATCGAAGAAGAAGTTGAGTTCAATTCTGAAATTGATTCACGTCAAGGAGTATTCTGAATCTATGTCAGAGTAGCCCCTTTTTTTAAGTGATTGTTTTCGAATGCTTTCAGTAAGAACATTTTTCCACTGTCAATAAGTACCCTAAACTATTGAACTAGAGACAACACATGGTTTCAGTGATCAAAATTTTTCATAGACACCACGAAAACGACGATACATTTCTTCCAGAAAATTAGGGAAGTAGATATTTTTGCATGAATATTAAAAAAAAATGAAACCTTGGCTTAATGTTTCACGATTTACTTAACAATTTGTATTGTCAACATGTTTCGAGCGTTAGCTCATTTTCAAGACTAAACTACTATAAGGAACGTACAACAAATTTATATCTACAAAATGGATGTGAGTAGGGAGGATAGTTGAAAATCTAATTGTTCATTTACAATTTCTTCTTTTCTCTTCCAAGAACTGCTAATTTCAATTGCCTCCAAAAGGTCTAAACGTTTACCTTTATTACCTGCGTGTAGGCATTCAGTTTTATCAGAATCTATGAAGTGATTAGAGTTAATGCAATGGTACGAGAATCCAGTTTTATTAACATTATACAAAATCGAACTTTTATGTTCGTCAACCCGAGTTTTTATTTTTCTACCTGTTTGGCCGATATAAAATGCTGGACATTCATTACAAAAAATCTCATAAATACCGCTTTTTTCTTCAACATTTGTCTTTTCTTTATTATTTACTAAAAGTGACTTAATATTTCTTTTGTCGGTACAAATAGTTTTTATTTCTCTCTTCTTTAATCTTTCGCAAATTTTTTGACTCAGATGAATTCACTATTTTTGAAGAAGATGAATTAAATTTACTAAATAAAGGCCTTAAATATTGCCCTAAATCGAACTGTAGTAATAATGATAGAAAACTTTTAGCGGTCAACACCGAATTGACTTTAAATTCAACATATATGAACAATTTAAACTTAGAAAAAACTATTTGTGCTGATATCATTTCAAAACCTCGAATTGAAAAACAATTCAATGAATTTAATACCATCAAAAAACTTAAATCGAAAATTACAGATAAAGAGTTAATAATATGTAAAGCGGACAAAGGAAACACTGTAACCATTATGAACAAACAGTTATATATAGAAAAACTTTGAAATACTTAAAACTGACCCCACAAATAAATTTCAGGTAGAAGTAAAATCACTTATCAATAACTGCAATAGTATTTTCCAAGACACTAATCAATCATTTTTGTCAATTATGAATCCGCACATACCCAGCTTATACACTCTACCTAAAATACATAAAATCGATTGCCCAATGCGTCCAATTGTTTCATATATCAATGAACCAGCTTATAAAATTTGTAAATATCTCAACTCAAAATTACCATCATTAATCAAATTCAACCCGGTTCACAGTATAAAAAACTCCATCGAACTTATCAATCAATTGAAAACTTTAAAGATTCCCATTAAAGCAAAATTGATCTCTTTTGACGTAACAAATTTGTTTCCTTCTATACCCAATGCAGAAATAAAAAATATTATTAATAGCACTTTAGATCTCAACAATGATATTTCACAAGTAATTAAAAAAGAAATAATGTCAGCATTGTCCTTGTGTTTGAAGCAAAGTTATTTCAAATTCAATAACACGGTTTACCAACAGTTAGACGGGCTACCTATGGGTTCACCTTTATCACCCCTACTGAATGAAATTTTTATGAATAGTTTAGAGAAAAAAATTTTCAGCTCTAGCCTCACGCTAACAAAAAACGTTTTTCTTTGGATAAAAAAAAAAATAAAATAAAAATAAAAACTCGGGTTGACGAACATAAAAGGTCGATTTTGTATAATGTTAATAAAACTGGATTCTCGTACCATTGCATTAACTCTAATCACTTCATAGATTTTGATAAAACTGAATGCCTACACGCAGGTAATAAAGGTAAACGTTTAGACCTTTTGGAGGCAATTGAAAGAAGCAGTTCTTGGAAGAGAAAAGAAGAAATTGTAAATGAACAATTAGATTTTCAACTATCCTCCCTACTCACATCCATTTTGTAGATATAAATTTGTTGTACGTTTCTTATAGTAGTTTAGTCTTGAAAATGAGCTAACGCTCGAAACATGTTGACAATACAAATTGTTAAATAAATCGTGAAACATTAATCCAAGAGTTTAATTTATTTCAATATTCAATTATATTTCACCAAGAGTTAAGCGAGAATTCAATCTCATTCATTTTTGCATGATATACGAAATATGAATAAAATACTTATCTAAGTATGTGATTGTTAGTCAATCAAATACTTGAATGTGTGTACTAAAGGATTCATTTTCACTCGAAAAGTATTGTATATTATATTTAAAGATGAAAACATTATCAGGACAGCCAACAGTACAGGACCATGAATTAATTTAAGTTTACAAAATACTTCGAGATGCGTGAGTGTTATGCCTAATAATGATAATAATAAGATAAATTTCTTGAGAAACATTCCAAACATTGTGAAATTACATTCACTTCAATTGATACAATAATTACAATCAAGAAAAAGGCTCCCAAAAGGACCGAATTCAGTTTGGAGTCTGATCTTCCGTTCAACCCTCGAGCAAAAATATTGGTTCAAACAAAAATCTTGGTTAAATTTATATTCACAATAAAATACAACTCTGATTGAAGAGAAGCATTTGAGACAATTTCACATGGTGAAGAAAATTTGTGTTAAGAAAATATACAAATACATGATATAAAAAATTAATTCATACATTATTGCCTATATCCTAATCATCGTAGTACTCTGCCACACTAGAGTATGCCTTTGTTAAGAGCGGAGATTTAACTCTCCTCTTAAACAAATGAGATTTCATGGTTAATAATTTTAATACTCCGGTAATAGAGAGTGCTCGAATTTAGCTGTTTTATGCATAGGAATAAGTAGCACATCCCTGTTCCTTATTGAATACCCATGATTATACTATTCAATTTAATAAACCTTTCTTCATTTTCTTCAACATATAACTAACATCCATAAATAAATAAATACGGTAAGTATTTATTTATTTATAGATGTTAGTTTATTTAGTATGTATTTATGAATGAAGATAGGTTTACAAGATGTTCGCTGATGAATATTGAATATTAATCGAAGTATTCGCTGCTGTGTAATAAATACCTATTTATTTCTGTGGAGCAGCCTAGCAGCAGAATATTATAATTTAGATGACTATATACAAGACTGTAATACACATTCATAACACAGATTCTAGGTACGATGTTCTTGATTCTAAATATTGCAAAAAATGAGTTACTCAATTTTTTACATAAGACCTCAATGTGTGATGTCCATCTCAAATTTCTGTCTACATATATTCAAAGAAACTTCGTTGATTGGGATGATGATATAGTGTTGTCCCCATTTTAGCATCCTATTGCATGATTATTGCATAAGCAAGGCAACTCTTGAACGGAAAATTTGTTCATAAGTGAATATAGATGCGATTTTTTCAGTGCTTATGATATCATTTTCTGAATCCGAACTCCAAAACCAGAGCGATTTATTGTTTGAAATTGTTGCAGTAATGAATCAGTTCTCTACCTTCTCATTCCAAGATAAGGATGTATATATAATATTATCCACAAAATGAGGAGCCATGCATATAGTACGTCACACGAATTACATGATTTTTTGAGCCCCCCTCCGTCCTTGCCACAGGTGGTCACATTTCTGAGACCCCCTCCTCCCTAGTGTGATGTCACATGTTTTGCAATGTCACATCGAAAAATCATTAAATTGAAACAGCATTTCCGAAATTAGTTTTATTTCCATTTGAATTAAGTACTTTTTTATGAAATCAACATTATATCAAATATTCGAAACAAAAACAAAGCAATAAACTATTGAATATAAAGAAAAAAAAAAAAAGAAACTCAATCATCTTCAGTCGATGGACTTTGAACCCACTGCTTTAAATTATTTATAACTGGCATGGCAGTACCTTCGTTCTCATTCAGCTTCATCACGTCAGGAACATTTGTGGTGTCAACATCTTTTTCATCAAACGATATGGCATCATCATTAACATCCAAACAAAGAATTTCTCTGGCACGTCTAGCTGCTATTCTTTGAGGACGTATCTTCGCAAAGGAAACTTCATGTTGCTTCTTATGTAGTTGTTTGTGTTGGTCAGTGGCTCTATATGATGCAAAATATAGACCACACAAGTATCCCTCAACACAAGGGCAGTAACTATTATACGGTACTTGCTTGAAATGTGATGACCAGCTCAGTTTTAAAGACAATTGAAGTAATAGTGGAGCGAATTTACCTTCGATGTCATCTTTTTCTGTTGTTACATACCCGTTTGACATCTGTTTAATTAAAACAGGTGACGGCAAAAACTTCTCTCGTAATAGTTGCCGAAGGCTAGATAGTTGCACAGGACAACTTTACATTTTACTATTTGGAGTAAATATTGTGATACCCGTACATGATTTGCATACCAAATCGCATCACGTTTCAATACCTCAGCCTGTTCAACATCCAGTCTAGTTTCTGTGGGCATAATATATTTGGCAACCACAGGATATCCGTAAATGACCAATCGGCTCCAAATATTACTCATCACTGTGCCTGCATTCTCAAAGTTTCGTTTTTCTAGGTCCAGGTCAATAGTTTCATCAATGGAATCGAGATGTGAACCGAAATTATCGTGTTTTAATACCACACTAGTAAGTTCACGACTAAGAGGCTCAATTCGTCGTTCTACTCTATTAAAAGCACTTCTTCCTGGGGCATTTGTAGCAATGTAAACAGCATCCAAATCAAAATCTTTGAAATTTTCTATAGCTGAAATTATAACACGCTCGTATCGTGGATTTTCGTCGGGACCACCATCGCAAGTAAAAATAAATTCGGGTTTTACAAAAAAAAAACCTTCTCGAGTTTTCATAAAGTTTTCGGAGGCAGATATTACAGAAAGTTTGTGTATATCTGTGGCATGAGTCTCTGCATCAGAGGACGAATGCTTTCCACAGCGAATTGCTACGAATGTAGCAATTCGCTACAGTACGCCGTAGTGTGTGTCACAGCTACAGGTTTTCCTTCACCATCTTTCTTCACTATAATACCTGCATAAATAGAGGGCATAAGTTTATGTTTCTCCGCGACCACGAAATCATGATCCGGTAATTTTACACGATAATCAAGGTGCATTAATATTGGTGCTTGAGCATTTGCTGCTGTAATACCTAATGGCACGCGTGCTTTGTCATCCTCTGTATCGGCTCATATACAAGTCTTCAGTGCGACGTCGATTATACGCTGCGCCACCAAAAACTGCAAGGTCCTTTATGACTTCAAGTAAACCGGATTGGTATTGTCACTACTTCATTACGACTTAACTTCTTCTTGTATATGCTGTTTTTGTTATCAGCGTAAGTTGCACTGAAAGTTTCGTAGAGTCTACGGTAAAGATTACCTAAATCTATCTTTCTGTTCATTTTGAACTAGTTTTATTAAAATACCTTTATATCCACAGAATAGCACAACTAAAAAACGACGTACACTCAGCAAAAGTTAATTGTCGAATGAAATAGAAACAATAAAATCACGCGAGGTGCGGTGCGTTTGGCGGCATTAGTCGAAGGGCTCGTAGGCGATCGGCGCGTGTCACTAGAACTGGTATGAACTCGTCAACAAAACAATTTAAACCGTATCGTCATAATGATAGAGTTGGAAATATTTTTTAGTTTAATTAATATTTCAAAGTACGGGATTCAATATCTCTAGATATATTAGATTTCGAAATGTGATGTCACAAAACTTAGGACCCCTACCACCCCTTATCACACCATGTCACACTTTGTGGACCCCCTCACCCCCATTCATGTGTGACGTACTTTATGGATGACCCCTAATGATATAAGTTTCATCATTTCATGTATGTCCACATTATATTCAGGGCGATCTTGAATAGAATACTTTTTTTTGTAAAAAGCCCTCTTTCGAAATTCCCAAAAGCAAATAATGAGGACGTTCATCTCTTTAGAAAGGTGAAATACAATAGACAAAATCGCTGATTGAGCTTTCTGGAAAGTATTCTCCCAAAACTGCTGAATTAAACGAACAGAGTGAGATATTATCCCAAATGATAGACGTTGCCTATTTCTATCTTGAAAGATTTTGAGATATCTGTTTCAGCTGTACTTTATGAATTAAATTTTACTTTCAAATAATATGAGAGTATTTTACTGGGAATTTTTATACACATATTTGGGAATGGAGACAGGTCTCTATGAATTTCCGTGAAGTCCTGTTCTTCACTCGGCATCAGCTGAGGGAAATAAAAAAATTTACAATTTTCTGTAATAAAAACTAGCAACCGCATTCTCTCGAAAACTTCGCACAACTTAAATTAAAAACGGTGGATCTAGAATCCAGATAGTGCAGTTTCAGTCCGGAACCTTCGACGACCTAAGAAAGATGTTATTGTCTTTGTTCGAAAATTAATACAGTATCGGACTCAATTCCTTTGAAAAAATGGACTCATATAGATACATAAGATTGTGATATTGAATATACGATATTTAAAATATATTATTAATTTTAATATTACAAGTTTGAAATTCTGACTTTGAAGAATGAAAATAGAATACGGATTTCTCTAGAATATACCTCATGGAGTAGAAATCAAAACGCATTAATAGTTGAAAATTCACATAGGATTGAAATATGATATATCTGGCAAATTATAATTGTCAAATCATCATCGAACATCGATGAAAATCATTGATTTGGTGCTATTTTCCATGTAATGTAGTTATTGGATTTCTAATAACTGTTTTATTCTGATCTATCTATAAACTCATATTTATTCATTTCTGTATTCTACATATGGTGAGAAGAATCACAAGTTCAATTTTATAGTACCACTCGAAGATAATTGAAATTGCAGCAAGGGATAGTAAAAAAAACGTAATTGGATTATAAGAACTATATTAAAAATTTTGCAAGCCGGAGTGAAAATTCATTTAATTCTAAATAGAATTATTCAACTTTCGGGATGATGTCCAGCCTAGCAATCTCGCTCATCTGATATTGATAGTTGGTATTAATTTTGATGGTACTGTCCAAATATGATTAGAATCGTGTGAAAGGAACAGATAAAAGGATTTGCACAATAGGCCTTCCCTTCAAAGGATGAAAGCAAGCGTAAACGACATGTTGAAATGGCGTTAATTCAAAAGATTCGTTGTGTTCATATCAACAATGGCTGGGAAAGAAAATTATCTTCAGTAACAAATGAATGATTTGAGAAAACCATCGGATGTGTTTCACTTATTTATGACCCAATTGAAGCTCATAATTGTGAGCCATCGAAAAGGTAGTTAAAATGTCATGAACGTCCTCCAAAAAGAAAATATTTTACTAATTTAGAGGTTAGAGAACAATGTTCGTTTATAATACAGAAACCTAGTTTTTGTATTGTAAAAAATTAATTCTGATGAATAATGACAATTAATTCTCTGTATCCAAAAAAAATTTTCAGTTAACATAGATATTACTCTTTAAAATGATTGATAAGATGCGTGATATCATCAATATTTTGAGACTGCAATGGCGTTATTGATGACACAAGTAATTGAACATAGTGACATACATTTAAATATATTGAGAAGTTTTCACTATGAAGAAAATTTTGAATACGAGATGATAAATAGAAAGTTCATAAATTTTTTCGACACTAAAACTTTATAGAGATGGACTTATGCTATTGTTGAGATATTTGATAACTCGAAGGGAGAAGGAATAATATATGAGAATCTGGATTTGGTTCAGGCAGACCAGCTTCTCGGAGAAAGACGGTAATAAGCAAAAGAAAATAGGTATTCCTGGTAACATCATTAATAGATTTGGAACCTAGGTCCCATCGGCCACATTTTTTCCAGTTTCTTTTCAAGTGACTTCACTACCTCCAACGTACAATTACCTCCTGAAACTATGATATTCTTTATCCATATCATAATTCCATTTCTCTTCCTGTTATATCCAAGGATGGTATAATCAGAGCATCAAATAACCTCAAAAATAAATTTACATCTGGTGTTGATCATATTCCTAGTTTTTGGTTGAGGACTGTATTTATTCTTTCGCTGAACCTTTATCTCTAATTTTTAATATTATTTTAAGAAATATGCTTATTCCAAAAATTTGGAAAATTACAGAAATTTGTCTAGTTTTGAAATCCGGTGATGCTGCTCTCATAACTAACTATAGAACTATAGCATTTTTGTGCAATTTTGCTAAAATATTCGAAATTATTTTATATGAATCTATATACCGTTCAGTTCGCACACTTGTCTCACCACACCAGCATGTTTATAAAGAATCGATCAACTGTTACTTACTTGGCATGCATGACTCATTTCTTGTCAGAAACATTAAATGACCGTGGCCAGATGAATGTTATATACACAGATATCCAGAAGGTTTTCGACCAGATCGATCATAGAATACTGTTGTCAAAATTGAAAGCTATAGGTTTTTCATCACAGTCATTAAATTTGATGAAGTCATATTTTTCGGATCGTTTTCAATATGTTGAACATGGTGGTAATGAGTCTGCACTCTATTCTGCCTCGTCTGGTGTGTCACAGTAGTCCAACTTGGGTCCACTGTTGTTTATTATATATATATATATATATATATATATATATATATATATATATATATATATATATATATATATATATATACATAATGTTCAGTTTTCTCTTCAAATTTTAATTTTATATACAAATTTACATTTTATCATTGATTATTTCCATACATGAAATAATAACATTACAAATTTACTTATCTTACTTACAAACTTTATCTTACTTGATGCAATCTTAATTTACAAGGTATTCATCATACACATTCATTTTGCTTCATTACGTCATTTTTACATTACTTTTACTTTTCTTGAATCTTTCACTACTATAGTGAGATTTTCCATCCTTTTATACACCTTTTACGCTCCCTGTATATATTCTTCCCATATCCTCATCACCACCTGTTTCCCAAGGACGGAGAAGAAACGTGCGACAGAGAGCGAGAGGAAAAACAAGACGGTTGAAGATAGTGCATCAAGACGGCGAGATTCTGATTCTGATTTTTCTAGTGCTACTGTTAATATACTTTTTCTTACTTACTATATCTCGGACTGCGGTTTGTATTACTTTGAGACTGTGGTTGAGTGCTATATTACTTCGTCCGGTACCGGACTACATCAAAAATAGTGACAACAAAAACGGTTGGAAGAAAACTCAGACTTGTGGCAGTGCAATCATCTCCTTCCGTCATTTTCCTTACAGCCTGTATACCTGGTAAGTCTCACTGTTAAATTTTACGAAAATTGGTAGTTATTTCATTTTCCTTTTCTATTGCTTATATTTTCTAATTGGAATAAATTTTATTTTCGATGATATCTAAAATTACGGAATCAGCTTCTCCAAAGCTAAAATTCAGTCTTTAACGATACATATTTAAATGGTCCTTCGAGCCGGATATTAGAAAAAATATATATTTACAAATTTTAGAAAATATTAATTTCCGGAATTTTCATTTTCAAATTAATTATTTCAAAATAATTCATAAGTGGAAGATTCCACTGCATTCTCGATGCAATAAAATTCTCGGCTTATCTGCTGAACATCTGTTTATTGCAGGAGAGATAAACACGTTTGTATTTTAAGATTGCAACAAGTTCTTAATCAATTGAAAATTGACGTGGAAATAATTTGCTTGTTTTTTTTAATATTGGGTCTTATCGGGATTTCGATATCTGTTAAGTATCCGTACTTCTAGCATTTACTTTACAGGTTATTTCATTGTTTATATTTACAAATTTTTAGGATGCCTGTCGATCACGAAAAATTATTACGTTCACGTGCTTTACGTTCGGCACTTCTTTCGAATATTACTTCGCTACACATTTTTTCGTTAGATATAAAGGATGTGCCTCAAAATTTCGCTGCTTTTAAGGTACGCCGTAGAAGTTTAGAACGGTGGAAGAATCTTTTTGAAAAACATCATAGCGACATTATTTCTTTAGTTTGTCTGCAAGATAATGCTGAAGATGCATTGGTGGCAGAACAAGAAATTTACGATACTTATTTAGAGAAATGTCAGTTCATTGATACTACTTATTATGAATTGTTTGAATTACCCGATGAAATTAATTTGAATCAAAATCCCTCGGAGCGGAATAATTCTGAAAATACTCACCGAGTTAAATTACCTAAAATTAACCTTATACATTTCGATGGAGGTATTAAAAAGTTTCCAACTTTCATAGGTATGTTCCGTTCGTTAGTACACGATAATGTGCATTTAACGAATATTGAAAAATTTAATTATTTACTTTCTGTCCTAAAAGGTGCACCGTTGGCATTAGTTAAATGCACTCCTTTATTGGATGAAAATTATCTCAGTGCTTACAAGAGTTTGAATGATCGTTATTGCAATGAAAGGTTGTTAGCCAATGCTTACTGGAAAGAAATAGATAATTTTAGACCTATTCCTAATGATGGTTCTTTAAGAAAATTGCTAGATGTATTTAATGAAAATTTGTCTGCTTTAGAAACGTTAGGATTTCCAATTAATCAATGGAGCTTCATTTTAATGCATATGTTGTTAGATCGTTTAGATCAAACAACATTGAAATTATTTGAATTAGAATACGCTTCCAATAAATTTCCTACGTATGATGAAGTCAGAAATATTTTACTCAAACATTGTACTGCAGTCGAGTCGATTGCGTTAAACACTAAACCTTACAAGAAAATCAGTTCGTTTAAAAATTCTATTTTTGAAAGAAATATTTCTAATGAAAGAACATCTTTTTTAGTGAATACAAATAAATACTCTATCAAGATTAGTGACACGCCCTCTAATACAAAAAACCTTCATTGTTTTTTATGTATAGGTAAGCATATCATTTATCAATGTGCTGAATTTTTGTCGAAATCCGCAAAGGATCGCTACCAAATTGTGAAAAAATTCAATGCTTGTGTGAATTGTCTAGCCAATTCTCATAGTTTCAGTAAATGTTCTTCTAATAAAAGATGTAAAATATGTGGAAAGTTTCACCATTCGTTACTACGTTTTGCTGAACCTAATGATGATCAAATTAAATCAATTGCTATCCCGTCCACTTCGACAAGTGCTTCAGATTCAGAGATTGAATCATTCAATGGGTTACTGTCAAAAAATAATGCTCTCTCGCTTAATCAAGTTTTGCTGTCAACTGTCAAATTTTATATATCAAATTCTTGTGGACAATCTTGTATTGCTAGAGGAGTTCTAGATTCAGGATCACAAATTTCATTTATTTCCAAAAAACTTGCTTCAAAACTCAACCTTAAGAAATTCAATATTTCCGTACATATAAACGGATTGGACAAAATGACCACTTCCGCAAAATTTGGAGTTTCTTGTGAGCTTATATCATACTCATTCTCTTTGAAAAAGTTAGAACAATCCTCTAACCTGAAGTTTTCTGATCCGGAGCTTAATATTCCGGGAAAGATAGACGTATTACTGGGAGCGGACGTTTTCCCATACATTTTAAGGGACGGACGAATAGTAAATTCGGCCAATGAACCAGGGGCGGTTAACACAATGTTTGGTTGGACGTTATTAGGTAAAACTCCGTTACAGGTTTCGCAGGGAATAAATTCATTTATATCTATTGTTTCGGACGAAAATAATATTAATTTGGATTCAGCATTACGGCAATTTTGGTCCATTGAAGAAGTACCTTCTTTCGACCTCATTTCACCAGAAGCTAAATTCTGCGAAAATTATTTTCAAAATACTACCTATCGAACTCCAGAAGGACGTTATGTAGTCTCACTACCTTTCAAGCTTACATGCCCCAATTTTGGGGACTCCCGACTTCTTGCGTTACGTCGCTTTCATTCTTTAGGAGAGAAAACTTTTGAAAAATGACTCTCTGTATCAAACATATTCGAATATTTTTCGTGATTACTTGGACCAAGTTCATATGGAATTAGCTCCTTCACATCCTCCGGAAAGTTCGAATGATGTTTTTTATTTACCGCATTCATGTGTTTTTCGGGAAGATTCTTCAACTACCCCGGTTCGAATTGTTTTTGACGGTAGTAGTAGATTTCCTGATAAAATTTCTTTGAATGATGCTCTCCATACAGGTCCAAAATTACAAAGGGATCTCATAAAGATTTTACTTAATTTTAGAATTCATCGTTTTGTATTTTGTACGGATATATGCCAAATGTACCGTATGATTTCAGTGAACTCTGAGCACCAAGATTTTCTAAGGATTTTGTGGAGATTTTCTTCGGATGAAACAATAAAAGAATACCGGTTGAAAATTCTTCCTTTCGGGTTAGTTTGTAGTCCATATCTTGCAATACGCACTTTAGAACAACTAGCACAGGATTATGACGATTTGCCTTTAGCTAGAGACACCATTTTAAATAATGCCTATGTAGATGATTTAGTAGATGGCGATGATTCTTTAGAAAATACTATTTCAAAAGTTGAACAGTTAGTTAATTTACTGAATAGAGGATGTTTTCAATTGAAAAAGTGGTGTAGTAATGATCAAGCTATTTTAAAAAACATTTCCCCACAGTTAATTTTACATTCATTATCTTTCGATCCAAAAGATGAATTATATTTGAAAGTTTTAGGTTTGCAATGGAATCCATTATCTGACAATTTTTCATACAATACTTTGACTTCTCCTTCCGAATGTACAAAGAGAACAATTTTATCTAATATAGCCCGAATATATGATCCGTTAGGATACCTTGCACCTTGTATAATTCTACTGAAAATTCTTATTCAAAATTTATGGACTCTAGGGGTTGACTGGGATACAGTACCACCTGAGGAAATTATAACTAAATTCAAACGGTTCCAATCTGAAATGACTTCTTTTTCCGAATTAAAAATTCCGCGATACTACGAAAATATACGTTCCGAAGTTTGCGAAATTCATGGATTTGGAGATGCTTCAGAATTAGGATACTATGCTGTCGTTTATTTGAGAATACTTTATAAAAATGACGAATTCAAAACTTTCTTCGTTTGTGCTAAATCTAAAGTTTCTCCTTTGAAAAAAATTTCTTTACCGCGACTAGAACTGAGTGCGGCTGTATTACTTTCCAAGTTAGTTAAATTCATTTCTGATACTTATAAAGACAAATTGAACATAACTAATATTTTTGGATGGTCAGACTCGACTGTCACTCTGTCATGGATAAGATCTTCGCCACACAGATGGAAGACTTTCGTGGGAAATAGAGTCTCCTATATTCAAGACGTAATATCTCCAGATCGTTGGTTTTATGTTCCTTCTGAAATTAATCCGGCTGACTTAGGAACAAGAGGTCTATTTCCTTGTGATTTATTAAATTGTAAAGAGTGGTTTGAAGGTCCAGAATTTTTGAAAAACCATAAACATTCGTGGAAACACTTGTTAGAACCTGACACTAGAAACGAAGATATATCTATTGAAGCCAATAAAACATGTTTTACAATGACATCCACAATTACACATTGTCTGGATGAGTTACTAATGAAATTTTCTTCTTTAACAAAAATATTGCGAGTGTTATGTTATATATATCGTTTTACTGAAGCACTCCGAAATCGAAGAATAGTAAGTAGTGTTTCTAATTCTATCACTTGTATCGAATTACATAGAGCTTTATTATGTCTGGTGAAAAGAGTTCAAGAAGTTGAACTGAAGGTTGAGTTAGCACATGTTTCTAATGGGGACAAAGTACCTAAATATTTACGCAAGTTAAATCCGTTTATAGATAAAAAGGGTATTCTACGAGTAGGGGGACGTTTAGCATACGGTCAGTTCCATTATGATAAAAAATTTCCAATACTTCTGCCAAGCAGATCTAAATTTACTATTGATTTGATTACCTATGTACATGTGAATTTGTTACATGCAGGAGTAAATGCTACTAATTTTCATTTGGAACAAATGTTTTGGATTTTTTCCGCTAAGAAAGTAATTCGTTCGGTCTTATCAAAATTAATTTACAACCGCCTATGGGAAATTTACCTAAACTAATAATTTCACAAGTTAAAGCTTTCACCAATGTAGGTGTAGATTTGGGAGGTCCTTTTCATATCACTATGAGTCGAGTTAGAGGAGCAAAAATGCTCAAAGCTTACCTTGCTTTGTTCGTATGTTTCAGCACTAAAGCTATTCACTTAGAATTACTTTCGGATCTTTCCTCAGAAGCTTTTTTAATGGGATTTAGGCGTTTTATAGCGCGAAGAGGCAGATGTGCGAATGTGTTTTCAGATTGTGGAACAAATTTAATCGCTATTGCTAAATACTTAAAAAAAATTATGATCGATGCAGCAGAGAAAGAGTCAATTGCTTGGCATTTTAATCCCCCTTCAGCTCCACATATGGGAGGTTTATGGGAGGCAGGAATCAAAAGTACAAAAACTCATTTAGTTCGAATAATAGGACAACAAATTTTAACATACGAGGAGCTTTATACAGTATTCATTAAATTGAAGCAGTCTTAAATTCCAGACCATTATGTGCAGTAAGTGCGGATCCTAACGATCTAACAGCCTTAACTCCTGGACATTTTTTAACGTTACAACCAATGACAGCTTTACCTGATCCCGATATGACTCAGATTAAATTGAATAAAGTTTCAAGGTGGCAACTTATTCTTAAAATTCACTGCGAATTTTGGAAAAGATGGAGCTCAGAATACTTACACTTTTTGCACCAGAAATCTAAGTGGAACGATCCAATACAACCCGTTCCGATTGGATCTTATTAACTGGTTCTTATTAAAAATGAACTTTTACCACCACTTCAGTGGAAATTAGCTCGAATTATTCAGTTACATCCTGGAGGAGATGGTGTTTCTAGGGTAGCCACTTTGAAAACAAATAGTGGAGTTATTAAAAGACCCCTAGTAAAACTTTGTCTACTTCCTTCTTATTGATATTCTTGAAATACCCCTGGCATTTTCAGCGAGGTGGGAATGTTCAGTTTTCTCTTTAAATTTTAATTTTATATACAAATTTACATTTTATCATTGATTATTTTCATACATGAAATAATAACATTACAAATTTACTTATCTTACTTACAAACTTTATCTTACTTGATGCAATCTTAACTTACAAGGTATTCATCATACACATTTATTTTGCTTCATTACGTCATTTTTACATTACTTTTACTTTTCTTGAATCTTTCACTACTATAGTGAGATTTTCCATCCTTTTATACACCTTTTACGCTCCCTGTATGTATTCTTCCCATATCCTCATCACCACCTGTTTCCAAAGGACGGAGAAGAAACGTGCGACAGAGAGCGAGAGGAAAAACAAGACGGTTGAAGATAGTGCATCAAGACGGCGAGATTCTGATTCTGATTTTTCTAGTGCTACTGTTAATATACTTTTTCTTACTTATTATATCTCGGACTGCGGTTTGTATTACTTTGAGACTGTGGTTGAGTGCTATATTACTTCGTCCGGTACCGGACTACATCAAAAATAGTGACAACAAAAACGGTTGGAAGAAAACTCAGACTTGTGGCAGTGCAATCATCTCCTTCCGTCATTTTCCTTACAGCCCGTATACCTGGTAAGTCTCACTGTTAAATTTTACGAAAATTGGTAGTTATTTCATTTTCCTTTTCTATTGCTTATATTTTCTAATTGGCATAAATTTTATTTTTGATGATATCTAAAATTACGGAATCAGCTTCTCCAAAGCTAAAATTCAGTCTTTAACGATACATATATATATATATATATATATATATATATATATATATATATATATATATATATATATATATATATATATATATATGATCTTTCATCACATTTTAACTGCATGCATCTGCTTTCTGCAGATGATTTAAAAATATTTGCTGCTATTAACGATCTTCATGATTGTGTCAGATTACAGTCTTCCCTTGGCGCCTTTAATTTTTGAAAGCAATGGGCTGAAGCTGAAGCATTTACTATCAGTAAATGTAAAATTTCATTATTTTTTCGAAAACTGTTTCCAATTCATCATAGTTATACATTGGAAGGTCAAATTCTAGAAAAATGTGTTGTGTTCAAGGATCTGGAGGTACTTTTCTTCTATAAGCTGTCTTTCTCTGAACATATAACTTGAATTATGGTCAGAAACTGGGGCAGCTTTGTTAATCTGGGCACAATGAGAACGCTATACTACTCGTTTATTCGCAGTAAACTGGAATATGCGTCTATAATTTGGTCTCCAGTGTACATTAATTCTATTGTCGACTTGGAGGCAGTTCAGAGGAAATGGTTGAAGTATATGTACTTCAGATGTTATGGGCAATATCCTCCTAGAGGCTTCGACCATTCCATCCTAACCGATAGTTTAGGAATTGCATTATTGAAGTTGAGGCGTGAACGGTTGGGCCTAACGTTTCTCTTCAAAATTTTGCACAATTAAATTGACTCACCATTTCTTCTCAGCAAAGTAAATATTCGCGTACCAAGGCCTGGTCTGAGGCGAAATAATATATTTTAGGTCACTTACAGCAGATCAGATGTTATGTCACGTTCTCCTATCAACTGTATATGTAATCTTCATGATGGGTGTTGTGGTTGATGTGATTTCTATTCTGATCGGCTTTCAGTTATCTTTGCGTGCCACTCGGAACAGCGCAATGGGATGTTGTGATATTTTCATGAACTTCCGTTTTTATATGACTTAATGATAAATATTAGTTTAATCTCAATTGTTTCATTTGTTTACTAGATGGTACTATTACAATCGATTATAATTTCATTTTTACTTATCAAACATATTTCGTTACTACATGGTCAACTTCTGCTGACTATACGTAACTTTGTAATAGACAATATTTTATCTTATTTTTAGTTATCAAAAATCATGGTTTTTGTTCAATACTATTTCAATTTATTTTAAATTGATTTTTTCATTTTATATATTCGCTCATACTCTCTATTTTTGTATTTTTTCTCGTTCATTTTTTCTTATTCATTATTATTGGTGAACAATTTTTAATTTTCTGTAAATTGTTATTTTTCTGTAATTTTTTTCTGTAATTAGATATATATATATATATATATATATATATATATATATATATATATATATATATATATATATATATATATATCTGTTAGGAATAAATGTGTTATAATAATTATTATTATTATTATTCGAGCCAGTAATACATTTTACAAAAAAGCACAATTTCGTTGCCTTTTTTCGTACAAACAACATAATTAATATAATCAGTAGCAAAAAAAAATCAATTATGTCATTTATTGCTTCATTCCTTTTCCATTTTCTTTGGAAAAAAATTCTGTGATGATAAGGGCTTTACTTTCGGAAGTTCCCTAAAAATAATCGTCAACTTCCAGCGGAATTATTTCGTACACTGAGTAAATAAATCAAGCCACTCAGCGATTATTATTGATCAAAAGTTGGATATAGCTGAGTTGTGAAATTGATTAGGAGCTCGAAAACATATTTTGAGTATCACAAATGATTTCACTCCAACGTAATTAATTTGTATAATATAATAGACTGAATGAATTTCACACATAGTCACCAAAGCAATTGGCTCTCAATTTATATCACACGAATCCCAATTCCTGCACAATTTCCGACCATTCTGAAATTTTCTTTCTCATCAAAATATAATTTGGCTATATATTGGAAAGAATTACCTACGTGTCAGTGAACCCGATCATATACGTGAAATTAATGAATTCAGTATGGAGACTTGTTTAGAACTCAGTTAGGAAATGTAAAACGTGTTCATTTATTTTTTCGAGAACGCGGGACATCCACGGTATTATAAAATACCAAGACAGATTAACAAGAAATCACAAGAACAATGAACACAAAATAGTTCAGTAGGCTCGACTTCTTTAGTGGTGTGACCTCTATTGATTGTACATAAGTCTTCTATATGAGTCATTCTGAATCAAATTCAAAATGTTTCAAAACATTGGGTCACAATTTCGAATACCTGTGTAGCTCAGTGCATCATTCATTCATATTCATCTTCGTCATCAAAATTGTTTTTCATTACATTCAACTCTGTTCCATTACTCGTCCACGTTTTGTTCATTTGACAAAAAACTATTTCAGTAGATTTGTTGTTTCCAGGCAAACACATAATGTACTACTCAATGATCGTGAAAAATTGTTGACCTAACGATTTCCAGTAGAAACATTCTCATGTTTTTCTCATTCGCGGAAAAGTAAATATTGAATTGAAACCTTCATCGCCTAAGAACCAGCTCATCTTGGGATGAGGGAGTTCTTGGCGAGTACTAAATGCTTGGGTCATAAGTGAATCCAGCACTTTCTCTACCTCTCCCTTCTTAGGCACTTCTGTTGAATTGGCCCATTCAACAACTTCTACTCGTAGTTCTGGCTTGAATTGATATCATTCGACAAGAATTCTTACTTGTTTTCAATAAAACTAAGCACCTATGGTTTTCCATTGTGCTGGTCAACTGCAGCTTCTCTTCCTAGTCATTTGTTATAGACGAATTCAGCAAAAAAATCGTCTTTCCTCTAGTAGCAGGTTATGTCTGTAGGGAATCTGTCATTTTGTTATTCACGGGAAGAAGACCTATCACAGAATAGTATCACTATTCTGTGATCACATTGGCACGCCCTAATATCAACGTTCAACATAGAAATGGGCTACCAACATACAATTCCACTCTTCCTTGACACTCACTTCTTTGCTCAACAATCTGTCACTTTCGATTCCATCGAGTATAAACATTAACAACCACGTGTTCAATAGTTCGCTTTTTGTGACAGATCATAAATATAGATTCTCAAAACTCGTGTCGTTTAATATTTCCATTCATAAAATATTATAGCCCAAGCGCTATAAATTGGTAACTCCGGCGTGCTGATGAGAGGAAATATCATAATTTTTGTTTTATCCAGAGACGGAGTACAAACATAAAGATGTTTCGACATGTTTGCTGCCTTACCTTTGGTCGACAGGAAGTAATTTAAGAAGTGACTGTCAGAGACGCAGCCGGCAACAAGCAACCTACTGAAAGTCAACGTGAAAAATTCCGAAGTGTTTTGAGAGACAGAAGCATCATTTGAAAAATGCAAAGAACATGTAGCCAACGTCATAATCTTAGTCCACCCTTCACATAAGTTATGTCATGTTTTACATTGGACGCTTCCAACTCGTCCATTGGAGCTGTTAAAACAATTCAAAGATAACCAATGAAAACCGTTGATTTTTTGTTGTCATAAAAATTGCTACAAGACCAGGTAAAATACAACACCTATGATAGGAATGTAGAAACATTTAGCCATTCAGAGTGCAATCAGTAATCAAGATATCTACTTGAAGGTAAGCACTTTACTAAATTCACTGACCACTTGATATCAACGTTTTCATTCAGTCAGAATTCAGATCAAGCTTCACCCGTTGAAGCTAGACATAAGCCAACTCTCTACTAACATTTGCCACATCAAAGGTGAGTCAAATGTAGTAGCAGATGCAGATAGTAAAATTTATGCCACTGATTGTTCAACTGATAAATTATAAAGTTAGTTGATGACGAATTACAGAAACTCATTGAGAAGCATCTCTTTATCACTAAAGCTCAGGAAAATTTACCGTCCCTGACATATCTGTCTACATTCATTGTGATCACGATGAAATCAGACCTTTGGTTCCCAACACTCTTCCAAAGCAGATCTTCCATCAAATTTCACTGACGAAAACACCTTTGTTGAAAATTTAGAAAGAAGATATCATCGTTAAGTCCAGTACTTTCCAGATATCAACAACATAATGTAATTGTGCCTGAAGAATTGGACTCTGTAGTATGATTCTGTAAAAAAACCGTTACAACTACTCTGCGATGGACCTTTCAGAATCATCGACAAAAGTGCAACCTGCCTTTATTTTCAGTGACGACGTAGTTTCTCATGACCATACTTGTACCTTTAACGAGAACTCGAGTGATATATCTTGTTGAGTTTTCAATTAGTTTCAATAATTTAAGCTTTCCAAATCAGTCTCAATAATTGCGAATATTCATTCATTTTATATATTAGTATGTAATTAGGACATCATTTTCATAAAAGATTCACATCAATTGATCCGTTTCAGTAACTGTTTACAGAAACGAATTTTTGTAATCGGATAATTGTAATCAGTAATTGTTTATTTATTTATTTTCTTCCTGGTTCCGCCACTAGCGGTAGAGTTCTGTAGGGAAACTGTCATTTTGTTATTCGTTGGAAGAAGACATATCACAGAATAGTCCTATGGTCACTATTGGTGCGACCACATCGGCACTCCCCACCATGCAATTTTTTTACATGTACTGAGATAAAAGTTGTAGAACGTGGGATTGAAAATCATATTAATACCTGCTTTTTGCATCATATTTTATTGTCGAAACTGATTATGAGAAAACAAAATATATTCACAAAACTTCTTTGTGTTTGCAATCCTATTTCAGCATCATTCTATACTTCATATAATGGTTTGTTATGGACTTCATTCTCCTTCATTCATACCACGAATAAATCATTGTCTTCTAGGCCTGGAGGTTCTTATTCTTAACGTTCTTTGTATATATTTTATACAACTGCTGTAGCCATAATGATATCCATAACTGTCTGTAATCATATGAAAGCAACCATGTAATAATTTACTGTTATTAACTAACCTTTATCGCAAATAGTATCTTGAACTCGATGGCTACTTGATATCAATAACTAAAACATGTGAGCTTCATCTAATATAGGTGAGTATATCTTACCTGGATTTTTCATAATAGATATAATGCAGGTAATAACGTATGATATCAATAAAAAATAATACAATTCATGTGAATTCTAGATTAGATATTATTATCACAAATTGACCAGCCTTTTATCGAATTTTTATATTAGATATGAAACCAAGCACACTATTGCATTCGTACCACTGGTGCTTGCCACATTATTTGAAATCCTCAATTTGACAACAGTCACTACATGTTCATTTAATGAGAAATATGAGAGCATGACTGTTCCCTCCAAAGCGGTACATATGGTCACACTAGAAATATACCGACTGTTTTTCGGATACAGTGTCATAATCAGATGCATTTGGTAGACTCACGTTGAACGCCTGTGAAAGCATTCAAACAATTTAATAATATGAAAGACCAGAAGAATACTACTGATGTGTTGAGAATAGATGCATAATCCATGTTTATAAGTTGATAACTTTACATTATTCCTTCGATTTATGCAATACTTGAATGTGAATATTAAACTGAATTAAACTCTTGGCTTAATTTTTCACGATTTATAAATCATGAAACAATAAGTCATATATTCAAATAAGTTCAATATAATATTTAATTATGTTTCGCCAAGAGTTAAGCGAGAATTCAATCTCAGTCAATATTTGAATTCATTGTTGAGACTTTAAAATCCTTCCGAAAGCTGCGTTGCACTCCAATCTTTCGAAAGGTTTTTTATGTTCAGATATTCTCAGACAAAAAAACGGATACAGTGTCATAATCAGATGCATTCGGTAGACTCACGTGAAACGCCTATGAAAAAGGCATTTAAACAATTTGAAAATATGAAAAACCAGAAGAATACTACAGATGTGTTGGGAATCATAATCCTAATAAGAAGAATAATAATGAGATGTATAAGTTGATAACTTCACATTATTCCTTCGATTTATGCAAAAATTCAATGTAAATGTTACATTAAATTAAACTCTTGATCTATAAATCGTGAAACATTAAGCCAAGAGTTCAATTCAATTTAATATTCAATTATGTTTCACCAAGAGTTAAGCGAGAATTCAATCTCAGTCAATATTTAAATTCCTTGTTGAGACTTCAAAATCCTTCCGAAAGCTGTGTTGCATTCACTCCAATTTTTCGAAAGGTTTTTTATGTTCAGATATTCCCAGACAAAAGTTCCTATCAGTTTAACCTTACGTCATATACCTACCACAAGTCAACTTGTAGACTTCTGGCTTATATTCTGCGGGAGACTTATTTTTCGAGTTTCGAATATATTCATAATATAGGTTCGTAAAACGAGTGGTGCCTGGATATATCAAGAAATAATGAATAATACGCAAGTACAACTTGCTCTTCAGATGCTTAAATTGTTGGTGTTCATAGCATCTGAAGAGAAGGTGTGATTTCGGAATGCGCATCATGCGTATTATTCAAGATATACCCTGTATATATTCGAGCATGAGAAAATTCTCGTATGAGAAAATTCGAATAACTTTTTCATAATGGATCGATTTTCTCGGCTTTCCCATTCATTAATTTGAAATGATGTTACATATACATTAAGGGAATACATGAAAACCTGCAGTATTATTGAGTATTTCCTTTGAAATACTGAAAAAGAGCTTTAATTTTTCTATGTAAAATATGCTTGAAAATCTGTATTTATGGGATAATAAATCATGTTATAGACGAATAATTCGTGTTGAGAGATAGAGTTAGAGAATAGAAATTTCGTTTTTTCTCTTTTTATTCGAATATAACTTCGAAGAACTCAAAAGAATATTGAGTTTCATTTTGCATTATAAATCGGAAACTGTGAGTGGATATAATTCAGAGGAAATTTGAATTGTCTATTAGTGAAATCACCAGTGCATTGATTCATTAGTCTGTTGATCATTGTGAATTCACTTTCACAAACTATACGAAAATATTTTTTATACAAAGGTACCTGCTTTGGTACCTCTTAATATTCAGTGCTTCATTGGCCAGGTTCAATAATCACTGTTGTTTCAGAAACGTAAAAACGTTAAAGAAAAAAGAAGCTTGATATCGAAAACATCATTAAGGTGTTCAAAACAATGAATTACGTTTGATGGTCGCCCGAGCGCCACTCTGGGACATTCTGAAAATAGAAAAGAAATAAAGATGTTGGATAACAAGATGGAGTTCGGATCACGGAACATAAATGAAGAGATTATCGAAGGAGAAGTAATTGCAGAGAGTGTATATGAAAGAAAGGAGGATTAAATTTCAATTAAAGTGAGAGCATCACATAGACCTACTGAAAGCAACCGATAAGTTCTTCAGTTTACTTATCGGAGAAAATCTATTATGTCGAAAACTCTTTGAAACGAAAATAAGAAGAAATAACGGAGGATATATCTAGTACAAATGAAGTAAAATCTGAAATTCATTTTATGTCACATATTATTATATCAAAAGAGAGCTTTTTTTGTAGAATTAATAGTACGAGTTCATGAAATAGAACATCAATTATCAATATCATCAATTATTATCTGTGAAATATCATCTGACAAATTAAATTTTGATCATGAAAATATAAGACCATAGACAAATAAAGAATATTTTGTGAGCTCTTTCAAACCTACTCCTATGTCACTGGTTAAGTTGAGTGCTTATCCACACCTATCTAGAAATAACATTTATTTTTTTTAGAATTAAGAGGGGTGAATAATTAATTCAAATATTTTCATTTTGTGTTCAGTAGATTCATTTCATGTGTAGGTTTCCTTTGTAGTTAAATAAATAGTAAGTATGATATATTTATTGACTCCAGGGGTTTAACAAAGTTACACAAGAGCCCAAGAGGACATGAATCCATCATACATTCGAATACTCACAAACGTTTTCATTGGAAAATGGTAATATTCTAGTTTGACCAATGAGCAAACGAAGTTCAAACCCTGTAATTAATATTTCAATATGATAGGTTAGATTTCTTGTTAGAATTTTAAGTTGTCTAAGTTTTTGAAAGGTGTAGACGTTATTGTTGTTACTTTTATAATTTTATAAGAACTGTATCTTCATTGGAGAATTTGTGGCATCAGATTGATAATCATTATTACATAACTCAAAGAAAAACTCTGAAATGATGGTCAACATTTGACAACGCCAAGAGCAAAATAAGTCACAATTTAGTAAGTAGTTGTCGTATATTTTGTTATATGTTTCACTTCTATTATGATAGTGATAATTCTTCAGATAGAGAGAAAATTCATACATATAGAATGTTATGAGCAAAAATGATGAAGAATACATATAAAATTTCTGAAAGACAGCAGTGATAAGACAAAATTTTTTGGAATAACTTGTAGCCCTGTAAGCAACTGAACAAATGCTCACCCACAAAATTTAGCCACACAATTGAGGATTCTATTTTCAATAGAATCCCCTATTGACAAAAATTTCATCTAAATTTATATCCAGGAAACAGTCAGACAAGTATTCACTTGATATCACTAGGTTAGTATCAAAAATAACAATTGACTTGGCTCTAAGTCACCACCAATGAATTGGTGTTGAAAACGAAACACAGTGGATGAACGACTTTTGTATATCGACAGGATAATCTCGAAAGACGAAAATTTATCAGGAAAAAAAAGAACACGTGATGGAACATCTACTCTTGTAGTAAGTAACTCATGAGGTGCACCTCGTTATGAATAAATTTTATCAAAGCAAAATTATAGATACCAATTCCAAAGCGATTGCACAATACACCATTATATTTTAGTTTTAAGGTATCTGAATAAAAGCATGGTTGATTCAGATTGAAACAGCTATTTGAAATTTATGATAACTAAATCTAATATTTGGTACGAACTTGAAACAACGTTGTTTATGAGGGCATCTGGATTTAATTTCATGTCAGAAATTCATTCTTAATCTCTGAATTCGATACATATGTTTATGTAATACATGTTTCAATCTACTTTTTCTGATAGAGATGTACTTACGTTTTATTCGACTCAATATAATGGTTTGATATGAAACAGCCCTATTAAAATAGCATACTTCTATTCAAATATAAGAATATATTGTGTAAGTTATGGGTATGGAACAAGATGTGCCTCTAATGATTATGTATCTCTAAAAATTGATTAAACTCTTTCTTGATGGAGTCTTATATACCGGGCTTCAAGAACTTATAATAAACCTGCGACGCAGATTTAAAATCTGAAATAATACACTTCCAACAAAAAACCTGTGAATGACTGGATTTCCTTCCAATCGAGCCAATTCATCGATGGATTGATTGACCTTGAAACTTTTCAATTTTGTTGATTGATTTGATTCATAATATTTGTGTTCATGTTCATTCATCTGTAGCAATATATTAAGCACATATTTGGTTCACTTTCATGTCAGCAAAAATACTCTTAGGCGTTTTTCAGTTTTATTGTTTCACAAGTGGAACCGTACACAAGGAGTAGCCTATACTTTTATGGCTCCACATTCACAATAATGCAATAATGTGAACTCATAAGAGTAAATTGCAATCAATGCTCGTATGGAATGAACGTCGTAACAACTTTGTGTTATCTTGTCTTAGATGTTTATTGATTTCATTTTATCATATTACATTTACCCTATTATATCGCATTGACATACCTTTGCCAATATGTGAAAGTTTGTATATTTAAAATGAATTAAAATTATTACGAGAATCATTATTGCATCTATTCCTAGTTATTATTATTTCGAACAACTCACTTTGAATAATTCAAAATTCCACTGAAATCTATCAATATAAATTATTTCATCAGTTATCTACACGCCGTCGGAACAGTTTTATTTGAAGAAAATGGTTTCGCATCGTTTATTACTACACTAATTTCCTGTCGCATTTCCGTTGAGGTTGAAGGTGAGCTGATGGTAGAAAACCTGTGATTTGTGTTGAAGTCAAAACACATTTTCTTTTTCATAATAAAAGGGTGCCGTTGAATTACAAGAGGAAATGGAAACGTCGAAAATTAAAAACGGAATTGGACTCCGTCTAGGTAGTAGTAGGAAATTAGATTTAGATTGAATTTTGACTGCTTCATCGGGAACTTGGGATTATGAGATTCTCGTTCGCAGGAAGATTAGTAATGAAAATTTCAAAGACTTTCTCCTTCTATAAATGTCGATGTATTTTGTTCAATAAAATCTTGAAAGGAGGTCGACTGAAAATGGAAAGGTATCATAAAACTGAATTTTTATAACTAATAATGACCGTGAAATAAAATTATTTTTAATTCCAAACATTTTTCGGAAGTAAATTTTTTCATATTGCCTATTATAAGTATTGGTGAATGATACTTTTCACACATGGAAGCAGATAATTTCTTCTGAATATTTTTCCACTTGATTGGTGAGCAAAATACATCAATGATTTACAATATTTCACCTTTTATCATAGATTTTCAATAGAATGACATTCCTGAAACTTGGGATTGTAGGATTCATATTTTTAACATTTTTCAAATAGTCACATAAAACCTTTAGATCAATTTGATTTGGATTCATCCAAAATAACGTTGATATTGTCACGTAATATGTATAATACAAGGAAGCAAAATAGATCTTATGATGGTTCTTCGATGGAGTCCATGATTTTTTGTTTAAACAAAAAGTGAACAAAAAATTTATACTCAAGCTAGTAAGGAAGCTGAGAGTCGAACCAATTCAATCCTAATTTCCTGACGACTCCGTAGATTATGCTTTTCAAGCTGGAACTCCTATATTACTATTGAACATTATATATATATATATATATATATATATATATATATATATATATATATATATATATATATATATATTTATATATATATATATATATATATATATTTATATATATATATATATATATATATATATATATATATATATATATATATATATATATATATATATATATATATATATATATATATATATATATATATATATATATATATATATATACATTTAAGAAAATGAACACTAGAACATTCATTTGAAAAATTCAAATTAATCAAGAGAATGTTATAGTAGAGCTATATATGTGAACGTGTACGATGTGATCCCTCCATGAGTGAATGAAATTTACAGTATTCACCTGCAATTTACATTGCTTGTTTTTGTGACAGCTGTTTACATATGTTTCAAGCTAATTGGCTATCATCAGAACGGCGTAGTTCAAGTTATTAGATGTTCAAACTTGGATGTTTATCACGTATTAGATAAATATCGCATCTCAGGTAGACATTGATTCCGTCTAAAAATAGAGTCGTAATAACTCCTACCCAAGATACTCTATTCAAACTAAAATGATGTAGATTCCTCACGTGGAATTTTGTGTTGTTTTGTTCTGTGTTCTATTTTTTTCAATCAACATCCAAGTTTGAACATCTAATAACTTGAACGACGCCGTTCTGATGATAGCCAAATAGCTTGAAACATATGTAAACGGCTGTCACAAAAACAAGCAACGTAAATTGCAGGTAAATGCCATGAATTTCTTCACTCCTTTTTCTGATAAACCTTGATATACCTGATAAACCTTGTTCTTAATGTATCTTATTGTCGGTACAAACTTTCTAGAAGGTATAAATATCGCATCGCAGGTAGACATCGATTCAGTCTAAAAATAGAGTCATAATAACTTCTACCCAAGATACTCAATTTAAACTAAAAATGATGTAGATTCCTCACGTGGAATTTTGTGTTGTTTTGTTCTGTGTTCTTTTTTTTTCAATCAACATCAGAGTTTGAATATCTAATTACTTGAATTACGCCGTTGCAGCTAAATACCGTAAATTTCTCCACACTATATGTATATATATATATATATATATATATATATATATATATATATATATATATATATATATATATATATATATATATATATATATATATATATATATATATATATATATATATATATATATATATATATATATATATATATATATATATATATATATATATATATATATATATATATATATATATATATATATATATATATATATATATATATATATATATATATATATATATATATATATATATATATATATATATATATATATATATATATATATATTTAAGAAAATGAACACTAGAACATTCATTTGAAAAATTGAAATTAATCAAGAGAATGTTATAGCAGAGCTAGATATGTGAACGTGTACGATGTGATGTCTCCATTATCCTTCAAGGGATAAATGTTAGAGAAATATTGAAATCGATGCCACACCTGATGGAAGTGCGAGACATATATGTTTCGTTCTGCAAGGAACTCGTCAGTCGCACCACGTCATCTCGCACTTCCATCAGGTGTGGCATCGATTTCAATATTTCTCTAACATTTAACGATGTTTTTAAATGTCAATAGGTTGCGTTAGTAGTACGCTCGCGTTTATTCCCGTATTTCAGGGGCCAATTCGGCGATATTTTTAAGGAAATGAAATTTTTTGTGCTTATGGCACTGAATGAAATATTTAAGAAAATGAACACTAGAACATTCATTTGAAAAATTGAAATTAATCAAGAGAATGTTATAGAAGAGCTAGATATGTGAACGTGTACGATGTGATCCCTCCATGAGTGAAT
This sequence comes from Henosepilachna vigintioctopunctata, assembly GCA_030704895.1. Classification (NCBI taxonomy): domain Eukaryota; kingdom Metazoa; phylum Arthropoda; class Insecta; order Coleoptera; family Coccinellidae; genus Henosepilachna; species Henosepilachna vigintioctopunctata. Next base: position 33,488 of record JARQZJ010000111.1, on the reverse strand, counting down.
GAAATTTACAGTATTCACCTGCAATTTACATTGCTATTTTTATTTCAATTCAGTGCCATAAGCACAAAAAATTTCATTTCCTTAAAAATATCGCCGAATTGGCCCCTGAAATACGGGAATAAACGCGAGCGTACTACTAACGCAACCTATTGACATTTAAAAACATCGTTCGAAGATATTTGTCAAATAGACATTGCAATTTAGTAGATACCTACGGGTATAGAAGATATGTGAAATTTCGATGCTTGGTGACTCTGTAATCTGAGAGAGGTGTTTTCTACTGATTTCTATAGATGGAATTGTAGAGTATTCATTACTCTACGATCTTCCACTTGAAGTCACAAGAAGATGCTAGGAGGTTGAAATCGTTGCCTCACTTCGATGGACGTGGTGCGACTGACGAGTTCCTTGCAGAACGAAACATATATGTCTCGCACTTCCATCAGGTGTGGTATCGATTTCAATATTTCTCTAACATTTATCCCTTGAAGGATAATGGAGACATCACATAGTACACGTTCACATATCTAGCTCTGCTATAACATTCTCTACATTAATTTCAACTTTTCAAATGAATGTTCTAATGTTCATTTTCTTAAATATTTCATTCAGTGCCATAAGCACAAAAAATTTCATTTCCTTATATATATATATATATATATATATATATATATATATATATATATATATATATATATATATATATATACGAAACAAAAGCACTCCAAGATAAACCAGAAAAATCAGAAGTCAGTGGAACGAAAATGCGTCACTGAGAGGACTTGTAAGGACAAAGGTCAGAGGGGATGTGCAGAAGTACCACACAAGAACAGTGAGGCAGGCTATAGAAGATGCAAGAAGCTTTAAGAAAGCTATCCAGAAGAACATGATTGGAAATCATCAGATAATCGCGCTCACAAAATCAGACGGAGACAGGATTACGTAGAAAACCGACATTCTAAAAGTCGCCAATGAGTTCTTCAAACAACTTTATAGCGATAACCGTAATCATGTTGAAATAATATCGGATGAAGAGCCACAGGTAGTTCTGGCATCAGAAACGAGAACTGCAATTGAATTCTTGAAAGCCAGCACATCTTCAGGTGAGGGTGATCTCACTGTGGACGTTATGAAGAAAGTACTTCACCGCATTCTATCGAGGCTCTTGAGTGACTGTTTGAAAAACAGGAACATTCCCACCTCGTGGAACAACGCGTCCATGGTTCTGCTCTATAAGAAGGGGGCTGCGGAGGACCTGAGGAACTACAGACCGATAAGTTTATTCCCCACAGCATATAAGACCTTAATAAAGATGATTACTAACCGCTTATCGGTACAACTGGACTGATATCAGCCAATAGAACATGCAGGCTTCAGGAAGTCATACAGTACGATGGATAACATTTTCAGCAATCGCGAAGTGATATCAAGATGCAACGAATATGCATTTCCTCTTTATATGGCATTCATTGACTATAAGAAGGCATTTGACCTGCTTAAAACTCCAGCTGCAACCACCTCATTACTGATGATACGAATACCATCTTGCTATACCAAGCTGATCCAGAATATATACGAACATGCCACAGCAACCATCGAAGTAGACGAGTTCAAAGGCATCAAAAAGCTGGACTGGAGTGAGAAAATAATCAAGATAAATGGCAGCTACCTTAGACACTTGAGGTTTTCTGACGATATAGTCCTGTTCTCCCACGATGCTCCCGATCTTCAAGAGCGCATCAATGAACTGAACATCGCGAGCAGAGAAACAGGTCTGAAAATAAACACCGCAAAAACAAGGATGATACTGAACTCTTTCTGCACCGTAGAGCAACTGGGGTGGATTAATCCCCATTAGAAATAACAGTGTCTCACACATATCTGGGACAGATTGTCACATGCGACGCTGATATTACATCGGAGATCATGCAAAGAACTAGAACAGCTTGGGGTACAGTTGGCCAACTGAAACACATCTTCAAATCAGATATGCCACCATCCGTAAAGAGCAAAGTGTTTGCCAATGCGTATTGCCAGCATTGATTTACGCCAGCGAAACTTGGACCCTAAAATTTGCTCACATCGAGAAGCTTCAAACAATCCAGCGGAGTATAGAATATATTTGAAGAGAATATACTCGTATATGACATCTCCCTCGAACATCAGTTTTCAGATAATATACACTAGACTACAATTTTGCGTCATCTCCATATTTTAAACGTGTCATTAGATGAGTCCCTAAAAGTTTTTTATAGTTGCTGTGTGTGTAGTAAAGACAATAAAAATATTTTGAACATGATGTGTTTCGTTTTTTTCTGATATCTTCTGGAACGATTACACAACAAAAAATAATGAAGAAAAACACGAGAACACCCAATAAAAAAAACTAGAAAGCTTAATACCTTTCCTTAAAGTGAGTTGTTGCTTGCGCTAATCCGAAATATAATAATTAATTATATTATTTGAATGATTACAGGTAATTAATTCAATTCGAGTAATTCCTACACTGTTTCTTTCAAGTTTTCTTTTCTCTCAAATAATTGTATGTACTTAGTTAGGTAGCTCTTTATGTAAATAAGTCCTTAAAGCGTAACAGTATTCAAGCGCGAATACTGTTCAAGCGCGTCGATTTCTTCATTGATAATTTTCTGACAATCAATCAGACTCTGCGGCACGAGATCCACTTTTTGCGATAACTCGTTGGATTGTGCGCGCCACTCAGCTTTCAGCTTCTCGAAAACCGCTGCTAAAAATCTGTTCATGAAGGCCTCATAACTTAATAAGCTTTCCACAACTCTTAGAATAAGTTGTTCATCGTTCCTAGTGATAGTTGTAGTTGAGTTATGTCAAAGTAAGTTGATAAGCTACGGCACTGAATGTAGTTGTATTCTTTGAAAATGAGTAGATTAGCCACGGCACATACACACCACGTCTACTCGCCACGATGCATCTAACCAGAATGATACACACAAAAATGATAATACACACAAATAGATATATATATATATATATATATATATATATATATATATATATATATATATATATATATATACACATTAACATTAACTGATTCAGCAGTAGTTGTGCGATAATAGTCAGTAAAGATTGTTTCTTCTCGTTTTGATGGCAATTGATAGTGTAATTTGTGCAATACAACCACTTGAGCGCTGACTATATTTTGAACTGATAATAATTGATGAGGCCGATACTTGATGTAAATCGATAAACAGAATAAAACAATTGTTAAACAAAGATTTACACATATATTAAAAATAATACTGCATGACATACGTTTCGATGAGATTCGCCTTTTTCAAATGCTACGTGCAGACTAATGACATTTCTCGAATACATACAATAGGTAAACTTAAATTATGAATACAGAGAAAACAGGCCGATAACAGGTAGAAGGGATCAATTCATACTGAACTATATTTAGTTTACTATATAGTAAACTGAGTAATTTTGAAAAGATTGAGAACGGGGCTTGAGGTATGATCGATTTGGCTGTTCAAAAGGTTGCTAGAATATTTGTATTTGTTAATTTGAAGTGATTCTAACAAATTAAGCTTCATTCCCCTGTTTGCAGTATTCAAAATTTCAAAATCGGAATTGAATATATGATTTTCTTCAATCAAATGATTTGCATAATGTGAATCAAATGGATGTCTTGGGATGTCGTTAACCTTTTTACAAGTAGGTATTCCACCTAATGATTCTTGTACCCTAATACAAAAATTCCTTGATAACAATCTTGTAAATCATTTGATAAAATCCGATATCCTGTCGCTTTTGGAATTATGTCTCGAACAAAATTATTTTTGTTTTAATAACCTAATTTATAAAAGCACTGAAGGATTAATTATGGAAAATCCACTAAGTACCTTGTTGGCTGGATAATGTTCATGTTCATGAAAGATAAATGTTCATGGATAATTTGGAAAAACTAATTCATTGTCACCCCATTAGTAGTCAATTTATTTATTCGTATAGATATGTATATGATATTATCTGTTATTTCACTGGTACTCTTCGGCAACTCGACACTTTTCAGACATTCATTAATTCGTTACACCCTAAAATTACATTCACTTTGGAACTTGAGAAAGAAAACTCTATCAATTTTTTAGATCTTAAAATAATGAAACTGGATAACAAACATAATTCTTCAATTTTCCATAAACCATCACATACAGATAGTATAACACATAATACTTCCATGCATCCATTTCAACATAAAACGGCAGCTTTCAATAGTTTGATACATCGATTAGTAAATATTCCTCTCTCTAGAACCGATTTCAAACCACGGAGAAATTTTATTGAGCAAATAGCCGTGAATGATAATTATAATCCTGAAATAATAGATAATATCATATTGAAGAAAAACTTCAAAAAGGCGATTGGTTTGGTTTATCCTCTAGTCAAATACAATCAATCAACTATAACAGTCTTACATACATCGATAAGTCCAGTGAAAAACTCAAATACCTTATTTTTAAGTTCAACGTCAACATTGCTTATTGTACTGGAAATAACTTAGGAAAACAAATTAAAAATAACAAATCTAAGGTCAACAAAAATAAAAAATTAGGAGTATATAAAATTAACTGTGGTAGTTGTGATAAGTTTTATACTAGTAGAACGTTAAGAAGTTTTCAAATAAGAATTTCTGAACATAAACGTAGCTTTGATAATCAGAAGACAGATTCACATTATACAAATCATTTGATCAATGAAAATCATATATTCAATTCCGATTTTGAAATTTTGAATACGGCAAACAAGGAAATGAAGCTTAATTTGTTAGAATGACTTCAAATTAATAAATAAGAAAATTCTGGCAACCTTTTGAACAGCCAAATCGATCATACCTCAAGCCCCCTTCGCAATCTTTTCCAAATTACTTAGTTTACTATATAGTAGTTCAGTATGAATTGATCCCTACTACCTGTTATCTACCTGTTTTCTCTGTATTCATAATTTAAGTTTACCTATTGTATGTATTCGAGAAATGTCATTAGTCTGCACGTAGGGTGAAAAAGGTGAATCTCATCGGAACGTACGTCATGCAGTATTCTTTTTAATATATGTGTAAATCTTTGTTTAACAATTGTTTTGTTATATTTTGAACTATTATATTAATGCTCAATTCCAAAGGCTTCTAGTGAATATACTTACAGATAATTTTCGGTTTCAGTAGAGACATTTTATCACATATCTCGATCAAAAATGAATCGAGATATCTGATAACTATACTTTACTCCTATGAGTATTCTTTCCCATATTGAAAACATGAGAGTTGGCTTGGTCTTGAAATTATAGAGTAGTCATTCCATCTAATTATACTTTTCTTAGTTTCATTAATGACAAGCGGAGCCTGGGAACGTCATAACGCCCAACAGGCAACCAATGAATTTAGTGAGATATTTTAGTCTTATTTACTATATAATGATTATAAATGCCGCAATGAAATTAATACAATCGCATAAAACAACATGAAATAAATGAGCGGATTTTGTTTTCAATACTTTTATATAATTCGAACATGAAAAGATTACCGCTCTCACCCTCTCACGTCCATCTGTGATGAGACATCACCCCTCTTCCATCTACAATCTAAACATTCATTCATCTAAGATACCCAATATTTTCAAGTTAAATCTTTTCAGTTGATATATACCTATATTCCATTTCTTTAACGCTCTTTATCAGAGCATTGTATAGTATATAATAAATCTACATAGTTAGAGCAGTGTACGGGTTTATATAAGTTCATATGGAGTCTAGTATTATATAGGCTCATGTAATTTTATATACAACATTAATTTGAAGTTAAGTCAAGTTTCTGTCGATGCTACTGAACTGAGAAAGATTAGATAGATGACAGTAGATAGTTTGGCGGATTCTTCAAATTGGCATAACATTTCTATTCATGAAGCGATTGAGATGAAACACACTTTAAATGTTCAGTGAAGCCAACGAAAATATACTATATACAACCATATCTGAATCGAATCAGATGGTTTCGAGAAAGCGTGCATGAACACACATACAAAAAAATAAACAATCAACAAAAATTCAAACAATTGCTATTTGGAGTACTATTGCGTTAATAAAGGTCCCAATAATATTTTTCCTCATAGATCTTTCATGTACAGACAGCAATTCGTTAAATTTTCATGAGTATGAAAATGTGTAGAAATATGTAGAAAACAGAGTTGAATCACACAAAGGAGTAATGGAAAATATATCAACCAAGTCATTATGTTAAAATGAATAATAACAAACATATTTCATTCGGTTACAATTTTTGTCTCATAGATAATCTATTTATTAACCGAAATAAGTAATCACAGAAAATGATGCAGATCAAAAAGAAATATTTCTTTGCAATTTGAGTAACCGTAACCTATTACTCAAATGGCAATTCTGTGTACAACCGATAAAACGCGACAAGAAACCGCTCCCTAGATGATTCGTTCGCTTTACCCTGCGAAATTGGCGGGCGGAAGCGGAAGTATTTGCCACGCCGGGAATGCGAGGTTACGTTTGTAATTGTACGGGAACGGAGAAACTTCCGCACTGAGTGTGTAACGATGTTTTGCGAATCGTAAAACATCTTAGTGAGCATACCCTCGCGTTGTTTTGCGAGATAGAAATTGCCATTTATAAGTGGAGGACTAGGGTGAATTAAACATACTCCATTGGAGTTTATAATATATGAGAATCTCATATATTATTCAATCTGTTTGAAAATTAAATATATCTGATATAGGCATACGCACACAAAGAACGTACCAATATCAAACAAGGAAATTTCGATGAAGGATACCACGAAGAATTTGAGACACAGAAACAATATGATCTATGGAGAATATGAAATTTTCTATTTAGACAAATTAATGATGGAAAGCACGATTAACGAAATCAATTGAAGAATAATAAAAATATGAAGAATAATAAGAATTAATGAGAAGTTAAAAAAAAATTCAGTGTTTCAATAAGGAACATACCAAATCTCACTGATGAAATCGACAACAGATTGGGAAAGCACAATATTAGAACTATCAAGTCGAACAGAAGGAATGGGAGTTTATCTTTAGTAACTTATAAAGAGATACAACCAATAAACAAAAGAATTGTATACCAGATTGATTGAGTGTCACATGTCAATGACAGAAAATGATCAAAAATAGAATACGAAAGCACAATATTGAAACTATCAGCACTTACGCTTGGAGGAAATTTAGGTTAATTTTCAGTTGATAATGAGGAAAACCAACCAATAAACGTAACAAATGAAATAGGTACTTATTTTCGATTATTGTGCTCGTCGTAATGCATACTACATAGATCAATCTGGATGGAACATCGAAACCAGAATGAAATAACATATACCCTCCATATTACATAAAAAATCCCAATGAACTGTCAACACATTATATTCATAACAACCACTTCATTGATTCGAACTCAGTGAAATTGATGCAGTCAGAGATGAAAATGAGAACTCTCAATCTCGTAGAACATTTGGAAAGTTCTGATTCGCATCAAAGGAAATGATCAATGATCAACTCAGATTCAGTTTTCGCTGGTTATCTTTTTTTCCTCGATATCTTAAATGAAACATCTATTTTTCTCTCTGTCACCAGGTGTCTGTCTATACCACGTCCACATGTAAAATATAGGAACATTTCAGTCAAAATAACGAGTATCTAGCTTTTGAGAATAGGGTTACACCTCGTAACAATTGTCAAACAATAATTTAATATAATTTTTATTGATGACTGAGATTCAATTCTCGCTTAACTACTAGTAAAACATAATTAGATATTGAATTGAAGTCAACACTTGGCTTATTGTTTCACGATTATATTCAACAATATCAATTTGTCAATATGTTTAGTGCGTGGGTCTCGAGGTGTGAGTCTTGAAGATGAGCTCGCACCCGAAACATGTTGACGAATTGATATTGTTAAATATTATAGTGAAACATTAAGCCAAGAGTTCAATTTGAATTGAAACTCTTGTTAAACGAGACCAATAGTTTTTCATCCAATATGATGAAGAGATGGAAAGAGAAGACACAAAAATTCAGGAAATCTTTGTAGCAAATGATTAGTAACTTGATAAATATATGACTTGTGTGAATCTCACAATTATATGGAAAAAAATTACTTTTTCTCATAAAAAACGTGAATTATTTGATAGAAAATCTGAACCTTTAAAGAATGCAATGAAAGTTATAAGCAGAGATGCAGAAAACGGAAGAAATTGTTGAATTTAATAAATGGCAGACAATAATTATTTTGTCAAAATTATTGTTGATAAGGAAAATTATAATTTTTTTCCCGAATCTTTTCACTCATAACTAATAATATTTGTATAATAACTATAATATGATGGTTGAATACTGATTTATTATTAACATGTCTCTTGTCTTCGTAAGCCTCAGAGCAAACACCTCCACCAACTAATCAACCATCGCCATACTGATAAGTATGGCGATGATCATAAGTATGATGATAATAATCAACCATACTTATCGAGATTAGTTGACTACAATTTACTGGAAATCTTATGGTTATATCTGTTCTGTATTTGAGTTGATTTCGATCAACTCTTCAAATGGTATTTGCAACGGCTTTTATATCGCGTTATTTCGTGCTACATATAAAAAGATTGTGGAGTCGAAGACTTCTATTGTTGAACTCAAAATGTATTCGTTTTCTTAGTGTTTTCCACTTTTTATACTTATAATTTCTCATAATTTTTTATACACTTATTTATATTTTCAATTTCACTGTGGTTAGTGTCATCTGTTTTGTCTCAAATATGTTGTATTTTATGAACGCTGTGTTGCCATGTTCTCTATCTTCTCCAACTTCAAGTTATAAACGCTGTGTTGCCATGTTCTCTATCTTTTCTAACTTCAAGTTATAAAGATTTGTTTATTTGGATAATGTCCCTGGTTTTCCATTTCAATGACGGATTTTATATTTTTATTTTCATAACACATCCAAATTTCATTGGAAATAGGTACTGATACGTAACCACATATACTATATTAGTGAAAAACTCATTACTATGATTTTATTTCAACTAGACTAGATACATATACGATTATTTCACTGTTTATTGATGTATCTCATTTTCTGAAAGTTCCAGAAAAAGTCCTCTCTAATATCTGTTACTCTTATGAAATTTACTTTTTTAAATTTATCATCACGATGTTTATCAGGTTCTAAAGCAGTTTTTTTTTTAAGATATTTGCTTCCACGTTGCATTTTCTTGAGGCTTAAACAAATAACACCCAAAAAATTAATCGTAAATGATCTATCAACCACAGCTGTGTTAAGATGTTTGAAGAAGAAGCTTAAACAACAAACTGGCATGTTTAGTAAAATATTGCATTCCCAAACTCATTCTTTATATACATCTCATGCCGTATCTCTCGAACTGGCCAGGGCAAAGAAACCTTTTACTGATGGTAATTTAATTTGAAAATGTGCAATTGAAATGGCAAAAGCTTTTGAGTATTCCAAAATAGCTGAGAAATTCGAATCAGTGGCACTTTCACATCAAACCGTACATAGAAGGATTGTTGAAATGGATGAACAAGTAGGGATATATTTGTTTGGCCAGGTTAAACAAAGCTCATATTTTTCACTTTGTTTGGAAGAAAGTACTGATCAAACAGATGTCAGTCAGCTCTTAATATTTATCCGTATTACCTTTGAAGACTTCTCTAGGACGGAGGAACTATTTGATATGTGTTCTCTTCATGGGACAACAAAAGGAAAAGATATTGATGAGGCTTTAAAAAAGGAGTTGACAGAATTGGAGGCTTTGGTACATTTTCGGCCAGTGTTACAGATGGGGCACCAGCAATGGCAAGTAAAAAGTCTGGGTTAGTAGGGTTGCTTAGGGAGAATGGAGCAACTTGTCCTGAAATCCTCTGTATTATTAAAGTAAGGTGGTTGAGTGCAGGAAAGTGCATGAAACAGTTCTTTGCTATAGGAAAAGACATCCCTGCATTTCTCAACAATTATGTGCCATCTGACACCACTGAACTTGAAAAGAAGCTTGAATGTCCACAATTGTTGGTTCAATTAGCTCTTCTAACATACTTGACCAATCTTTTTACTACTTTGCACTCGAGTCTCCTAGGAAAAAATCGAACAATATCAAAATTGCTAAGTATCATCAATGGGTTTCGCAGTAAACTAAAAGTATTCAAACAAGACAAGAACTTGATACACTTTCCTAGCTGTCTTCAGTTAGCTGAAAAATTCGAAAAAAGCGTTTTTCAAGCTGCAATTCTCGAATCCAACAAGTGATTGATGAGTTCAATACAAGATTCGACGAAATTGAAAGTCTCAAAAGTAGTCTACTGCTTTATAATAATCGTCTTGGAGCTACAATTGAAGAGCAACCACCTGAACTACAACTTGAATTATGTGATATGCAAGCTGACATGTTTGTAATGAAAAAGCAAGAAAGGGCTCATGATTTTTTCGAATTACTTCCCAAAGAGTGATTTCAAAAATTGCAAGATTGCGGACTAAAAATGTACCAATGTTTGGAAGTACCTATTTATGTGAAAGTGTATTCTCATCCATTAAGTTCATAAAAAATCGAAATAGAAGCAAGATTTCTGATCCCACATTTCTTCATCTCATGAGGTTGGCTACAACACAACTAGTGGTTGATATACGTTCTTTATTGGATGCAGCTGATCACTCACAACGTTCTCAGTGATAAGAGATATATATTTTCATTTGCGTTGACATGTAAATATTTGATATATGAATATTTTCTCAATTGCGTGAAACCAACTCTTGGACCATTAAAAATAATGTTATAAAAATTTTTGTTTTTTGTCAAATCTTACATAATCTCTTATTGTTGTTTCAAATTTTGAGAACCACTATTTGGCCCGCATTCAAGTTCACGGTGTCATTTTTGGCCCTTGAGCCTCTGTAAGTTAGACACTCCTGATGTAGATTATAAAAGATTTATTCAAAAAAATAGGTCATCCAGTTTTGAAACGCAAAATATTGAAATTTCAAATTAACATTCCTGTTTGTATGTTTACAAAGGCATGCCCTTTATAATAGATAAATCCTAAATTAACAGTCAATGGGTTTTTGAATTGTTTGAAACGATTCATGTCTAGACGGGGTGATTGCAATGAAGTATTTTCAGTTAACTGTTGATGCTTATAGGGAATTGAACAATTCCGTTCGAAAATTTGAGAATAACAATGATTTATTTCAATATTCAAGGTTAAAACTTTTGAATTTGAACATTTGAAATCAATATCAGATATATTATTCAGATCAAATTTTCAATGTTTCCAGAAATTTTGTACGCTTTCCGAAATGGATTTGTCGTGGTGATTATTGGGGGCGTGCAAGTTGATTAGAGTGTAAACTTTATTAGCTGAATTGATAGAAAGCAACGAGACTCTTTCGTGAAATTAATGACTGAGTCGAGTACGGAATTATGTATCCCGAATTCGATACCTAAAAGCGGTTATTTGTCTTTTACTTTCACGGAACATTTCCCCGTATAGATTCTGAATCTGTCGGCATCGAAATGATTCTCGCCTATGAATCGTGTTTCTTGGAGAGCGGTGATTCTTAGATTGAACTTTCATGTTGTTGGTGAGCTGCTTCGATTTATTTGTTTCAGTGAGTGTATTAACGTTAGTTCTACCGATGTCGTGTTTGTGTTTCGTTTATAGGCTATGGAGACTTTTCGAGAAGCTCCGATCCTTGGTGTCAGTGATCCCCAGAATTCGATAATCAGGTGAAACCAGTCTTTCGACTGTTGCCTGGTGTAGTGATTCTTTGATCGTTTTTTTCATTATGCTTTCAAGTTGCACAAAGCTTTGTAGTTATCTCAGTTTGGAATCGATTTTTGAGTTCGATTATATCGGGATAATCGACAACAGCACAGGGGTGGATGTACATGCGTGTACAAGGTACTGTCGTAGCTTGTCACCTTGCAAAATCAACCAATTTTTTATTGAATCTCCTGGTAGTGTAATCATGTGCTTGAAATTGAGCCTTGAATGCGTTATTCTCATTATTGCTGTTATATATAGGACGCTCACTCATTCCACTACTCTTCAAAATGACATCACACTTCACACTTTTTGTGGAATTTTCCATTACATCCTATAAATTCAAAAATGTATATATTCTTGGTGACTTCAATCGTTTTGATGTTTCATAGTAAAATCTTTCTCTTCCGGATACAATGAATTATTTCCACGTTTTTATGAGTACGATGTTAAATTGTGATTTCTCCCAGGTCGTCACTGAAAGCACATGTTTCAGCCTAGGGCAGAACCCTTCTATGCTTGACCTTATTCTCACGACTGATAGTGATCTTCAGTCTTATATAACTTACCACTCTGAAGTTAGTATCATATACCACATAATTATTCAATATGCCTGCGATGGGTCAACAAGTTGCCCTATCGTCCTCCTTAGAACAGAGTAATGAGAGATACAAGTTTTCTGCAATAGAGTAGGAGCTTTCAGCAGTCGATTGGAATGCGCTTCTTATGAATTAACCTGTGAGCGACCAATGGTCCTTTGTCAAGGAGAAACCGGATTTCGTGTTGAATAGCCATATTAAGGTATTGACATATAACGGTCACTACCTCAAGCCATGGCTGAATAGGAAATGCTGATACGGGTTAAATTCAATAGAATAATTTGAAGGTGATTTATCTGCAATAAAATGGAAGAGAATTACCCTGTACACAGAAAATACTCGAATCAAATTATTAAGAAATGTTTGCTGCAAAGACATCATATGAAAATGAACTAGGTAATGCTACGCATCGGAAAACGTTTTTCAGATATATAAGAGATAATTTGACTTCTATTGTGATAGTGCCTATGGTTAGAAACTCGAGTAACATATTTTGCGATACAAACAAGGAAATCGCTGATATAATCGCTGATTTTTTTCTCATCTGATTACGATATAGAATCTGCCGATTATCTCCCAGATATTTGGAATCCACTTGATCCGTTTTCCCTTGGAAAAATTACGTTCTCTGAAGAGAAAGTCCTCATTGAACGAAAGAACGTCACAAAAATTACATCAACTGGCCCTCATGGATTAAGTCCTTATCTGTTACAGAGCTGTGCTTCTTCGATGTATAAACATTTGGCTAAGAACTATAATGAATGAGTCTTTTGAAGTTAGTGCCCTGACTTTTTGCTGGATGGAGGCGAACGTAATTTCCATCTTAAAAAAAAAATTCCAGGCAAAAAACTATCAAAAAATTACTGTTACCCCCACTCAATTGAAGATTACGGGGAGAGTAATTGTTGATGAATTTCTTTTCTTTTTGCTCAGAATTGGAATCATCCTAGTCTCAGCATCGATTTCTTTCTTGTAGGTCAATTACAACTAATGTCTTCAAATGCGTAAACGATTGGACCAAACAGCTGATACGAACGCTCCTACTGACGTGATTTATTTTGATTTCAACTCAGGTTTCGATAAAACCCCTAAGTAACGATTAGTGAGGAAACCAGACCATGTAGGTATTTGAGTTGATGGTTGTCTGCCTACTTCTCTGGTACATCATTTCGCGTGAAAGAGCACGATACTTATTCTGACGTATTTCTAGTGGTAAGTGGGGCCCCGGAGGGGTCTGTAATTGGCCATTGCTTTTTCTGCTTTTTTGTCACTCACATCTGACATTCCCAAAGAAACTGCTAAGCTGTAAGTGCTCACAATACGCTCATGATACTATATAGATATATGCGGATCCAAGTACCACAATTTGATACAGGCTGATATATTCATTATCTCCCAATGGAGCGATATATGACGTATTTCTCCGAACATCAGCAAGAGTAGTAAGCTTCGTATCTGCAAGAATAACTCGAATCTTCCATACTTTGTCAATGGGTCAGAAATCGATTCGGTCGTTGCACAGAAAGATCTCGATGTTGTGATTTCGCACGATCTGTTGTGTTCTCATCATATGAGCGCGATCTGCAATGCAAAAAAGCAAGCTCATCTCTGTATCTATTCGAAAAATTTTTGGAATGGACCTCGGTTCAGACTGCACCTTCATTTATTTTATGAGACATATATTCGACCATTACGATACTGTTAGTGCGTGACTAACTGAAAATCTCATCAAAAGTGTTAAGAGAAGGGCAACTGAAACGCGAAAGCCTTAAAACTACCATTGAACAGTGATTTTTAACTAATCGAGTTTTAGGTGTGTGAAAATCTCTAGACTCTTGGGTGGAGCGTTCCGCATCAATAAACCCCTTCAAAAATGGCCTAGATTTTTCTGTTTTCATCGTTACTTAGAGAATCAAGTAGTTTTGTCAGATGTTATTTGTTCAGTTGTCATTTTAGATTTGATATTATTCGATTTTATTTGCTCAATGTTTGATGTACTTTTCCTTCAGAAGTTTTCTGATTGAGTTACAATATATTTGGCCTTTCACTCTAACAATGTTTTTAATAATAATGATAATAATAATTTGTTTTCTTCTCCTATCATTGAATATACTATATCTGTTGGAAATAAATGTAATCATTAATATTATTACTATCAAAGACATTTCAAATTCTGATTCTTGAGCTCTTCTGTTCACACGTCATGTTAGTCTACTGTTCCCCGAATTTTCAGTAAAACTATAATATTCTTGAATGTATGGAAGTACCAAATTCATTTTAAAACTGAGACTTTACTCATCTTTCTTATTATTTAGTTCATATCTTATCAGAAGTTGTAGCTTCCTAAAATTTGCGAATCACATTCAATGAATGAATCAATCGAAAAAGTGTTAGTCCTAGATGAGAAAGACTATTTTTCTAGAACAATTGCGAGTAGTCAATTTCACTCAAATTATTCATCATGTTTAGATAAAATGATAATTCAAAATTTCAGCAGTTGAACAATCGGAAAGTAGGTATATTTATTTCACTTAATACTCATTCAATTTCTTCAATAAAACCATGATAAGTTGGAGTATGATATTCTTCAAGCATTAAGCTTAAGGCTCTTAGTAGACTGACACTCATCCATCTGATGACTCGATGACATTTATTTTTAAATATAGCTCATGATAGCTTACCTATCGGAAAATGTTAACGGGTATTTTCAATTATTATGATTTCAATAAAGTTTGACTCATCAAATTCGGACTAAACATTGAGAATAACATGGAGAATGTGATTGAGTTTATACAAGTGGTGATGGTCCGATTTCATGGATTTTACTCAACTATGGTTCACTCAGATGTAAGATAAACCTTCAACGAATATTTATGTTGCACCGTTGACAGTCCGACACTTTAGGGAGACTTGAACCTATTTGAGTCTCCAACTCTCCAGATTTGAAGTTTGCTGAAGCTGAAAACCGTGAGTTCGAGTAATAACAATAATAATTATAGGATATATACTCAATTACTCAAATAATTATTGATTATTTGTGGATTCGAGTTATATTCGTCAACCAATTTACTACTTCAATCTGCTGTCTAGGAATTATGATTGTTTTACGTCCAGGACTTTATCCATAGTAAAATCAAACAATAGCCTGTTTGAGTCACAAAGAATAAGACACACAAAAAAGAAGATCAGTAGCTGCTTTGGAGCTTGTGTCATGGGTAAATGTGACAAACCATCTGGTGTATGGAAATTGGAGGAGACAAAAGCTGATTGAAACAAATTTGAAACATCATGGAAACTATTATCACCAGAATAGAAGTTGCCTCGAAAATCCTTTCTTGAAGAAAATCATCATATCGAAGATCGTGAGTTAGAAGGAACTGACTTAGTTTCACACCAAATCGATGACCGAAATGCGTATTCTAAGGGAAGTGAATCATAGATACATCCTCAAGTTCATGCTTAGAACCATTCTGTCCAAAAATTGAACAACTAGATTCTGTATGTATTATTGGAAGATTAATGATGTGACTACAAAGATAGCTATCTGTTCCCGAGAAAAGAATACACATTAACAATGTTGAAAGGATGCAATGGCTTTCTACATTACACCTGAGAAGTTGTAATTAGCAATTGAGGATCCATTCTGACAAAAAGGTGAAAATAGCTTCCTCAAATGGAAGTGGTTTGTACCAATTCAATGTGATGCCTTTCGGAGTATGAAATGCATCAGAACATTCAAGAGACTGATGGAAGTGGAATTGAAAATATTGAGTGGAAATTTCTTCAGTGTACCTTGATGATAATGGCGCGTTTTACATGCACAAACATCACATGTCCCATTACACCAACTCTCTTCAATACTACTAAGGTGTAATACTCAATTTACAATAATCATATACAGTTCAAATGTACCAGGTGCTCCAATGGCTTTCGGTCATATCTCGAGAACCGTTTGTAGTACAGCTTAGTGAAAAAACCATTAAAATAATATTGATCGAGAGAAAAACCTGGAAACTATTTACAGAGTTGTAGGTGCTCTGCTTGAGGGCATAACTGAATACCAAAAATTGAAAAAATTAGTTTTTACAAGTTTTGCCTAATTGAGATCCATTTCAATTACATTTTTTCGTGATAAGGTTCCAACTCTCTCCATTTATTTGAAAAATAGACTGAAACTTATGACAACAGGTATAGGCAATTTCTTGGTAAATGCAATAATCGCAGTTTTAATGTATCTCAATCAGGCAAAATTTGTGAAAAATTAATTTTTGGCATTCAATTACTCCCTCTAGCGGTGGACCTACAAGTCTGTATATAATTGGAGTGTGGAGATTTCCACACTGCGAATAGGCCAAAATAGGCAAAGAATCTAATTTTAACCCAACGATAGGCAAACACAGTCTCCATAATACATCCAATGACAATGAACAAAGACTCATAAAAGCAGCTACTTCCAACAATATGCTGATAAAATCAACTATGTTTCCACATAAGAATATCCGCAAGCAGACCTGGGTCTCAAATGATCACATCGCCCGAAACCGAATCGACCATATCGTTGTGGATGTGGGCCACGGAAGCAACGTCTTGGACGTCAGAAGCCTACGAGGAATAGATGGATATGCAGACCATTACCTAGTCCGAGCGAAAATTAGAATGGGAATATCTTCGCATAAATACACCAGAATAGAGACAACCCCTCAATGGAACAGGGACGCGATGCAAAATGAATTCAAACAACAACAGTATAGAGAACAACTTGATCAAGCACTAAACTCCGAGACAGAAGCAATGAACCTGAAATGTTGTGGCAGGGAACTCTGAAGGCAATAACAGAAACCGCTCAGAGGGTATTTGTAAAAGGCAAGGCAAAGAGGGTAAGAACGTGGTTTGGCGATGAGTGCCAGATTCTCCTAGAAGCAAGAAGAAAAGCAAAGAAGTTAATGTTACAACTCCAAACGGACGAAAACAAAGAAGAATATGCAAGGTGCCAAAAGGAGACAAAAAACTAATAAGAACAGAGAAAAAAGAGTACGAACGTAAGAACTATGAATCGATGGAACGAGATCGCCAAAACCAGGGTCCCGAGAATTCTACAAGGCAATATCCTTTAAGAAGAAAGGTTCCAAGACCAGATCCTTCTCGACAATTAGGAATGACCTAGGTCATATGATACTCTAAGAGGAAGAACTGACAGAAGAGTGGAAAGGATACTTTAAAGACCTTCTAAATATAAAGGTAGAAAACGTGCACAAAGAGAAGACCTACATCACAGCAGAACTACCATTGGAAGAACCCTCCTTTCAAGAAACGATAAAAGTGCTGAATGAGCTAAAGAAGTCCAAGGCGCCTGGCTCAGATGGGGTACCTGCGGAGCTACTAAAATATGGCAGAAATGCACTCCATCACCAATTGCACAAACTAATAACTCTTATATGGCGACAAGAAGAAATACCTACAGGATGGAAAAAAAGCATTATCGTGCCCATTCACTTGAAGGGAGATAAATCTTAGTGCGCTAATTACAGAGGAATCCCTCTAATGAACACCGCATACAAAACACTCTCAAACATTCTGTTGCACAGACTAACCCCTTATGCAGAAAACATAATAGGCGAATATCAAGCCGGCTTCAGAGCAAACAGGTCAACTATAGATCAACTTTTCACACTAAGGCAAATTCTTGAAAAGGCATGGAAATATAATAGAATAGTGCACAACCTTTTCATAGATTTTCGACAGGCCTATAATAGCATAGAGAAAAACCAGGTATGGAACACAATGGCGGAATTTTCAATTCCAAAACAGCTTATCCAGATGACCAAGATCTGTATGGATGGAGGATTATCTAAAGTGCGGGTGAAAAATAACCTATTCACCAGCTTTCAAATGGATGCCGGACTAAAACAAGGCGATGCCCTATCGCCACTATTGTTCAACCTCGTCCTAGAGAGAGCCGTGAGAGCAGCCGAGTTAAAAACTGAATTACTAACAGCGAAAGTTCCCAAGTTACTTTTAGCATACGCAGATGATATCGACCTCATCGGGGACTCGGTTGTAACGGTAAAGGACATTTTCAACAAGATCGAGAGAACAACAAGTGAAGTAGGACTTAAGGTCAACGAAGAGAAGACGAAGTACATGTGCATAAATAGAACGGCACAAAGAGATAGATTGGGACAAAACATAACAGTGAACAACTTGAATTTTGAAAGATTATAAAGCTTCAAGTACCTTGGCGCCACAATTACAGCTGACAACGACGTTACTGAGGCAATCAAAGGAAGAATCCAGAAACAAAGACCTCAAAAATCGAAGTGTATAAAACCATCGTGAGAGCCATCATAACTTATGGAAGTGAAACGTGGACAATGACCAAAGCAAATGAAGATAAACTCAGATGTTTCGAGCGAAAAATCCTGAGAAAGATATTTGGACCCCACCATGATCCGACGACCAACCGATATCGCCTTAAAACTAAAACAGAGGTCCAAGAGCTGAACAACGATAGCGACATTGTGCAAGAGATCCCAGCGATTAAGGTGGGCAGGACACGTGCAAAGGATGAATGACGAAAGACTGGCGAAACTGACATGGGAAGAGACCCCAACAGGCAAAAGGCCACGCGGACGCCCCAGAATGCGTTGGTTGGAGGGACAACATAACAGCAGACCTCCGAAAAATGAACATCCCTTTTGATTACAGGTTGATGGAAGACAGGGTCTTCTGGAAAAAGGTTGTACAGTCAGCCAAGACCCACCCAAGGTTGTAGCGCTACACGATGATGATGATGATAATTTAGTTATGTTCCTCTTATATTTAATGATCAATGACTCTCGATGAATGTTTGAAACTGAAACAAAAATCCATTCAATAAATACAATATATTAACGTAATTATAAAATACAACAAATCTCAAAGCAGAATAGAGAATTAAATGTCGATTGAGTATTAATCTTCAGTTCCACGATATAATATGTCACTTTAATGCCTCTTATTTTCATAGCAGGGGCTCATAACTCATGAAAAACTATATTTTTCTGCTGTCATGAATGGTGTTTCCTCAAATCCAGTAGTGTGTTTTGTGTGCATCCACTGCAGCAAAACCAGTAACATTGCCTCAACTGCCAAAATTTGTAAAATTTAATTTCCAGACTGGTAAGTCTGGTTTGATATTCTTCTTCCATAGCTAAACTGACATTTCAATTAATTATTTCAGAACAAATATATAAATTTGAAAGTACAGTACTATATCTGTAGCGTTGTTATAGTATATCTGGATCTATTATCAATCGTGAAATGAAATATAATTTAAATATAATGAATATTAACACTTGAACTTGAATATAAACTGCTGACTTGAATATAAACTGAAATTCAAACACTAATATATTAAAAATATGTGAAAATATTCATTCGATGTTATTCTGTGTAGAGTAGATGAAGAAGGTGGGTTTCATCCAATTCACAATGAATGAAACACAGAATGAAATGTTGAAGATTCAAGAATAATAGTAGATTCTCTGATGAGTTACGAAATGAACTGCGTAACTCACGAAATACCTTCAGTAATGACTTATCGGCATTTACGCACATTATCAGTTTAATAAAGAAATTGTGAATTATCATTGTTTGAATTATTTCCCCATTAGTATTCCATTCTTTAAGAACAATAATGAGGCATAGGATGTTCAAGTAATATCAGCTGCATCGAATTTTCTTCTCAGTTCACATATACTATTTCAAAGTTTCCCATGATTTCATAATTGGAATGTATGGGCAATGAAATTCAGGCACACTACAGGAAGAAGCACATTGTAGTGAACCCTAAAAATAGGAAAGCATAATTAATGACACAGTACTATGAAAGATGAAATGATACAATGCGCTTACTTCAATTTCTCATATTATTTTTTCTTACGATTTTTAGATTTACTCCATACAGAATAGGCATTGCTTATACACCCGGTGATGAATTCAACATGGAGCTCTGGAGGAGTATACTAAAATATCATGAAAACGGAACTGATAAGTTTAATCGTCAAACAGATAAAGGTATTAAGTACGCTAATGACAATGAACTATTTTCTGCATTATATGCGTGGAACGCAAAATACGCGGGATGTTCGTCAGTAAAAAGATATAATTGGACTACTGTATTATGTCTTGTCTGTCCTGGGATTGATAGAAAAGCTGACATCGTATTTGAAGTAGCGAAACACCCAAATGCAATCGCTTCTGAGTGTGATGAGGCCAGAAATCGAAAATATCCTTCTATGTGCGGAAAAATAGAAGAAAAACTTGCAGAAAAAATTTGGTCACATCTGAACATAACATTCAGTTCAGCGGAAAATATGTTTTGTGTAGATATTTCATGTAAAATTATTATGATATGTATGCTGGTTCATTATCTTTCCGCAATATGTAAATAAATTGTTGCGAAATTACTAGTTTTTGCTCACTCGCAAAATGAGGAATTTCAATCTTCATTCACCTTGCTATGACTCCGAAGTGCAATACTGTCACGTCATAAATATTTCACAATTGCATCGTGCGGAATAGTAAGATTTTTATATTCTATACAAATCATATCATTATACAAAAAGCACTCACTGCTCATTAGTTCGTAACCATAGGTATCATCTGCTGAATTTCAACTTCTATTTCGATTGGGCCGATACTTGATGAAAATCTAAATACATAATTTAAATGAAACTAAGTAGTTTTTCGATTTTCACTATAATTAATTCAAAACATGACAATACCTTTATATTGATATTGTCATGTTTTATGTCGATATTGTCATCTTTTGGATTAATTATAGTGAAATTCAAAAAACTACTTAGTTTTATTTAAATTACAAAATCGATTGATATTTTTACATGTGAATAGAAAACGAAGAAATTGTCATGAAAAATTAAATTCAACGGAATATATCGAACAATATATAAACCATATGTGTCATAATATTTGGAAGATGAGAAAAAAAAATATTTATATATATATATATATATATATATATATATATATATATATATATATATATATTTTGAAAGTTTTTAGCATTAACAGGCTTTTTTAATATGAAAAAGTTTATTTTTGTTGACGTTTCGTTGTTATATTACAACTTTGTCAAAACTAATGAATAATTGAATTTATGAGTCACTATGGATATCAAATGTCAAACTTAATTTTTAGAAAAATCAAGTTAGTTTTTTTGTATATTCACTTATTGATTTTCATTATCAGAGGAATATTTCTGGCTCAATAATAATTTCTGTGCGGTGCGGGATGTCTGATATCGGCTCTGTATCATTCTCCAAATGTACTAACAAATGTTGTTCCTGATGACTTGGAGGGCGTGTTTGAATTGTTTCGTGAATTCGATGGTGAAATTAAATGCGTTGGTAACTTCAATTTAGATTTGAATGGAGATGCATATTATACGAATGAATGTAAAAATTGATTACATCAATACGGATTAAAACAAATAGTCACTGAGAACAAAAGAGTTACCAAAGACAGCTCCACCCTAATAGATTATATAATAACTATTAAAAAAACACTAAAGTGTCAGACACATCATACATCGAGGATATCTGATAATCCTGTATGGTCTATGAAAGTGCGGAAAACAGAAAGAACCAAGGGTGAAAGGATAAAAACGAAATATACTCTTCACGATCCTTCATCAACTATCTTGCAAATGAAATGCAAAGCAGAATAGTAGATATTCCATGGAATGACATCAGTGATGTGAATGAATTGGCATTCAATTCTATCGAGTCTATTGAATCCATATTGAATGAATTGTGCCCAATAGCTATAAAATCACATAAAATTAATAACAATGTAAAATGGATCGATGATTTAATGAGAACAATCACAATTAAAACCAATGAATTGCAGCAGAGTACGAGTCAGAATATTTGGAGAAACTTAAACATGTTCTGCCCAACCAATCTTACTATAGACAACTAAAATCAGATTTTTTAATGAGACCATTTCAGATCCTACCGAGTTGTCTAATCTATTCAATGAATTCTTCATTAACAGCATAGAGGATATTACTTCCGAGATACCGAAATATAATAATTGTGATCGTTACCTGAAAAAGAATACTTATGGCTACCTTCCTAAATTTGAAGCAATCAGTATGAGCGAATTAAAGAAAATCTTTATGTCTCTCAGGCACACATCACCAGCCGAGGATGGAATTAATAAGGGAATAGTGGAGGATATTCTCAGAGTGAACTATTGGACGTCATCTCTCTTGTTTGTCGTGTGTTTCCCAAATTTTGGAGGATGTCCGTTGTAGTACCGGCTCCAGGGTGAAAAAGTCAATTATGTGTGAAGAATTCCCAGTTGTACATAATTTGCCAATGTATGAAAGAGTCTCAGAGCTTTTGGATAGGCATCAGTCTAATAGGTTTTGTGTTTCCAATGATATTCTTGTTGAAATCAATATGGATTTCACCTTACGCATTCATGTGAGAGTAGTATTTTAAATAAAAATGACTAGAGCTCGGAAAAAATGCAACTTGCATTTTTTTGCATCGTTTGCATTTTTTTATACTTCTTCCCAAAAAATGCGTTTTTTCGTAGATTTGAGCATTTTTTGCATTTATTGCCAATTGTTTCGAAATCCTATTGAACAGAAAGTTTTCATTATGGACTTTTCAAATCTGATTGGGTTTGGAACTACCTGCTACCCCAAAATGGGAAATACCAAATACCATAAACAAGTAACTGTAACCGGGGGATTTCCAAAACATCGCAGCCGGAGTGGCCTTCCCCGTTAAATATTAGGTAAACCTCTAATTTAGCAGTACCTTCCAGCGAACGCATCACGATTATTAAACAGTGAACCTATTTTACTTTCTTTTAATCAGGATGCAATATACAAGTGTTCGAGTCGAAATGCCCAAAAAGACATTTAATGATATGTGGATAGAGTGTCACCGAGAACTCACTTGGGATGGAGAACACCTTTTTGGTACAGTGTGTTCAAAAGTTGAAAGTATATGTTACATCTTACATTACATTATGGTATGTTAGTTTTGGCTTTGGTTTTGAAGTATGTTTCATGTAAAAGTATAAGTATTCATTGTGAAACTTGGTGAAATGATTTTCCGGGCTGATTGGCCGTGGTCAACTGGAACTCCTCCTCTTCCAGACGTTTCGTCCCTAACTTCGAGAGACATCTTCAGTGGCGGCGAGTGCTTCGACGTAGTGGCGTACTGGGCGACGACTCTGGAGCAACTGATGATCACATCAGTTATAATCCCAACCTGAAGGAATTTCTAGGAAAATAATGTAAACTAAATATTCCTGACGAGTCGACCTTACGTAAAGCAAGTATCGACTCAATTTATAAACAAACATTATCTTGTATCAAAAACAAAGGCAATTCAAACTATTTCTATATTGTAGTAGACGAAACCATCGATTCGTGCAGTAGATATATCGCACATGCGTTAATAGGTGTTTCAGGGAAAACGAATCCAAGCATATCCTAACTTTTTGCTTCGAAAAAACTTGAAAAATCTAATAGTTTAACAATCGGACGATTTGTCCAAGATTCATTGAACAATTTTTTCTTGCCCCAAATTGTTCCCACAGAAAAATGTATTTCATTTTTATCTGATGCAGCACCTTATATGATTAAGGCTGGATAAAATTAAAAAATATTTTATTCGAATCTGTAACATGTAACCTGTCTAGCTGGAATTAATAGAGTGACAGAATGTATAAGAGAGCAGTTTCCTTTCGTCAGTGACCAATGTAATCACCAATGTAAAGAAAGTAATTTTAGAAGATCCCACACGCGATCAATTTTACAAAGAAAAATTTCCAAATCTTGCCTTACCTCCAGAACCTGTAATAACTCGTTGGGTTACCTCGTTAGATGCAGCTATATTTTAGGCTAATAATTACCACGCCATTTAACATGTGATTGAAGATCTGAGTGACTCTTCATCTACATCTATTTGAAACTCAAAAAAATCATTAAAAATTCATCAATAAATAATAATCTGATATTTATGAAAACCAATTATATGTTTGTATCTGGAGAACGGAACAGATACAACTGTGAAAATGTGTCATCACAGACAACAGAACTGAAGCCATTCTCGCCGTAGAAAAACTACATGAAATTGTGCAGAAAACCGGGTTACGAATTTCTTGTGATGAAACCAAATACATGGAAAGAAAACCAAAAAATAACTCCTCTCTTATCACAAAACATGGTGAAATTCTGCAAGTCGACCATTTTAAATATGTGGGGAAAATATACAGTCCTCAGGTTTACACCGAATCGCTAATGAACAGAGAATTACAAAGCTCCAAAGAGCCTACAAACTGACATGGGCTCACTATAACAAAAAGAGCATTTCGAGAGGCGCCAAATTGAGGCATTATATCACAACGATTCTTCCAGAAGCAATCTACGCATCTGAAACAATGGTTACTGACGGTCATTCAAGAATTAGAGAAATAGAAGAACAAGAACGAAAAATTGTCAGAAAGATTTACGCGACAATCAATAGAAACGGCATTAAGAAATCAGAAAACGTCGAGCAGAAAAGTTCTATGCACATGTCTACACAATGAAACACTCCAGAATACCGAAGAAATTACTCGATATAATTATGAATAGCAAAAAAGGAACAGAATAGTGATAATAGTGAATAGTTAGAAATGGCTAAAAGAGGTCCAAAAGGATTTACAACAGATCAATATGAAAAATCTCGAAGATAGCACTGAATGTCGCTATAAAATCGCACATGTGAAGTTTGAGCAGAAGTCAAATCGTCAACCTGAAGTAAAAGGGACAGATGAACGGAAGAAAGAGCATTCATAGAGGATGAAGCGTTTTTGGGAGGCAAAAAAGATGCGAATTCAAGTTCAGTCGCTCTCCTCAAGGGGAACAATCGTAATAATAATAATAATATATAAATATATATATATATATATATATATATATATATATATATATATATATACATATATATATATATATATATATATATATATATATATATATATATATATATATATATATATATATATATATATATATATATATATATATATATATATATATATATATATATATATATATATATATATATTTCTTGAAATTGATTTATTGCCTGTTTAAGATATTTTATTTTGAAAGTTTTTAGCAATAACAGGCTT
The DNA here is from genome assembly GCA_030704895.1 of Henosepilachna vigintioctopunctata. Classification (NCBI taxonomy): domain Eukaryota; kingdom Metazoa; phylum Arthropoda; class Insecta; order Coleoptera; family Coccinellidae; genus Henosepilachna; species Henosepilachna vigintioctopunctata. The sequence continues at coordinate 7,829 of JARQZJ010000111.1, read as the reverse complement.
TTTTTTTGATATGAAAAAGTTTATTTTTGTTGACGTTTCGTTGTTATATTACAACTTTTCAAATGAAATTTTTTTTAATAAAGTTGTAATATAACAACAAAACGTCAACAAAAATAAACTTTTTCTCATCAAAAAACGCCTGTTATTGCTAACAACTTCCAAAATAAATAATATATACATATATATATATATATATATATTTATATATATATATATATATATATATATATATATATATATATATATATATATATATATATTATTTTTTTTGGGAGGAAACTTTGTTTTTGAAAAATCAACTTTATTTCAAGGAAACAGCTACGCTGTACCTTACAAGATTCTCATCGCAATATTCTCCTCGAACAATAGGATTATCTTATATTTATAACATTTCATCATCAGAAATATGAGGTTTGGATTATCTAACTCCTCCCTATTTTAATTGAAGGTATCACCTTCAGGTGTAGCTTTACGATAACTCTTTGAACAATTTGTCCTTCTGTAATATTTGAGGATAAAATACATTAAAATTATTACAAACATTACTATTTCAAAATATAGGAATAATGAAAAGTTATTTTTATGTGGATACCAATAATCCAATTTTTCCAGCTTGATAACCGGGATTTCTGCTTTCTAGAATTCAATCTTTTCTTCATTCTTGATATCTTCATGTCGTTCATGTTGGACATTTGGGCAGAATGATGTACTTTTCATCGTCCAAAATGTCCGTTGGGATAATCTCTTTATTTAAATTACTAATAGTACATTTTGTTCGTAATATAGCCATTGAAGGCACGAAATAGTATTTTTTCTGTTCATGGCATGTTTTTGTGATCTTTTTATTTTCAACGGAGAGAATATTTCCGTCTTCTAATAACTGTAAGTTTGAAGACATATGAGTCTTAATTCTTGGGTAGTTTTCCGAGTGATTTTCAAGAATGTCTTTCATGCATTTTGGAGTTTGAATCAGCGAGTCTTGATCACATAAATAGCCATCTTCAATTGGGCGACATTGCTTGGTTGACCATATCAAAATTCCATTTTGAGAGATCAAGTAGGGATTGGTATAAGGAACGGTTAAGTTGTTTCGAGGTAAATAATAGAATTTATACTAATCATAATACTTTCTTTGAACTAATGGAATTGATGTTAAAAATAATATTTTATTTCTGAACATCACTTTTGTATGACATAATTGATAATAATCTCCTAAGTGATAGACTGGAATAATATCATTGTTCTTGAGAAATTGTAGAAATTTAGAACATGGTAAAATTGATCCATGTAACAAATGTAATTTTGCAAAACTTACAGCTGTCTGTATTTCATCTAACACGTTTTTAATATCTTTCAATTGGAACAGCAAACGATGCATTTGTTGAACCTCTCTTAATAGAAATTTGTTATTGAATTTATTTTTAAGATCATTAACTATTGTGGCAATTTGTTTCTGATTTTTCATTAGTATTTCTTCATTATTTTTTATAGAATCAAAATAGTTTTTATTTAATAGTTCGTCGTCCGAGTCTAAAGTTCCGAATAGTGCTTCAGATATTTTTCCTCCAAGGTTTATTAATCCTCTTTTTATTCTGATATTTTTATTTAGGATTTCTTCTAGCGTATTAATATTCATTTTATTGGAATGTCTCAAATATTGGTAATTAGCTGTTTGGGCAAAATTCAATTTTGAACTCTTTTATCTATTTCTCTCTGATATTTAAGTGTAAGTTCTTGAATTTTATTTAAGTCTATATGGTAAATAAGGTGTATTTTTTTAGAATATACCTAAAGAATTGGGAATAATACTATTTTGGATTTGAATAATTTCAAGGGAATTGAGAAGGCTATTATTTTAAATAGCACAAAAAACATAATACAGCATTTCATTTCGAACCTGTAACAAAATTCTGAAACTAATTTTTTTGTTGTTTTAGAATTTTCTTATGATATTCGAGATAATAAAATAAGTTTGATTTATTATCTCGAATATGTAAATTATCAATTTCTGTTGCGTCTATTCCTTTGAATATAAGATCTAATTTTCTTGTGATTGGACACTTCATATAGGCAGGGTTCTTGTTTAGAGGGTGATCGGTTTTAGCTGATCTGTTTTCATTTGCTTTCTCTAATCGTTCAATATTTTTTTTCTTATTTTGCTCAAGGTGTTTCGATATGTCTTTCAAATAACCATTTGCGTAGTTTTCAACATGATTTTGTATTTCTTCGTTATGCGTTCGTTCAACTGGTAAAGAATAATTTAAGTACGCTTCAATTATTTGCATTAGCGCCATATCTAAACTTGAATGATTAGCATTATTATAATTTAACAGAGCTTGTGTAAGTCTATTTCGGAAGGTTAAGTTTTTCTCGGTAATTGTTCTTATTTGTTCGATTAATGTTGAGTGAACACTTTTTACTATACCCTTGGAATTTGGGTTACAGTTTGCTATACAATGGATTTCAATTTTATGTATCTTACAGAAATCTTGAATAACGTTGTTTTTGAACTCTACGCCGTTGTCACATGTGATTTTATTTGGTACGCCATGACTAAAAAAAATTGATAATTTATTTGATATTTCAGTTCCGGTTTCTGTAATAAGGGATAGCCTTGTCCTAATCTTGAAAATGAGTCAATGACACTTAAACAATGGGTTTGATTGAATTCTATAGTGTCGCAATCGATATGGGTAAAAGGCTTTGAACCTGTTGCATTAGGTTTAAATTGTAATTGAATTGGAGTACGCTCGTATTCGTTTTTCTGGCATATTTCGCAGGAATTAATATTATTTCGTACGTCTTTATCCATGTTGGGCCAATAATATTTTCTTTTTAGACTTAATAAATTTTCTCGTAATCCTCTATGTGCTGTTTTAGTTTCACGTAATTGTTGAACGCGGAGTAGTTGTTCTTCTTTATCATCTACGTCTTCTAAGTGTAATTTGGAAATTCGTATATCAAATGCTTTATAATCAATTTTTTTTGTAAAATTCTTATTAGAGGTTTTTCTAATTCTTGAGATGCAAAATATATTTTGTACACGATTTTTTTGGTTTTATATATTCTTTGATGAATTTGAATAAGTCATTTTCAATATCATTTACAGAAACTCTGAGGCTAAATTTATCTCCATAAATCTTAATTTCTGCAACTTTATAACTAGGGGCTATTTTGATGATTATTTGCAATTGTGAGGAGTTCCCACTTCTTTCATTAATTGGTAGTTTTAAAATAGGGTTTTCTATTGCACTGTGAACAGTAATATCTTCTACTTGAAAATCTATAATATTTTCATCTTAGTTTTCAATTTCGTCATGTTTTTGTGAATATAATAAATTTAAACAGTCATCTAATTCCTCGGTTGTAACTTGATTAACAATTGAGAGTAAATCGTCTTCAATAGCGTTAATTTGAACATTACTATTTTCGATTTCAATTCTTGAAAGGGTGTCTACGTTATTATTTGATCCTTTTTTATATTTTATTTCTTAGTCAAACTCTTCAAATTGAATGTGCCATCTCATTAACCGTGAATTTGGTTTTTTTAGCGAAAATAAACAACATAAAGGTTTATGATCGGTGGAAATTGTAAATTTTCGTCCATATAAATAGGGTCTAAAATATTTACACGACCAGACTATAGCTAGAAGTTCTTTTTCTGTAGTGGTATACCTAGTTTCAGCTTCTTTTAGTGTTCTACTTGCAAATGCGATTGGAAGATCATTAGGGGGTTTACCTTGTGATAATACTGAACCAATTGCGTATTCTGAAGCATTGCGTATCTGTTGTAAGAACAGAAGGTTTTTCAAAATCTGGATATTTGAGTAAAGGTTCATTTAGTAAATTTCGTTCACAAATTTGAGAAACTTCGATATATTTGGGGTCATCAATGTTAACTTTTGCTTTCTTTTTTAGACATACAGTTGAAGGTTTTGATATATTTGCAAAATTGGGAATGAATTTTCTATAATATCCTACTAAGCCTGAGAATTATATAATTTCTCTTTGATTTTTGGGTATTGGAAAATTTGTAATAGCTTTTCATTTCTTCGTATTGGGTTTAATTCCTTCCGGTGTGATTATTTGATCTAAGAATTCGATCTCAGTTTGAAAACTTATCTAGCTGTATTTTCAAACTGTCTTTTTTCAATACTTCTAACACGTTATGAATGTCTGCTAAGTGTTGTTCGGCAGTATCAGAAAATATAACTACATCATCCATATAAACGTGGCAAATTTCTCCTAAATAGTCTTTTAAAATGTTATTCATTAGTCTTTGGAAAGTTGCGGGGGCTGATTTTGAACCAAAGGGCATTCTCAAAAATTCGTATTGTCCGTTATTTACTGTGAACGCTGTTTTTTCGATTGATTCTTCATCCAATTCGATCTGATGGAAACCAGACACTAAATCGAGTATTGCGAAATATTTTTCATTTCCCAATTTATCTTATATACTGTCAATGTGTGGTAGAGGATATTCGTCATCTACCGTTTTATCGTTTAGTTATCGATAGTCTATGGCCATACGCCATTTCGTTTTTCCTGACAAATCTTGCTTTTTTGGAACAATTACTATTGGAAATGACCATGGGGAATTACTGGGTCTAATGATTTATTTTTCTTACATTTCGTTAATTTGATTTTTGATTTCCTCTTTATGAATTTCTGGATATCTTCAAATTCTACAATTTATAGGCGTTTCATCAATTATTCGAATTTTATGTTTAATTGAACTTGAAGAATGTAAGGGTTGTCCTGGTAGTTGTAATACTTCTTCATTTTGATGTAATATTTTTGTGAGTTGATTTCTAATTTTTGATTCTGAATGAGATGAATCTATAGAAATATTTGAAGGCTCTCGACTTACTTTTTGATATTTAAAAGGAATTTGACTATTCTCATTAGTCAATACCTGATTTTTGAAATCTAAATTGAATCCGTACTTATTCAGAAAATCTGCTCCTATTAATCCGTTGTAACTTTTGTGGAATTTATATAGGATGAAAATCGTTTTTTTGAAATTCTCGGAATACTGGTAATAAAACTTTTTCGTTTGACGTTTCTTGTCTCATACAGGCAGCCAAAGTAGTTCGGTCATTCGGTCATTGAAAATTTGCTCTGTAAAATTATTATAAGCGAATTTGGGGCCTATTAAACATACTGAACATCCGCTATTTAATGGAAATTTACAATTTGGATTTTGAAATTCAATAATTGGTAATTGGTTCTCATTATCTAATGCAGAATTCAGGTCAATGAATTGTCTGATGCTACTTGTGTAAAATTTTCATCGGACTATTCACCTCCTATTTTCTTGTTCATTATCATATGTTACGTAATCGTCATATGTTGGTTCTATATGGGTTAGTTCTTCGAATATGAAATTTGGGTTTTGGTAATTGTAATTTTGAATATAATTAGAAAACTTCCTATGTTGATTTACCTGGTATTGTGTTGAATAAGTTTGTCTTTCTTCAGGATAGTTTCTCGTTTGAATTGACATTTTTTCAGGAGGTAATAGTTAATCCTTCTATTTGGATTCGGTTTGAATACAATACTTTGTTGTTTAGACGTACTATGACAAGAAACTTGTTCATCAGTTGGAAAATAGGTATTCTTTGTTGGATATAATACTGATCTTTGTTCGATATCATTCATTGGTTGCGAAGGGAAAGTTATTTTATTCTGCTGAGGGTGAAATGGATAATTTGTCGTTCGTCCAGAAGCATTTCATGGTGGAAAATTGTAAATATTCTGACGTTTGTAATTATTGGAAATATTTGACTTAGGCACCATCTGATTTTTGTAATGTAAGAATGGTTGCTGATAGTAATAAAAATCTTGTGTGATAAAGTTTATCATGTCGTCATAATTCCGTGACCTCTGAGAGCTGTTCTCGATTCTGGATTTATATTATATAACAGAACTCGCAATGCTACTCTACACGTAATATTTTTCTCTCGGTCTTTTCCAACAATGGTTATATCGGATAATTCTACGTGATAATCATATTCATTTTTCAGATCAACTATCTTTTCTAGGAACTCTAATTCGTTTTCATTCTTGAGTCTTTGGGCATTTTGAAGATCCCAAAAGGAAACAGTAAGAGTAATTTTATCTTAAAATTTTAATTTGAGAAATTTCTTAAAATCTCTCCAATTTCCTGTAATTCGTTCGTTACGACTCACTAATTTGCTAGCATTACCTACTAATTTACTTTCCATTATATCTATGTTCGCTTCGGAAATTAATGCATTGTTTGACGCAAATCTTTGGTTGAATCTTTCACAATGATACAAAAATCGTGTAAGGTTCGCTGAATTACCATCAAACGGTGCAATTGACTTTGCAAAAAAGTTTATTAATTTCATTTTTTCAAATATAGTACTCGTTTTTGAGTCATGTTTGATTCTTCTTATTTAAGTTCAGTTAATGTATTAATTATATTAATTAATGGATCAATCTTGATAATTTATTCTATATAATTCAATTCAATATTATGTTTGTTTGTGATTCGGTTTTTTTCAAGGAAAACCTAGGAAAAAACTCAACTAGTTTTACACTCAAAACAGTTTAAGAAAAGAGTGGTTTTAACTTTGGGCCAGGTTAATTACTGGGAAAAATGAGTGAGGGAATTTGCTCTGCTCAACTTTTTTCTTATGATTTTCTCTTTGGATTTCGTCGAAGGGCGCTACTCGGTCGATCGGAACTCCTAGTTTCTCTTCCCTGTTCGGTTGTACCTTAACACTTGAGAGCGAAAGTCTTCTGAAGATTCTTCTTGAGTTTTTCAAAATTATCACTTTCTTCACAAAGGCTGGCACAATCCCATCCTCGTCGCCAATTATGTTTTTCGGGAGGAAACTTTATTTTCAAAGAATCAATTTTATTTTAAAGAAACAGGCAATACAGCTACGCTGTACCTGACAAGATTTTCATCACAATATTCTCTTCGAACAATAGGATTTTCTTATATTTATAACATTTCATATCAATGAAAATGCTGAATAGGCATGCAGGTGTTCCGTTACGCAGTTTACTTATTCAGTATGACTCGTAACGAATCCTGCTGATGCATATTTGAAATGCTATGAAAAAATTAAGAACATTGCTTAAAGGAATATGAGGTTTGGATTATTTAACTATATATATATATATATATATATATATATATATATATATATATATATATATATATATATATATATATATATATATATATATATATATATATTTCTTGAAATTGATTTATTGCCTGTTTAAGATATTTTTTATTTTATTATGAAAGTTTTTAGCAATAACAGGCTTTTTTTGATATGAAAAGATTATTTTTGTTGACGTTTCGTTGTTATATTACAACTTTGTCAAAACTAAAGAATAATTGAATTTATCAATTACTATAGATATCAAATGTCAAACTTATTTTTTAGAAAAATCAAATTAGGTTTTTCGTATCTTCACTCATTGATTTTCATTATCAGAGGAATATTTCTGGCTTAGCATTCGCTTCGGAAGTTTCAGTCTTCTTCACCATGAGGGAACCTCTGAAAAACTCATGGTAAGCCAGGAGTTCTAATAAGTGTGATTCATATTTACATATATATAATTACAAATATTTTTTTATACTTATCCAAAATATGTATATTGTTGGTTTATCTGGAAGGTAGATCTGGAAAAAATGAGTTTTGAGATGTGAATTATGAGTTTGGTGATTGTCGTGTGTTTATTTTACGAGTGTTATTTGTGAGGTTCATTAAGTTGTTGTAGATAGAATTTAAAGGTGCTGGAGTCTTGTGTCCCAGTTACCAGGTTAACCTTAGCAATACGTA